>CM059436.1:38713266-39072124 GCA_030390025.1 Squalus acanthias
GGATGCTGCCTGGCCTGCTGAGTATTTCCAGCATTTTCTGTTGTTATTTTGGATTTCCAGCATCCGCAGTATTTTGCTATTGTATGATGGAATGGTAGTTTGTGAAAACGTGCAAAAATATCCAGAAAAAACCCAAAGTTTAAACAGCAACTTTTTAAACAGCTTCTGATCTTTATATCCAGTACAAAGCTATACCTATGTACCTCAAGGCACTTTTACTTGTGTTTATACAGATGGATGCTTGGAATGCAGTGATATGTTCTTCTATCACTGTCATTTAAAAATTATTTGTGTAACACCACCAGCACAATTTTGTTGTTACCGCTTTTTGTCCCTACTTCTACTGCTCAGTGTCACTGGTGTTTGTCTAGGTCAGTAATTATCCTATCCCTCCTAGTCTCTCTGTACCATTGTTGCCACTCTTCATCCAAGCAGAAATCTGTCCCTCCTGGTCTATTCTTGTCAACATCGTCACTGTCCCTCCAAACCTATAATCTCCCACTGGTTCCACTCGCTTATCATTGCCGCGCTCCCTCAAAGCTGCCATCTCCCGATCTAGCTCCCATGAATGGGCTGAGACTGGAAATCTAGTATAACACTTAACCCTTTCACTCAGTGTCAGTTTTTTTTTTATCAATACAGGCTCATTTTTAATTTTCCATGTTAACTATGTCAAAAATGGCAATATAAGAATGCATACAAAATACCAGAAATAGCATGTGGTATAAATAAGACATTTGGTGGAACTCAATGGTTTACTGAAAAATAAACTAAGTCAAATGACTTAGATGACAGTATCACCCGGAGGAGAAGGTTCCACAGGCAGGAGAAGTGGTGGGTGTTATTCTGTGGAGGTATTTTCTGGATTGAGATCTGATTCCTCTGAAAGTCACAGTAAGATTCAATGAGTAGTCTTGGTAATCCGCAAGGTTTCTTCATATAGTGTATATGCAACATGTAAAATATTATACTGTTTAATTCAATTTGGTTCAAGTAAATACAGATTTTTTGTACCGAAATTCAAATGAATTAGCAGAGTCTCGTTAATTTACTCATCATTACTGCTATTAAGATGGAGCTTTAATTCTATATGTAAAATGAAATAATTTCTCAGAGCCTATAATGTAAAATAATCATCAATAAGCATGTCAGCATGATCTAACAAGTTAAATTCTCTATTCTCCCGTACATCCTAAAATAAGATATGGATTATACATTAATATACCACCCAGTAATATTTTAATTAAGATAGAATTGCAGTTTTGAGCACTGTAAAAGTGGCAAGGCATCTGAATTGTTCTTTGCACATTAGCCAGGGGAAAAGTCAGATGTAAAGTTTATATGCTACATAACAACCTATCACAAAACAACATCATTCATCTTAATTTGTCTAATTAAAAATAACAATAAGCAGTTGAATTGGATTGTCTGTGAGATCATACACATGCTTTAATGTAGTAGGAAGCTGCATGAGTCTGTGACTGATGAATCAGGTGGTTAGAATGATTATTTGTAGCAGTCAGATCGTAGCACCGGAATTTTCTTTTTTTAATTTTCATTGGGTGGCATGAACACAGAGTACAGGTGGAGACAACTGTCACAAGGACAGATGTCCCACACTTGACCTTGGTGATTGCTGGGAACACAAAAGACTTGGAAAAATAGTGCTGGAGTACCAACAGAGAAGGCACAGCTTTCCCATAGCCGCATGCATGGTTAAATAACTGTAGTTCAGCAAGTGATCACAGTTATTTAAACATGCATTAGGCTATGGGAAATTCCATATTTGAACTTCTGCATACAAAGGATAGGCCACCAGAGAATTCCAAAATGGGAAAAGGTACCACAAGCAGATGAGATGTATGAAGCTTCGCAACTGGTATTCCTTTTAGATTGACACAGGACATTATTCTTGTTTTCATTGTATAATGCACAGAACTTTACTGAATTATACCACGTTAATTCAATAGTACTATGAGAGTAGAATAGTCCTGACACTTTATAGAAATACTTGACAGCACCTTCATCATTAGGTAGGTTATCCCTACTTTTGCCCAATTATGACCACTTTGCAGGTCAATCATATAACTCCTCTTCCAGGTATGAGGTTTGGAAATTGAAACTGAAGACATCTCTATGACAATGTTGATCCAGGATTGTCTCTCAAGAGGCACGGGATAAGCAGATTGAGAAAGGAAATAGCCAATTTACTACCCCTAAAATGGAAGACATTGGCCTAGATTTTTCTTTCCACTGGGTTTAGTGCCAAGATTGCATTTCCGTCAGTCTTAACGATACCATTATGAACCTGTCCAATGTTTCTGGGCCCAACCCCTTGCACAATTATGGATAGGTTTTCAGCACTATTATTACCTGCTCTTGGTCGTCAGCCTTGGGTGGGAGGGAAATCGGTGCAGTTGCAATATTTAAGTGGCTGTGTATTAGTAAGATGCCCCAGGGCATCCATCTTGACAGAAGGAAAGTTGTTAAAAAGAAGAAAGAGCAATAGATGACACAGGCTGAATGATTGGGTAGAGGCCACCCAAGTTCATGGAGTCCTCAGTGGAGGTGCTGTTGTCTGAAATAAGTAGAAGGTGTGCGGATTTGTTTGGCAGACAGGGCAGGAAACCAACAAAGTCTACTGTTCAAGCCCAGTAGAATGAGGTGGCAGAGGCGGTAAGTGTCACCCCTAGAACCCTGTGGACAGCAAGTCAGTGAAAAAAGATTAATGACCTCACCAGGTCAACCAAGGTAAGAGGACTAACATTAATTATTTTCTGTAGCTAAATTCAATGCGTGAGTACCGGTGCCACCCACGTTGCACTCCTCTATTCCTCACCATGGCCGGAATTTTCCGGGATGGTAGCAGGTACAATCGGTGGCAGGTTGCCAGGTTGACACCACCCCACACCAACACCATAAAACATCCCTAAAATAATCAAGCCATTCCTTTCACACTCATGACCATTGCGGGGGGTATCGTTATGTCTCACCATTCACTGCAACTCACTAAGCCACTTCCAAAGGTGCACACAAATCTGTCCAAGAATGCAAAGTGTTGAAAATAAAGATTTTTATGTTTCACAGCACATTAACAGAAACTTTACATCAACATTGCATAAAACACCCAAGTGGCTACCCTTGTGTGTTGTTAGTTGGTATGATTGCACTAGGATGAGGGTGAGTGCGAGGGGTGGCTAGTGAGATGGGCATGTGATAATGTAGATAGAGAGAGAGGGCTAGGTGGACGTGCAAGGTATATTGGTGTGAATAAGGATGTGCAGGAGTAGGGTAGGGAAGGCAGAGTGATGGGGATGTGATGAGAGGCACAACAGAATGCAGTTGAGTGTGGCTTTGTACTAACGTTTCCTGATCTAATGGGATCATTGAAAGGTTTGCACCACTGCACCCAGGTCCTCCTGCTTGTGACCTCCTCTGCAATCTGCAACCAGGCTCTTTTGGTCTCCTGGGGAGGTCTCTTCCACCCATCGGAAGAGAAGAGGACCTTCCTGCGTGCTCTGACTCCCTCCATAAGCATATGGAGGGAGTCATCGGAGAACTTAGGTGCAGCCCCCTGCCTCTGTGCAGTCATTGTCAGTGTTTGCAGCACTCCAATGCTGTAGTGCACTGACAGCACTATGTTAGATAAAACTTCAAATGTAATGTGGCCAGGGTCCCTTTAAGGATCCCGCCCGAAAACGCATCATGAATGATGTCACCAGACCCGCTCCATCTCATTGGGCCGGGTAACGCGCTGGGCGGGCTTAATAGGCCCCATCAAGGTAAGTTCATTTTCAACAGCAGGATGGAGTCAGCAGCGGGGTCACGACCCGCCGTGGACACCGCCCGCACCGGACCCGCCCAGGCAGGCAAAACTCCGTCCCATATCTTACTTCCTTCAACTGGCCCCAAGGGAGTTCAACACCCTTCAAACCCTATTCCTTTTCCTGTAAATGTTCCTCAAATAGAAAGTTCCACTGATGTCTTAGATTCAATCTTGCACCTTCTAATTGCCCAAATTAAGGAAAACTCTCAGACTCCTCGGTGTCATTCTGAGTAAATGGTGAGCAAGGCACATTCATACTCTCTACATTCCTCTTGAAGGAGAACACTACATACAAAGCAAGGGTAAAGAATACAACATAGGTAAGGACTCCCAAGGGGTCTGACTCTCTCCCCTTCCAGGAAGAAGTCTGGAGATGCTGTTCAAATAGATAGGGAACCTGTGGAAGATAGAAAAGTAAGAGAGGATGTGGCATCTACAGCTAAGTTATAGTTGTCATAGCTGTCCAGAGGGGCAGAAGACACCTGTCCTGAGTTGAGGACCCATGGGACCTGGATCTCAGAGGTCCTGCATTTCCAAGAAGGATTATTGCAGATAATCTAACCCATGAGGTGTCCAGGAATGTGAATAAGATGGTGGCCCAGATGGACAAATCTTCCAGCTGCATTTATGGCATCATGATAAATGTTTGCATGGGTTTGTAGTTAAGCCTGAAGCACATGGCAGCTTCAGTACCAACTACACAGATGGCCCAGATGTAGAGGATGCACTGGCAGTCGTTTCTGTAGGCATGGCAGTCACAACTGTTGCTGTTGAGGCACTAGATGCAAGAGAACTCGTTCCTCTGGTCTTTGTCTGGGCTGGAATCCAGACAGCTCTCTCTCTCTCTGTCTGTCTGATTGGAACGATTTAGTCTGCTTTCCCAATGATCAGTGGCCATTCAAAACCAGTGCTCGTAGCCTGGCAGGTGTGTGCAAGCACAAGAACACTTTCTCAGAGGACAGCTTGATGTACATGCCCTCCCGCCATCCCCTAAAATATGTTGGTGAAAGTGGCCAGGGCGTAGGTGAATTTGCTGTGGCTGAGGGCACATGGCCTTCAGCAAGTCCCTCTGTGACCTTTGCCACACTGAGATCAGAGCCCACCAGTTGCACACATTCACCAAATCCAAAGTAAAGAACAATCATCACTTTTATAGCATTTTGCTTATTTTGAATAGTTACTGCCCAGAGTATTGTGCAGATTTCTGAATCTCTACATGTTAATTTACCAACAATGGTCATTTGAGGGCCCTGGGGGTCCTTGTGCATGAAACACAAAAAATTAGCATGCAGGTACAGCAAGTAATCAAAAAGGCAAATGGAATGTTGGCCTTTATTGCAAGGGGGTTGGAGTATAAAAGCAGGGAAGTCCTGCTACAACTGTACAGGGTATTGGTGAGACCACACCTTGAGTACTGCATACAGTTTTGGTCTCCTTATTTAAGGAAGGATATACTTGCATTGGAGGCAGTTCAGAGACGATTCACACGGTTGATTCCTAAGATGAGGGGGTTGACTTATGAAGAAAGGTTGAGCAGGTTGGGCCTATACTCATTGGAATTTAGAAGAATGAGAGGTGATCTTATTGAAACATGTAAGATACTGAGGGGGCTCGACAAGGTAGGTGCAGAGAGGATGTTTCCCCTCGTGGGGAAATCTAGAACTCGGGGGCATAGTTTCAGAATAAAGGGTCGCCCTTTTTGAACTGAGATGAGGAGGAATTTCTTCTCTCAGAGGGTGGTAAATCTGTGGAATTCTCTGCCGCAGAGAGCCGTGGAGGCTGGATCATTAAATACATTTAAGGTGGAGATAGACAGATTTTTGCAAGATAAGGGAGTGAAGGGTTATGGGGAGCGGGCGGGGAAGTGGCTTTGAGCCCAAGATCAGCCATGCTCTTATTGAATGGCGGAGCAGACTCGAGGGGTCAAGTGGCCTATTCCTGCTCCTATTTCTTATGTTCTTATGGTCTTATGTAAGCCAGTCAATGTAATGTAAGAAGTAATAATACAAACTAAATAGTTTTAAACACTGAATGACACATTTGACCTTTGTTAATGATTCTGACTTCTTTTCGAGCAATGATAACTGAAGTTAGATGGTTTCCCAAACTCTCGGAAGATATAAGGCTGCCATTATACTGAGCTGAGACAGTTACTGCAGTAAGTACTTCTCAGCAGGAGGTAAAACACATTGCTTAACACTTTTTAAACCACATTGGAATTGTATTGCAGGAAGTGTCAAGCCGCAGCACGGGAAGAGGGGCAACCCATAGGGGTCGTGCACTGCTGTGCTCTAGAATTAAATTGGAGTTGTCTTCAGGGTTATATTGTCATTTTTGCACTGCTTTGCATCAGTGCAAAAGTGGCAGTATAACTGCACCTCAATTACTTAAATCTTGGGGCGTATTAACTTCATGTTTCAGTGAACAAATTAATTAAAGGAAATAAAAAATTATAGACTTGAAAAATGCCAGCTTTTTACAGCATAGGCTAAAATTAATCCAAATGTTAGTATAATTTTATAAAACAAATCAGACACAGAGGGCAACAGAAAGCACCTCAATTACTTAAAACGGGTGGAAAGGATGCAGAGGGGCCTTTGATACATATTAATAAGAGTGAAGTGAAGACCTCCATTGAGGCCTCAGAGTCTATGGGGAGAAATTCAATATTGTTGCAATCCATTTTTTTGGCGTTAACTCAACGTTGGTGGACGAATTTCGGGTGCTATCTCAGCCGGTAGGTGTAGGAGGTGGCGTATCCCCTAATGTTGCAAAGGAACAGAGTGATCAGTTCTGGAGGGATGTGGTCAAGCACAGGGTAGTGCACGCTCACTTTGGAAACAATCTCGCCTTCTGTGATGGGCAGAAGTTTAAACAAATGGGCGTGGAGTGGTGCCTATCTGCAGGAGTGAATGTGTGCACCTCAGTCTACAACTAGCGAGAAAGGTCTTAGTCCCTGGAAAAGATGATGCAACGTCCAACGCTAAAAGTGGACTAATTGCATTAATAACAACATGCCCGCTATAAGTGGTAGGGACTGTAGTTCTATAAATCACAGCTGTTTTACAAGTAACAGAAGATGGGAGATGTGTTATCAGCCGGGATATTTAAAGGAGCCATGGCCACATTGCATTTGAAGGTTCATCTGCACTGGACGTTTTGATTGCTCCAAACACCTGGGGGGAAAAATTGGGTGGCGCCCCTATTGGGGCACTAACGTCGCCGGGGCACTAATTTTAGCACCCCAAAAAAGTTAGCGCCCGTCCGCCATAAATTCAGTTGTAGCGCCCCAAGCAGGAGGTGGGACACTACTGAAGTTTGCGGCACTACATGCAGCAGCGCCACGCACGTCAGCACGTAGCACCGCATCATTACAGGCCTCCTCCCCTGATGAAAGGGGAGGGGCCTAGCGTTGCACGCGCCGGGGCACTGCTAGACCACCGGGGAGCGGGCTGCCGTGAAAACAGCCTGGCACTCAAGAGGAGTGCCGGGCTGTGCGATCGCGGCCGGCACCCCACATAGAAAAGGGGAAGGGGGCAGGTGCTGGCAGTTGGCCAAAATAAAAATGGCCGCCCGACACCTGCACTTTAAGTAGCGCCGCTGCCGCTGCCAAAACGCCCCCTGATCCTGTCGGACATATTGTTCGGTGATAGGTCCGGGGCGCAAGAGAAGTTTGCGGCCGGGGCGCTGCGCACGGCGATGACGTCATTGCCGGCAGCACGGCGCGGCGCTACCGCCGCCGCCAACCTCCGGCTAAATTTTGCGGGAGGCGTTAGCGGCGCCGCGCCCAGGCGCAAACCCCCGGGGCACTAACAAGAGGTGCAAACCAACCCAATTTTTCCCCCTTGGAAACATGACCGCACAGAGGCAGAGGGCTGCAGCCAGGTTCTCCAATGACCCCCTCCATACGCTTGTGGAGGGAATCAGAGCATGCAGGGAGGTCCTCTTCCCTTCGAAAGGGCGGAGGAGACCTCCCCAGGAGACAAAAAGAGCCTGGCTCCAAATTGCAGAGGAGGTCAACAGCAGGGATGTGTTCAGGAGAACCTGGGTGCAGTGCTGGAAATGTTTCAATGATCTCATTAGATCAGGAAAGGTGAGTACAAAGCCACACTCAACTTCATCCTGCTGTGCCTCTCATCACATCCCCATCACTCTGCCTTCTCAACCCTACTCCTGCACATCCTTACTCACACCAACATACCTTGCACCTCCACCCATCCCTCTCTCTCTATCTACATCATCACATCCCCATCTCACTAGCCACCCCTCACACTCACCCTCATCCTACTGCAATCATACCAACTAACAACACACCAGGAGGCCATTTGGCATTGCCACCCCACTCCACCATAATCTCTCTCTAAAGATGTAATCCATCCATTCGTTACATTCATTCCATCACTCTCACTCAACCTTCTCTTCTTTCCCTCCTTGCAGGAAAAGAGAGCGCACAATATGAGGGAGAGGAAGAGAACTGGAGGTGGGCCTCCATCATTTGCCACCCTCACAACAGCAGAGGAGGCTGCATTAGAAGTATTGGGAGTGGCCGAGCAGCTGGAGGTGGGAGTCAGAGAGAGGGGGACATCTCAGCAACCTGGTACAGAATTACATATCATACAGCTACATGGCATACATCAGTCACTCATATGGGGACTGATGTCATCAGCCACTGAATGGTCATCATGTGCATAATGGTATCTGTACCCATTCTTCATATGGCATTTCTAACTCATCTCTGTACTCTCCCACAGGTCCATCAAGAGCCACCCCCCATCCCCTCCACCCCACCACTGTCCAGGAGGAAGAGGAAGACGACTCCTTAGAGGAGCCTCCAGCCTCTGAGGGAGCAGCGTCACCAGACATTAGCGCACCCAGCACCAGCGCAGATATGCACACCTCGGTGGGTGCCACGTGAGATAGAGTAGTGTTGTCACCTGGTCTGTCACAAGTCACAAGAGCAGATGGTGGAGACAGGGACAGCAGTGGAGACTCCTCGCCGGAAGGTGCAGGAAGCTCCCAGCTCTGCTCAGCTGCATGCAGACGCTGAGCCTCGGGGGCCATCCAGAAAGAGGGCGATCCTGGAGGTGCAGCAAGAAGTGCAGGAGGCTTTGACAGGTTTTGCGACCGCGATGTCTGCAAATGTGCAGAGAATGGAGGAGTCCATCTCCAACATGAGCATCACCATGTCACAGGCGATGGCGACTATAGGCTCTTCCATAGATAGGATGGCCACCTGCATGGAGCAACTAATGCGCCACTCACAGGAGCACATGGTCTCTATGGAGAATAGATGGCAAAGGCGCATAGACCTCCTCTCTAGGAGGGATGTCAGCGTAGACGTTGGACCTCATGGCCCCATTGATGTGCATCAAGGTGCTCTCCAGCTCCTTGCTAGCAGGGAAGTGCGGGCGGCCCATGAGAGGGATAATGGTGAGAGGGGACATGGAAGTGGGGGCTCCTCTCAAAGAGCTTACACTTCTCCCCCATTGCCACCCCCTCAGTCAGAGCTCCAGATGCCTCCTTGGACAGCGATGGCCGAGTCTTGCCCTGCACAGTCACAGAAGAAGCAAACTTTGGTGGGGCCATCACAGGCTCCAAAACCCAGAGGACGTCCGCCAAGAGTGTCTAAGCAGTCACAGCAGAGAAGTGAGCAGGCTGCCTCTACCTCTGCTGAAGCCACCGGGGTAGCACCTCGTAGAAGCACACGTAAGAGAAAGATGACACACAATGATAGCCACTTGGGTGTTTTAATCAATGTTAATATCAAGTTTCCATTAATGTGATCTCAACCAGTTGACAAAGACTCCTGGGTGATGATAGGGTGCCCTGATGGCCACATGTGTGCAGGTTATGATGCCCTGCACCCGTGGGAAGCCAGCCAGAATGGCAAATTCGAACGCCCGCTGTAGGATAGAGTGTACCTGTAGGATTTAGTAAACATTATTAAGATTCTATAACCATTTTTATATAACTATAATATGTGAAATTGTATGTTAAAAACCTAAAAAGCCTGTATAAAATGGTGAATGGCTGAGAGTAAAACAGGATAGGAAAATTATGCCAACCTGACTAAAAACCTCTGTTTTAAATTACTGAAGTAATGGAATGGAATGTAGTGCTAAGGAAACATGGAGACTGTCAGGGACATGGAGTTCGGTAATGTTATGGACAAGAGATAGGAGTTGGAGCCTTCATTTTAGAAACAGCAGAATAGACAAAGGGGTAGAAATTAGGTCGCGCCCCATTTGGGGCGCAAATATCGTCCGGACGCAAATATTAGCGCCTGGCGCTAATTATCGGCACTGATGGGAAACTTCACTTTTACCGCCCCGGGAGGTGAGTGGAGCGCTAAAGCAGGCGCTGCACACCTCTCTTAAGGCGCAAAGGCCGAGCAGTGAGGCGCTAACTCGGAGCGCTGGCGAAGCTCATGTAATGTCAGTCAGCAATGGAACACACACACAATGGCACGGGCCAGTTCTTAAAGGGGATGGTTAATCTTGCTTTCCATCCACATCCTGTTCATTGCTGCCTTGAATCTCGGCCTGGAGAGACTTGCACATCAAATGTGCTGGAAAGAACAATGGAGAGCACCAGGCAAAGAGCTCAGAGTGCAGCTCCCACGGTCTCTGCTAAATCGATACAAGGAATGGCAAATCAAAATGAACCTGCAAAGTGCTGTACAGTACCCAAAACTCCTTCACACAACGTTGAATCTCTCCAGAAGTCTCTCCCTCTCTCTCTCAGAATGTGTAGTTCAAAAATGCCACCAACAATAAAAGACAGGAAGAGGCCCCCTTTAAATAGCGCCCCCCCCAGCCCCACAGCGATTGATAGCGTTCCAGTCTTCTGGTCGTTGGAAGCGCCAGGCGGTAAGGCAGGGGGCGCCACTCAATTTCCGCTACGGGGCGCCCCAAGGGCGTTGCACCATGGAATGACGTCACAATCTGCGCGCGCAGGTGGTCGCAGCGGTAAGTTTTAGCGCCGCCGCACAATCTCAAGTTAAGTTCTCAAGCGGCGCAAACATCGCTGCGCCCGGGCGTTAGCGGCTTTGCGCCCCATTAGCGCCCTCTTAAGGCGCTAACGGGTGGCGCAACCAAGTGAATTTTTACCCCAAACTGTTTAGAAAACACCTCAAGGATGTTCCGTAAAGTGAAGTTCTTAGATAAGGGTATTTTGTTATGCACAGAAATAGGCTTAGCAGAACTAACGAGGTCATAAGATGATTGGCAAGAAAAGGGGAGGGAATCATAGACTGTACTTGTGAAGGTCAGAATGGTGAGATAGCCCAAGCAGCTGAATGTTGCTATGTATTTTGAAGGGAAAATAAAGGTATAAAGGAATAGCTATTGAACACTGAAAGCAGCATGAAACCAGAGGATGAGAAGCTTCAGTCAACAGAACACAGCAAGAGAATAAAGAGACCGCGCCACAGTCACTCGGAAGGAACAGATTGCGACTATCTTCTTGTTAAGTATTACCTCTCTGTACTGGATGTTTAATGCTTAATAAACCTGTTTTACTTATACACAATATACCTGTACCCAGAGTGGTTTGTGTAGTCACGGACAAATTATTATAAAGAGCTTTTGAAAGATACACTGGCTTCATCAGTGGCAAAGTTGAAATAATTAGCTGACTTGTCAAAGAGGGCATCGGTGACCTGTGTAATGCATCTGTGAACAGCCGACTGCGAGATGCCGCAAATGTCTGCTGCAGATCCCTGGAAGGAGCCTGAGGTGAAGAAGTTGAGGGCACTGGTGACTTTGACAGTCACTGTTAAGGCGTGTCCACCCGTTCCTCTGGGCTGCAGGTCTTGCTCGAGCAATGTGCAAATGTCTGTGACAACCTGGCGCGATAGCCTGAGCCTCATTTGACACTATTGCTCAGTCATGTTGAGGAAGCTCATCCTCTGCCTATATACCCTGTGTTGTGGGTATCGCCTCTGGCGCAGTGCAGCCCTGTGCTGATGCCCTCTGTCCTGTGCAGCATCAGGTGGTTGAGGGGAAGGTTGGTGGTGTTGTTGGTGCTGCTGGTGTGCCTGGTGCTGCTGGTGTTGGGGCTTATCGTGCTCCGATTCTGAGGACCAAGGTGAGACAGTGTAAATGGCATCCATGCTGGTGGAATAGATGGCAGGTCAAATAGAGATGAGAGAAGCAATCTGTCAACGATGTGATAGGTTCTGCCAATGAGGTGAGACTGGATGGCGACTTTGCTGCAAACACTTGCAGCCTGTAGAAAGCTAAATCTGGGCTGGGAATGCAGTCAGCAACTGCTTCTGCCTGAGGAAAGTGATCAGCTGTGAGGTGGGAGCTTTTATAGTACATTTCATGCTATCAACTAATCAGCTGGAGCAATGGCCACTCAACTCCCACCTCAGATTGACAGACATTTCAAAGGTAGGCTAAAAAAGGCGCTTAAGTGTCTGACAACAAGATGATCATGATTTGAATTAGGCCTCTGCCATTCGGGTTGCTGCCACACCGGCAAACGTGCCCGAGGGAAAGACACGTGGGGGCCGGATGACGGCGGGTTTCCGACCTGCTCCAACTTATATCAAATTTCCTACCCAACCCACCTCCGATCGCGCCCGCATGGACTCCAGAAAATTCCGGCCAATGATTCTATATAGGTGGTAATCAGCTGGTAACATTGGGCCAATTTTGATGTTATTTCTTTAAAGGGGATTGAGGCTACCGCCCCCCCCGATGAAGATAGTTGGAGGCCCGAACAGTTTTGTTGATTGGCCCTCATTACCATATTTGCAGCGAGCTGCCTGTATATCCAGAGCAGCTCGCCAATCGGGGAGAGTGGGGAAGATTTAAATTAAGGAGGGAGGTGATCCTGGGGAGGAGGGCCACAGATGGTCGCGCATTGTGTGGGTTGATTTTTTGGGGCCAGAAGGAGAATGAATTAAATTGCTAAATTCCTATCTGCCCCATTTTTGGAGCGGCCCCTTTAAGATTAGGCCACTCTATGTCCAGGACCAATTTAACTTGAAAATTGCATCTGGGTCCTAATGGCGTCATAGGCCCTGATTTGCATTGTTTAATGAGACTGCTGTCCACTTCGGCCAGGAGCTTTGGTTGACTACCTGAAATCCCCAATCAAAATGGCTGTGGGCAGAACGGTAGCAGGAATGGGGCAGTAAGTTCCACATTCCGATTATGATGAGAAGTCGCACAACACCAGGTTATAGTCCAACAGATTTATTTAAAATTACAAGCTTTCGGAGCTATCCTGCTCCTTCTTCAGGTAAAGTTACTGTGAGAGAATCTACAAGAATTCACAGAATATAAACACAGAGAAAATGCAGAGATTCAATCTTTCCCTACATCAAAGACACACTAAGAGCACAGCCAAGACAATGAGATGTGTCCCAGGGGGTCCAACCCCAAAACATGGAAAATTGGCTCCATTAAATGAATAGGACAAATCCATCCTCTGTCTTTACAAAATATACTCCCATATTTCAATGCTGGATTCCCAGTGGGGAGCTGAGGGCCGAATCTATGCATTCGCTGCACACATTGTGGAATCAGGCAGGTAGACCAGCAGGACTTCCAACTCCCCAACATAAAAATCTTACAGGTTTTTGGAGGACACATTGAGAGTTTGCCAGAGATACCCAGATTTAATGCAAGTGAAATCAAATAGATCCCACAAAGAATTCCCTATGTTTTCTGGACTCTTCACACTTGGGAAACTACTTGCTTGCATAAAATGGGTGTTTCTCAGCTTCAGTGCTGCTTCCATGGAATTCTCATCTACAGTATGCAGACACGAAAATCACTGCCATTAAGGTTATGAGTAGTGTTGAGAGGAGAAGGGTTCAATCTGTTCGGAGAGGGATTCAAAGAGAGACCAATGGATGGCATTGAAGAGTAGAGGAAGGGGGGCAATGGAGAGTACATGGAAGTAGAAAGGAATAAAGGAGTGAGTGATGGAGGGAGAAGCTGGGAGTAGCGCTTTGGGGTGGGGGAGCAAAGGAGTGTGGCAGCATTAACTGAGGGGAGAGAGGCAAGAAGAAGAGTGCCATTTTAAGCTCAAGGGGTTAAGGGCAGGGAAATTTTTGACAGTATGAACTGGGGGAAGAAGAGAGCCAGCTTGAATTGGAGGCGGGTGAGGAGATGGCAGAATAGGCCTAGTTGAACTGGGTGGGAGGGAGGGAAAAGTGCTGGTTGAATTGCGGAAGGGGAACAGTGCCATCCTGAATAGGGAATGGATAAAGAATGGCAGGTTGAATTGAGGGGGAAGAGGGAGAAAAGTGCAAGTGTGAACTCGGATGGTTGGAGGAGGAGAGAGTCTCTGTGAAAAGGTGAGGAGTTGGATGTGGTTCTGTGATTCTATGAACTGAGTCTGGAGGGGGTAGAGTGGCGGTGAACTGGGGAAGATGTTGGTGTTGAATGTCAGAGAGTGACTTTTGAGGTAACTTTTCAGTAAGTGATTGTCTGATTGGTTTGTTGAAAGTCCCAAAGTTAGTTTATTTTCCATTATTTTAGATTAAAAATCTATGAATTCTTAAGCATAAAAGTGCTTAAAATTAACAAGAATGCTTAATTTTTAATGTAGAATTTTACATTTTCCAGGTGACCAAGCTCCCAGAATCCACCCCAGTAATGCAGTTTTGTACCTTCCAAATTTGAAATTTTTCCTTCAGGGTTATGTATTTTTCCCTCCAATACAAGTGAAGAAATATTCTTATACCTACAGCTTAAGTTACAAAACCCTGTGGAACTATTTGTTTTCACATGTCATCAGTTTATAAGGTGTCAGCTTTTTTGAAACTGCGGGTCAGTTTTGCTAGTTTTCCAGATTGGCATGTACACGTCTCGCAATAAATCTATGTGATACATTCCAAAGGTGCAACCAGTTTATTTCCCACTCAAGTTCTGTATCTCTTATTCCATGTTTACTTCCCTAGTGCTTGCCTTCGATGAGAGTGTTGGATGTTGTTTACTTCCTAATCTTTTATGGGAGGAGCAAGGCTGGTGGTAGGCTGCTGCTCCTCAATAGGGTCTTCATGACTCCGCTGTTGCAATTCATCTTTTTGTCCTGGCTTTTGAAACTGCCAGCACTTTGGCCCCTCAGCCAGCTGTCCAATACCTGTCTATTTTGCAGTCCTCTAAGGTGTGTGTGGGGGGGGGGGGGGCGGCGGGGCGCGGGCAGGTGTCTGTGTTCGCCTAATGGGTCCCTTGAAGCCATATCTTTTTCTGCCATGCCTTAGCTGCTGGGTGCTCCTTCCAGATGATCAGGGATTCCAGTGGGGACTGACCCTTGACCCCTCCCACTGAGGAGTGTGACGCCTGCCATCAGGTCCTCTTAAACTGTTCCTCTCGTCTCTCGAGGCCACAAGTGAGAGCCTCTGGTAAATGAGAGCCCAGGTCTCATAAGAACATAAGAACATAAGAAATAGGAGCAGGAGTAGGCCAATCGGCCCCTCGAGCCTGCTCCGCCATTCAATAAGATCATGGCTGATCTGATCCTAACCGCCAATCTACTATCTATCACAGAACCATCTCCTGCATCTAACAGAATTGCACACACGAAATAGGAGCAGAATCAGGCTACACAGTCCCTGGGCCCGCTCCACTACCCACAGGGCCATGACCGATCCGAACCTAGACTCATGTCCAAATTCCTGCCCGCTCCCCGTAACCCTTAATGCCCTTTACTTCTAGGAAACTGTCTATTTCTGTTTTAAATTTAATTAATGTTGTAGCTTCTACAGCTTTTTGTGGCAGCATATTCCATGGACCTACCACCCTCTGAGTGAAGTAGTTCCTCCTCATCTCAGTTTTGAAAGAGCAGCCCCTTATTCTAAGACTATGTCCCCTAGTTCTCGTCTCACCCGTCATCGGGAACATCCTCCCCGCATCCACCCGATCCAACCCCTTCACAATCTTATATGTTTCAATAAGATCGCCTCTCATTCTTCTGAACTCCAATGAGTAGAGTCCCAATCTACCCAACCTCTCCTCATATGACCACCCCCTCATCCCCGGGATTAACCGAGTGAACCTTTTTTGCACTGCCTCGAGAGCAAGGATGTCTTTCCTTAAGTAAGGACACCAAAACTGTATGCAGTATTCCAGGTGCGGTCTCACCAATACCTTGTACAACTGAAGCAATACCTCCCTATTTTTATATTCTATCCCCCTAGCAATGAAAGCCAACATTCCATTTGCCTTCTTAATCACTTGCTGCACCTGCATACTATCCTTTTGAGTTTCGTGCACCAGGACCCCCAGATCCCTTTGCACTTCAGTACTCTCCAGTTTCTTGCCATTAAGATAATAAATTGCTCTAGGATTTTTCCTGCCAAAGTGCATCACCTCACACTTTCCAGTGTTGTATTCCATCTGCCAAATCTCTGCCCACTTACTTAGCCTGTCTATGTCCCCTTGCAGGTTTTTTATGTCCTCCTCACTCACTACTTTCCCTCCCATCTTTGTATCATCTGCAAATTTTGATATGTTACACTTGGTCCCTTCCTCCAAATCGTTAATATAGATTGTGAAGAGTTGGGGACCCAGCACTGACCCCTGTGGGTAAACGCAGTGTTGGCTAACAAAACTGCGTCTATACTTGGGGCCTCAGTCCTCAGGGGCTCCGCTGTAGGTCATGCTGGAGTTGCCACTGGCTTCACGGTGGGTGCAGGCTTCCAAAACCCTCTTGCATGTCTGTACAGATGTTGGAGCTGCTAATCTGCCATTGTATGCCTGTAGCTCTGAAGATTCTCAAAGGATTGCATGAAGCTTTTTCGCTGATTTAGCTCTGCATGCACCCCCTGTAAGGTACAAATCTTTTGGTCCTGCAGCAGCTGCACATCTGTCCCTCGTCCACCTTTCTTCTTGTTGCTGCTAGTCTACTGCCATGTCTACTTGTTTCTCCTCACTCATGTTGGGTATCTCACCAGATGATACCTCCTGACCCTCTCCTTCAGATTCCCCTGAGGTGGATGTATGTGCGCTGGTGCTTGTGGCGTCTGGTGTGCTTGATGTGGTAAGGTCCCAGCTTCCTGGCCAGCTTTATTGGGAAGACCATATTTTTTGGAGGCCTCTACGCTAAGAGAAGAGGAACATGTGTTAGCATGGGATATGCGGGACAAAGCTCAGCACACAGTAGCAAGGTCAATGTGGTGCCCTGCTACTGCTGGGCAGAGGTGCCACTGTGTTACTGAGTGAATGAGCTTGAAGGACAAGCAAGAAGAAGCTGGAAACAACACTCTCTTTGTTGGTGTGGCACAAAGCCACCAAGCTCCCCCTTACCCTCTTCATCTATAGCCTTCACTGCCACGATTTATAGGGCAATCTCCTCATGCCATGTCATGTGAGGTGTTGTAGGCTCACCACCAGTGTGGGTTGTCTCTCTCTGGTTTTGGACAGCTTTTTCTGTTAAAATCAGTCAAAACAGATTGTTTCAACATTTGGATGTAACATGAGGTGCAACTCAATATCCAGCTTACATTCCCACTTGTGTAAAGGGATGATTGCACAGCATGCAAGTAGTTTGGGGTGCCGCATGGACTTGGTGACAAAATATGCAATAGTGATGTGATGCAGTGGAAGCCTTTCTCTTTAGCAGCAACTACAATTTGCAACTACAGTTATACAGACATGGTAGTTTGGGGGTGCAAAATGTGAGGGTGGGGCCAGTGCTTTCATGTTGTGGGCTTAGTGAATGCATTCATTTCATTTAAGCTAGTAAACTTGCCACTCTTCCTCAAGCTGAAGAACTAAGTGCTTATTTGCTCCCATGACCTATAGACTTGGGAGACTGCACTCATTCTGCTGACTGCCACCTACCATGGACCTTGTGTGGACATTTCCTCCCAAAATAGACACCTTCCCCTGTTGCACCTTCATCAGCGTCCAGAGTGTCCTTATCGAAGGAGGGCAGGTCTGTAATTGTCCCTGGGCACATAGGCATCGTCTTCACCACAGTCTGTCACAACAGCAGCAAAATAAAAGCCCTTTAAGAACTGCTGCACGCCAGATTCCCTGTCTACATGTCACAGAGCTTCATATGCATGG
This sequence comes from Squalus acanthias, assembly GCA_030390025.1. Taxonomy (NCBI): domain Eukaryota; kingdom Metazoa; phylum Chordata; class Chondrichthyes; order Squaliformes; family Squalidae; genus Squalus; species Squalus acanthias. Next base: position 38,731,126 of record CM059436.1, read on the forward strand.
GGAAAACACACAGAGAGTATATTACAGTCAGTTAAATAAGCTGACCTCATTGAATCTGATGAGGTCAGCTCACCCACTCTACCAACACAAGTGTACTTGCCCTTATATGCTGTCATCCATTTTATTCCCAGTTAAATGAAGCATAATGGTTTTATGCAATCCTGCACCTTCCTATGTTACCACGTTCCTATCACTCTGCATTTAATATTCTGCATTGACTCTATTGGAATAAGTGGATAGAAAGCCAAGACCCAGCACCATCAGCCTGAAGTGGCGCTTGTGATTGTGAGAGGGCACTTGGGTTAATGACACCAAGGGGGAGTCTTAGTTGATCTAATTATTAACTTTCTTTTGCCATTTCTTTTCACAGAGAAAATATTGTGATTAACCCTGACAGTCTTCTGCAGTGCTGTAGACAATTTAATTGGCTGATTTTTAAAAAACTTTTGCCCTCATCAGAAACAAAAACATTTACATTTAAGTGAATGATTTTTAGTTACAAAAAGCCTTTCTGTAAGGTAATTGAGATAAATATTATTATCTCTCCAACATGGCTGAAGCAAGAAGATTAATAAATTTATGAATGAGTTAACTGTTTTCTCTTAAATACAATGTTGAATCATTAGAACAACAGAATAACAAGTCAGGAATAGGTAAGCTTCCCTGCACCACCCCACCCCCCACACCTTGCTTGTCCATTGCTCTCTCCAAGATCCATTAGTGGACATCAGTTACCTAACCCCCTCCTCTCCTAGCCCTAGCTCAGAAAACGGTGAAAATATGAATTAACATCGAACTTTTCGAACTTATTTTTAGCATTAAATCCATGAAACTTTTGCAATTGTCTTAAGTAATTATGACAGGGAGCCACGCTCAGGCTCTACTATATCCTTGGTATCCTGGGCTAAGAACAGGTACCATAGGACTAACATACAAAATATTTCTTCATGATCTGTGACCTCTAAAAGAGCAGGCTGTGCTAGTGTATTAGTGAATTTACCCACAGGCAGCATCTCTCTAATCCTGCTGAATCAGGGACAAGCACATGTCTCAGTACAATGATATGCAGTACCCTGGCATATCTACTACTGCACATAAATAACCTGATCATTTAACATAAAGGGCATTAACCACCCCATCAAGAAGAACATATATTGGCCTTCCTCCACAAATAAGTATAGATATAGCCCCCATATAAGAAACCACTTAACCTTCACTGAACATGAAAAATTCAATGGACGGCCAAATGTTCTATGTTTCCTATCAATCCAAACAAAGCGCTGCAACATTTCCTATTCCTAAAGGCCCCTCCTTCCTTCCCCCCCCCCCATATTGGTCAATAAGTTAGCTGACCAAAATGGTGGGTGGGGGGGGGGATGGAGGAATGCAGACACTACCTTCTTAATGTACATAATCCCATCGCAGACTTTCCCCACCATTTATCGCCATCCCCATCCTTATTCTATCCCTGCACCTTACTCACATCATAACTGGAGGATTCAGTCCTGGAATCGTATGAGGATGAAGTGCAGCATCAGTGGCCATCCCCTACACTAGGATAGCAAAGCTGAACCCAATGCTTGCTAATTCACTTTTACTCTCAGCGAGTCTTACATTAGAATTGACTATCTCTCCATCCCACAATCCCAATTAACCTTAGTAAAGGTTTAGGAACATAGGAACAGGAGTAGGCTATTGAGCCCCTCGAGCCTGTTCTGCCATTCAATTGGATGATGGCTGATCTATATCTTAACTCCATTTACCCACTTTTTTCCATATCCTTAACTCCATTTACCCGCCTTTTTAATACCGTTGCCTAACAAAAAGCTATCTATCTCAGTTTTGACATTTTCAATTGACCTAGCCTCAACGGCTTTTTGGGGGAAGAGAGTTCCAGATTCCCACTAACCTTTGTGTGAAGAAGTGTTTCCTGACATCACCCCTGAACGGCCTAGCTCTAATTTTAAGGTTATGTCTTGTTGTTCTGGACTCCCCCACCAGAGGAAATAGTTTCTCTCTATCTACCCCATCAAATCATTTAATCATCATAAACACCTCAATTATATCACCCTTTAGTCTTCTATACTCGTGGGAATACAACCCTAGTCTATGCAGCCCGTCCTCATAACTTAACCCTTTTAGCCCTGGTATCATTCTGGTGAATCTGCGCTTTACCCTCTCCAAGGCTTAATGTATCCTTCCTGAGAAGTGGTCCCCAGCACTGAACGCAGTACTTCAGATGTGGTCTAGCCAGAGCTTTATACAACTGTAGCATAACTTCCACCCAATGTTCTCTCTTATTTTTTTGGGTGCGTGACCCCTTTAAGGGACTGCACGGCCCATTCACAGTTTCATGCATGCGCAAAACTTTATATTGGCAAAGTCGGTCCCGGGCTGCACGGGACCAGCAGAGAGCTGCACGGCCGCGTGGAACGTTGCTTCCACCCCTTTGTAATCCAGCCTCCTTGAAATGAAGGCTATCATTCCGTTAGCATTTTACATTATTTTTTGTACCTGTCCACTAGTTTTTAATGCTTTCTGTACATGGACCCCTAAGTCTCTCTGCTCCTCCACAGTTCCTAGCTTCTCACCATTTAGAAAATACTCTGATCTATCTTTCTTAGGTCCAAAGTGCATGACTTTGCACTTCCCAACGTTAAACTCCATCTGCCACAGTTCTGCCCACTCACTTAATCTAACAATTTCCCATTGCAACTTTCTTCTCCCATCTACATCAGTAAACTTGGATATACAGCTATCTTCATCTAAGTCATTTATAAATATAGTGAAAAGCTGAGGTCCTCGTACAGATCCTTGTGGATCCTGTCAATTGGAGTACATACCCATTATCCCTACTCTCTGTCTTCTAACCAATTCCCTACCCATGTCAAAAAGTTGCCTCCAATTCCATGCACTTCCAGTTTTCCTAACAGTGGAACCTTATTGAATGCCTTCTGGAAGCCCATTTAAATAACATCCATAGACACTCCCATATCTACCATAAGAACATAAGAACATAAGAACATAAGAATTAGGAGCAGGAGTAGGCCATGGCCCCTCGAGCCTGCTCCGCCATTCAATAAGATCATGGCTGATCTTCGACCTCAACTCCACTTTCCTGCACTATCCCCATATCCCTTGATTCCTCTGGAGTCCAAAAATCTATCGATCTCAGCCTTGAATATACTCGACGACTGATCATCCTCAGCACTTTGGGGTAGAGAATTCCAAAGATTCACAACCCTCTGAGTGAAGAAATTCCTCCCCATCTCAGTCTTAAAAGGCCGGCCCCTTATCCTAAAACTTTGGGGGAGAAATTCGGTACCTTAGCGCCTCCCGTTATTGCCTCCAGGGGTGGTGATAAAGGGGCGTTAATGACATACCGACCGGGCGCGGTGAAATGAACGACTCCTGCTAAATTGGCTGAGAGGTTTACGGCGGCGGTAACGCTTTGCGCCACGATCTCCTGCGTCCGGAGAGTGTGATGTCATTGCTGTGCGCATCACCCCGGTAGCGCCCCAAACTTTGGTTCCGCCCCCTGCTGCATTGCCGGATGATAACACCGACAGCTGCAGGAGGCGTTGTTCGGGAAGCCGGGAGCTTCGGATGTGCAAATAAAAGGGGATGTTGGCGCGGGTAGGAGTAAAATTTTAACAACGCCTCAAGTGATTTTTTTCGATTGCTCCTGGGCCGCGATCGATCAGCCCGGCACTCTGCTGGAGTGCATGGGGCTGATCGGGCTGGATCATGGCTGCCATTGGGGACCAGCTAATTGGTCCCACTGCAGAGCCTGCAGCGATGGCCCATCCCTGTAAGGGAGGGAAGGAGCGTCGGATTGTGGCGGCGCTGTACAACTACCGCCCCGCCTACGTACTTTAGCGCTCCAGGAAGGAAGCTTGATTTAGCTCTCCACTTCCTTCCTAGAGCGCAAACACCGAATTTTGAAAAGACTGGGAATCATTAGCGCCTGGCGCTAAGTTTCCCAGCTTTCAAAAGTTAGCGCCACAAACGGGGCGATACTGAATTTCTCCCCCTATGCCCCTTAGTTCTAGACTCTCCAGCCAGGGGAAACAATCTCTTAACATCTACCCTGTCAATCCCCCTCAGAATCTTATACTGTATGTCTCAATGAGATCACCTCTCATTCTTCTAAACTCCAGAGAGTATAGGCCCAATCTACTCATTCTCACCTCATAGGACAGCCCTCTCATCCCAGGGATCAATCTAGTGAACCTTTGTTGCACTGCCTCTAAGGCAAGTATATCCTTCCTTAAATAAGGAGACCAAAACTGTGCACAGTACTCCAGGTGTGGTCTCACCAAGGCCCTGTACAAATGTAGCAAGACTTCCTTACTCTTATACTCCAACCCCCTTGCAATAAAGGCCAACATGCCATTTGCCTTCCTAATTGCTTGCTGTACCTGCATCCTAACTCTCTGTGTTTCTTGTACTAGGTCACTCAAATCTCTTTGAACACCAACATTTAATAGTTTCTCACCATTTAAAAAATATTCAGTTTTTCTATTCTTCCTACCAAAGTAAATAACCTCACATTTCCCCACATTATACTCCATCTGCCACCTTATTGCCCACTCACTTAACCTGTTTATATCCATTTGCAGGCTCTTTGCGTCCTCCTCACGCCTTACTTTTCCACCTAGCTTTGTATTATTGTCAGCAAACTTGGATACATTGCACTCGGTCCCTTCATCTAAGTCATTAATATAGATTGTAAGTAGCTGAGACCCAAGCACTGATCCTTGCGGCACCCCACTAGTTACAGCCTGCCAACCTGAAAATGACCCGTTTATCCCTACTCTCTGTTTTCTGTCTGTTAACCAATCCTCTATATGTGCTAATACATTACCCTCAACCCCATGTGCCCCTATCTTGCTTAACAACCTTTTATGTGGCACCTTATTGAATGCCTTTTGGAAATCCAAATATACTGCATCCACTGGTTCCCCTTTATCTGCCCTATTGATAAGTGATTTTTTTCGATTGCTCCTGGGCCGCGATTGATCAGCCCGGCACTCTGCTGCAGTGCATGTGGCTGATCGGGCTGGATCGCGGCCGCCTTCGGGGACCAGCTAACTGTCCGGGCACAGGAGATCGTGGCGCAAAGTGTTACCGGCGCCGTAAACCTCTCGGCCAATTTAGCAGGAGTCGTTCATTTCGCCGCGCCCGGTCAGTAAGTCATTAACACCCTGTTTTGCCCCCTGGAGGCGATAATGGGAGGAGCTAAGGTACCATTGACAGATCGCTTCTGTCATCTCAAGTTCACCTGCTAGTTACATCCTCAAAAAACGCTAATAAATTTATCAAACACGATTTACCTTTCATAAAACCATGTTGACTCTGCCTAATCATATTCTGATTTTCTAAGTACCCTGTTACCACTTCCTTAATAATGCATTCCAGTATTTTCCCGACGACTGATGTCAAGCTAACTGGCCTGTAGTTCTTGGTTTTCTCTCTCCCTCCTTACTTGGATAGTGGGGTTACATTTGCTACCTTCCAATCTGCTGGGACCTTTCCTGAATCTAGGGAATTTTGGAAGATCAAAAAATTCAACAAGGTTAATTAGATATGACTTACCCTTTACATATCCAAATTTGCAATATAGGGGGGAATTTTTCAGAGGGGTCAGCGGGGGCGATCGGTGGCGGGACAGGTGGGAAAATGTTTTTTTTGACAGCAGTTCGGGACCCCGTTGTCAACCCACCACCACGTGACTTTCCCAGATGTCGGGCCTATCAGTGCTGAACAGACCTGACAGGCAGCGGTGGGGGAAGCAATTCAGGTCATTATGACCTTGTGAACAGCCCATTAAGAAGTATTTTGAGCTCACCTTTACATTTTACGACGGTGCCCGCAGGGTTCACGCTGCTCGGGGATCACATCAGGTAAGTAGAGCGGGAGTTGTATGACCATGGAATCATCTCATTTCTTGACATCTGCAAATGTGCTATAAAAGCTCCCATCTCACAGCTGTTCACTTTCCAAGCTCAGAAGCTGTTGCTTACTGCATTTGGAAGACAGACTGAGCTTTATGCAGGTTGCAAGTGTTTGGAGTAAACACTCTATTCAGTGTCACCTCATTGGAACAACTTCTCTCACCATTGACAGATCACTTCTGTCATCTCAAGTTCAGCCATCTATTATATCAGCATTGGTGCCCTTGAAACTATCTCACCTTGGTCCTCAGAATCCCACCACGATCAGTCCCAACACCAGCAGCACCAGGCACACCAGCAGCACCAACAACAACACCAACCTTCTCCGCAATCAACTGATGCTGCACACGACACAGGGCATCAGCACCCGACCACATTGCTGCTCGGGAGGCCAGGGATGGCATCACCATGGCCAGATTTACTTCACTTGACACTGTACACCTTGGCTGCCACATGATGCGCCAGGTTGGCACCATCCCACACCAACACCATAAAGCATCCCTACAATGCCCAAGCCATTCCTTTCGCACTCATGACCATTGCAGGGTGTACCGTTATGTCTCACCATTCACTGCAACTCACTAAGCCATTTCCAAAGGTGCACACAAATCTGTCCAAGAACGCAAAGTGTTGAAAATAAAGGTTTCAATGTTTGACACCACATTAACAGAAACTTTACATGAACATTGCATAAAACACCCAAGTGCCTACCCTTGTGTGTTCTTAGTTGGTATGATTGCACTAGGATGAGGGTGAGTGTGAGGGGTGGCTAGTGAGATGAGGAAGTGATAATGTAGATAGAGAGGGATGGGTGGAGGTGCAAGGTAAGTTGGTGTGAGTAAGGATGTGCAGGAGTAGGGTAGGGAAGGCAGAGTGTTGGGGATGTAATGAGTGGCACAGCAGGATGAGGTTGAGTGTGGCCTTGTACTAACATTTCGTGATCTACTGAGATCATTGAAAGGCTTGCGCCACTGCAGCCTGGTCCTCCTGACGACATCCCTGCTGTGTCCTCCTGTACAATGTGCAATCAGGCTGCATTGGTCTCCTGGGGAGGTCTCTTCCGCCCATTGGAAGGGAAGAGGACCTCCCTGCGTGCTGTGACTCCCTCCATAAGCATATGGAGGGAGTCATGGGAGAGCCTGGGTGTAGCCTGTACCTCTGTGCAGTGCTTGTCAGTGTTTGCAGCACCTCAATGCTGTAGAACACTGACAACACAAATGTCATAATCAATTTGCGCATGGTCCCTTTAAGGAAACCGGCTGATGACATGTCATCAAATGACGTCATCAGAGCCGCTTCCTTCAACTGGCTGGCAAATGTGCTGGGCAGGCTTAACAAGCCCAATCAGGGGAAAGTCATGTAGTAGGCCGGGATGGAGCCATCAGCGAGGCCGCGAGACGCCACTGACGTCACCCCCTACGGACCCGCCGAGGTAGGGAAAATCACGACCATAGAGTCCATAGGAGTGATTCTCAACTGTGGGCCGTCTGTTTCTCGATTGAAAAATAGGCACCTAACTGTTGAAAATTGGTGGTCGGGCCTCCTCGGCCGTCCCATTGACACCCAAGGCCCAATTTTCAGGCAGGCCTGTAAACGAGCGATCAGCTTGTTTCGGGCAGGAAGCTGCTTAAATATGCAAACCAGTATCCTATGCCGGTGGTGGGACATGGTTTGCAATTTTTCTACATACCCACTATATTGCAATTCCATTTGTGCCAGACGGTAAGTCAGCTAACATGTGGTCCTTATAATCTCCCCCCACCACCCCCCCCACCACCGCGCCCCCCCCCCCCACCCCCGCCCCCCACTATCTCTGATCTGAAAATGCTTGATGATGGCACGGGTTTAAAATATGGAAAGTGTTCCATTTCCCAGAATTTATATCCCTCACTTTAAGGAGCACAAACATTAACTAAAAATTAGGAGTGAACAGAACAAAATCACATTGCATACATATACACTGCAACCCCTCTGGGCAATGGTGTTCAACCAGTGGTCAAATACTGCTTTTATGATGGCTAATCCAAGAATAACACTTACATCTGATATCTAGTTGCTCAGTAGAATACTCACATTGAAGCAGAAAATACCGGTGCATGCAAAATAGGATTGCTGGCTGTGTTAAAAGCAGTTCCCAAGTGCCCAAGGCTGGATTATTATCTTAAACACTAATGCCTATTTATTAACTTCTTTATTGCTATTTGATATATTTTGGTGAAATTGATGAAAATGTCAGTTTTGAGGAATAAAATATTTTTCCACTTCTCGTACTCAGTGTTGGCATCAACCACTTCCAGAATAGGAATGGTAAGAAAGCTCCCTGTCTGTGCCACGACAATGTGCCTTAAAGCTATCCCTCACGACCTCTGTTAGTGGAATTACCATTTTATTATCAAAGCAGAGGCGGCAAGTCTGTGCTATGGATTTGCGTACTCTAGGAAGTAGATGGAGAAAGCACTTCACATAGGAACCTAAAAAGGGAGAGGAGACTTTCATTCCATCATTCTTGGGATGATTCAAGCACAGGTCCAGAAGTGAAAGAACATTGTGCACCGTCACATTGAACCATCCAACCTCAATATTTGTTACTTTGTCCAGCCTGGGGTCTGCAGATTGTTTCTAACGATTCTAACTGCAATGTCATGGATATGTAGAGGACGGTACAAATGATGTGACAAAGCTGGAAAGGTAAATGGAGGTAAAGATGATAGTGATGTGGAGGATGAAACTGTGTGACATCATATAATTGGTACTTTATACTCTATTTCATGCTTTTTCCCCCTGTAACAAATTAGCAGGAGAATTATATATATTATGAATATAGAAGGCATGAGTAACGATATACGTGCCATTGCATCCATTTCCATCTATTTCCTTCTTTGTATGAATACTATTCCAGCTCACAGGGAACTTTTGTTATTACAGTTCCATGGATACCTGCAATTTCAGACATCAAAATCAAATTGTATCTGTAAGGAAATAACAAGCTTTCATTTCTCAGTTTTTCTCATATTATTAGTCCTAAGCATAGTCCCTAAAATTGCTGCTAAATCAGCTTCCATTTAACATCAACTGTATTTGTTACTTTGAATTACAAACAATATACAGCACAGAAACAGTCCATTCAGCCCAACGGGTCCATTCCGGTGTTCATGCTCCACACGAGCCTCCTCCCACCCCTCTTCATCTAACCCTATCAGAATAACCTTCTATTCCTTTTCCTCTTATGTGTTTATCTACCTTCCCTTTATTTACCTATGCTTCACCTCAGCTTGTTAAAATAACACCAATTTCTTTTAATTATTGAGATGTACTTTCTGTATTTTCAAGTTAGTTGCATTTGTTTACTTTTCAGGCTATCATTCAACTACAGGCTGTGGCCAGTATGGTCTTCTGACCTTATTCATACCCACAATGCTGCTTGATAGGTAAACAAATGCAACTAACTTAAAATGATGGATGTTTCAATAATTAAAAGGAACTGAGGCATCATTCCTCTCACACTCAGTTCATTTGGGGTAATACTTTATTTAAAAAAAATAAGAATCACCACATTTTCAATTTACTATTTAAATAATGCTAAAAATCATTTGAATTGAAGTTTTTGCCTCTGGAATAGTTTAGTGGAAATAATTATTGATCATTTATGAGATTAACTAGCATTAATGATTCCACTTGAGGTTAATGTTATTCAGTTTGTGTCACTGAGAAGCCATAATCCACCAAGCTCACGGGACATATCTTCATGATGTACCTCTGTCAGGTATACTGCAGTATCTTCCCATTGGCCATTCTTGCATTGAACACTACTCCCTTTACCTCCAGACATGTAGTAGTGATGAAAAGAAAATGCTGGAAATCTGAACTAGAAGCAGAAGCCAATCAGCATATGTTCCTTACCTTAGCAAACCTTAAATAAAATTAATTTCAAACCAGTACAAGTTTTGAAACAAAATGTTCTAATATTCAGTGTTTATCTGTGCTGATTGACTTTACAATCCTTTTACATCTATGTTTCTGTCCAGATCTTTCATTATAACACGGCAGAATACATAAGACCAGAATCTATCATTTCCTCTGTTACTGATGATGTTTGATGAAATAGTTATTTTTTCTGATAACTAGCCAATATCTCTCGTGATGATAAATTAATTATTTTTTACTGCAGTTTGTATAACAGATATAAGCTTAAAAATTGCACTGTGCTATATTATGGTACAAATGCTTAACATGTTTGTTTCAAATTCCTCTGTCTATTATTTCAACTACTAACCCAGTTATTTAAAAATGGATTTCTTTCAGTTAAAAACAATGGACAGAGGAATTTGTATTAAGCATTTGTAATTTCTAAGATATATGTATTTTTAACAATTTTGCCGAAGAGCCTGCACATTATCTCTGTAGAAATCAATGTTCAGTAGACATTGCTAATAAGTGAATACAAGCTTGTAAGAATCAATTTGTGACAATCTGTCTATGGATTTGAGTGAAGTACTCAGAAACTCTTTTCATGTAGATACAAGTTTCTTTCTTCTTCAAACGGTCATTGTAATATAATTTTATCTAACTGATAAAGGCAGGTATCAGCATTATTCATTGATGATAACAGTTTTAGCTGGATGTTTGGAGAGATTGTGCCTCCTTTCGATAGATTGTGTTCCTGACAAAATATTTCCTGAAAATTTAGTGTTTCAGTTTTGTAACCTGAGGGTAGCATTTACTGTTAACAATGTCACTATCTGAATGCTTAACATGTTTGTGTTAAATTCCTCTCTCCTTTACTTTAACAGAGGCATTCAGCTATTTATTTTAAATGGGATAAAGCCTCTACTAAAAGAGCAGAGAAGGCAAGTGGATATGAATCGTTAAGTGTTCATACTATAACATCATTGATCATAATTTCTACCCTCTTCTATTTCTCTGGATTAAAACATACGATTTTTGCACTTCAAATTCTAACCTGACATTGAGAATCATTTTTTTTCTCTCTATTTAAATTCTAAACAGATTATGTAGCTGTGTCATACATTTTCACCATGACCGTGACCTTTATTCCAGGTGGCATCTGTGTAAAGTCCTATTTACATCAATGGGGGAAACATTTCGTGACTAAGGTTCAGGACCAGTTTAGACAGAAGACCTTCTACCAGGATCTTAGCATTATATTACATGACAGATGCTATGACAATATATGCCAAAGGAAATTGAGAAAAACAAAGCCTAAAAAGTTTTCCAGAGATTAGCCAAGAGCGTGCACAGATCAACATGCCAGATTTCTTTACAGCCAAATACTGATCTACCAAACTTGAAAACTCTGCTTGGAAAAAATAATGGAACAGGTTGTCAGTTCTGATTTAAGCAAATACGGACAATTTCATAGACCAGCTTTCTGGCCTGAAGCAGTCAGACATGCAGATAGACATCCGATGTCAATTGCATGTCCTTGAAGAGATCAGGTATAACGAATGGCTGGGAATTGCCACTACCAGTGCGTTCAGTGAAAAAAAAAATTCAGCTCAGTTCAGGGACATGCGTAAGTAATGTGTTACCGTCTCTGCTCCCTCTTCAGCTCCTTGACAAAATGTTAATCTAATTGTGATACTATCACTTTGATGACAATATGACAAGACAGACAAATTTGATTTTATTCTCAACAGAGCCAGCATATGCTGTGTGCGAGACTTTGACAGAGAGAAGGGCACAAAACAAATGAAGCTCATGAATATACAATTTTTATTGTACACAATAGTGACATATAAACTTCTGAGAGAAGGTGGGATAGAATCATTGTACTTTACAATTTCGGTTAATGGTTTTGCAAAAAAAAAATGTCATTGGAGAATAGGATGGCCTAATACATCTAGGTATAGAAGAACAATTTTGCCACAAGATAAATGGGGGTCAGAGACTATGAATATATTAACAATTTTTTTTGTTTCTGATAGGATTTAATGTAAAAGCTTATAACTATTTTCCTTGCCCCCCCCCCCCCCGAAACAAAATACTTTATTTGATCTTAAAAAGAGTAAATATGAATTTACAACTAGCCACTCTACAAAATTACTGGTCCAGAAGTTTATGTTTCTTTTTGGACAAGATTTGGGATGAAAAAATACCATCATGGAAATAGTGGCTAAAATTCTCTTTAATTGTTTCTGAGCAATATTTTTTCCTCAGTGTATTTTTAAATAATGAAGATTTGAAATACCATTAAAGGCACTTTTCACAGTTGATAAAGCTGATAATTTGATATCCATTTTCAACAAACAATTTAACCGCTTAAAAAAAATTGAAGGTCTAAAAGAATGTATACAACAGTTTTCAGAATTAGATCACAGTCCAAGTGATTGTTGTTAACTGGGATAAATAATTTAAAAAATGAATCTCAGATTTCACAATGCATCTTCCTCAGTGTCATTTTTCCCCTTGCTGCATTAGCAAGTTTTTATTTTTCAAAAAAAACAATTTCATTTAAATAGCACTGCTGTTATTTACATTAATAGGGCAGATCAGCGGTTAAACTAACATTGAGGTGTTTGGTGCATATCTTCTTTCATCCTGGAGTACAGAGTTACTGCAGATACTTCAGAGTAACAGGCCTTGGTCCAATACTGGTGCTGTCAATAACCCTGTTCATGCTACAGGAAGACCTGGAAATAGCTCGCACTACACGATTGACAGTTGTGCAGAGGCAAGCAGTCTTTTAAAAAAAGTGGAAGTGACACTTTTCATGCAGCAGGAATTCAAAAGTGGCTGTGTCTCCATCCCAGGCCAGTGTCCCTGCCCATGTTTGGTGCTGGTACATTCAAAACTGGTCCCACTGTATGCTCAGTTTGTTTCAGTTGATTTGTGATTTTATCTCTTGTTCCGTAGACCAAAGCTCTTATTTTCGTAGCTTCTCATGTTGCTCCTTTGTAATAAGCACATATTGCAAATTATGACAAGACAGTTAGAAAAGGCATTCATAGTTGTTCATTTGAGCATGGTGTAACTTTAACAGAAATTTTCACAGTGAAGTTTTCTATATCGAACATAAATCTAGTAGTTTAAAAAGTATTTTCTGGAGCGTATAGCTAGGTTTTCAAAATCAATTCAGGAATGTTGTGGAGGGGTGAGAATTGTCTGATGGGAATTTTCTGTGAAAGGTCAATGAAATGAAAGATTGCATTTTGCGGCGAGATTATTTTTAAATTAAGGGCATTTTTCCACTTTGCCAAAAATGCAGTTGCCATAGGCCTGTCCCTAAGTTTGTGTAAATTGCTCCTGGATGATCTTTAGCTACGTTTTGATTTAAGCTTCATCTTTTCTGTTTGCCACAGAAACTCAAAGAAAAGGCTTAAAATTTGTTTTTTTTCTCTGTGCCTCCACATAATCTAATCAACACCGGATTGTGCGACATTATCAAAATAGAGTCAGTCAGCCAGACTAGTTCCTAAATAGGAGCAGCCGAGTTTTGGGGGAAAATTTATTTTTATATTCTCGTGGAGTTGCAATAGAAATTTATATTACAGTATTTTGGGGGGAGGACCTTCACTATTTAAGTTTTTTGTTATATTATCAGTTGTCATAGTCATAGAGTCATAACGGCACAGAAGCAGGCCATTCGGCCCATCGAGTCCGTGCCGGATTTGTATTTTGCCTTTATCAATGGAGCTTGCACCCAGTCTTGTATCAAATGCTGTGGTATTACAAAAACTGTTTTAGCATTTAGTGAGTGATGACTTTTACTGTGGGTTTTAGGTTGCTTTTTTCTTTTTTGACTTTTCTTAATCATTCCTTTCTTTTCTCATTTCCTTCCATCTGACTCACCAGATATACCCCAAGATGGATTTCCCCCAGCAGTCAAATGTGGGTTGCTCTGATAAATTATTTTCCTTCCCTTTCCTCTTCCTCTCCTGAAGGCAGTGATTTCACAGGAGTCAGCACCCCTCTAACACCATGGTAAGTTAGCACGCAATTCTTTTATGTTAGTTCTGATGTGCCAGCCATCTTGAGGATAGAAACATCTGAACATTATAGCAGGAGCATCAAAGATCATTCTAGATCTAATGGGTGACCACAGAAAGCATTTTGATGGTATTGATTTTCCTCAATGTTTTAACAAGCTAATTAATGGCAATCTCAGTGCAGGTTGCGCCAAATAAGAAGAATTAATTTAGGAACCATTCCTTCATAATATCATTTCAACACTTTATACTGTGTTTTTCGATCCAGTATGAATGGTGAAAAGGCAAAATCACATTCCTCACCATGGCCCATTGAGTTTGTCCAGTGAGAATCCAGGATAGGATTGATCTCCAATTTTTACAGTTAGCTGATCTTAGCCAGGGTGACAGAAACAACTCTACAATTGGAGGAGGAAAATCAGCCAGAGATCCCGCTCTTGATAACATTTCTGTGACCTCTGCTGGAAATGTGTGCATGTGAGGACAGGATCAGCTTCGGCTGTGATGGCTCAATGTTGAATAGTCCGCCAGCATTTACTGAATGAGTGCTACATAAGCAAGGTATTGGAAGGTAACAACCGTACTCCAGTAAGAAGTCAATGCATTGAGAAGAGGAAAAGAGAGGCAAACATTGGTGAGAAAAAATGGTAATGGCAAAATGCTAACAGAGCCACCCACCTTAGTTAAGAAGCATTTTCTGTAACTATATCCTTCTTACTCCTGAGAGAAAGTGACAGAGACTTGCTGCTTTGCCAGGAGCTCTAACACTCTAATTCAGCCTCTTTCACAATGCACAACCACAAATAAAGGCCAACAGCAGGGCAGCAAATCAGGCACTTACAGTTATGAACATAATTAAGACCAAGAGAAAAAAAAGTCAAAAGGAATAAAAGGTATTCATTTCGAAGATTGTACCTGTAGCTGGAAATAAGCAGAAGTTTCCAGTCCTTGTTAAGTCAAGCAGTGCCAGCCGTAAAATTAACTGAATGTGACACCAAAAATCACAAAACATGATTTTCTGCCAACAAGCAAATGAGCTACTTCGGATGACGCTTTTCAAAAAGAGAACATTCTTGCCTTGTCTCTTTGCATTGTGACCGAGGGGGGAAGCTGCCAGTTCAGGGATGTTAGTGAGGATGAAGAGGCCCCCTGTGCCTCTGACATGCTGTCCACTCGTTTCATTTGCAGACGGATGTCACCTCAGCAAAATAAGCTGCCACAACTCCTGAGGCTATCACTTGATGCTCTTGCAGCTGTTTCAAGCACAAACTCAGTTTCCTCTTTATCGTGCTGTTCTGGCCTCATTAGAAAAGACGATGTCAGACTAATTTGGGATTTTTAACTTTAGTCTGTTTCTTTTGATTTAAACAGACAGTATTCCCTTCGGTGGCTTACACATGCTGGATGTCATAGGGCTGAAAGGGGAAAGAAAGTGCCCACGCAGTACTTTGTTTATTGCGCAGCACCAGCATCTTCTAAAACAGAGTTTGAATTGCGATGCTGGTCAAAGAATAGAAAAATTATACCTTCTGCTAGATTATTATCTTTAACAGGGAACAGCAAACTTTACAAAACCTATTGTTCTCTTCTTCAGCAAATTAAGTGGCTGCCAAGTAAAAATGATCTAAAACTGCCAGGCAGCTTGTGACCAATGTTGTGCTCACTTATTCAAAGAAGGTGATAGTAGCAATGAGAAGTGATGCGCTTTATTGTGACGAGTTGCCATTTTTACTCATGGGCCTGTTCGAAATATGCAATTGAACCCAATGCCAAGTAGCTGAACATTTCTGATAAGTTCCCCATAGATATTGCAATTGTTCTGGGTTACAGCACATGGAGATAGAAATTTAACAAACTCATTAACTCATTTAAAATAAATGACTTTGTTGAAGATGCCACATAAAGGGATCTCTACTGGCTGAGTATGCAGAAAGTGTGGTTCAGTGTACATGGTACAGAGGGCTGGGGAGCGTGGCTCATACAGAGACTTACAGGAGGTTTGTTCTGATGAGTGGGGTTGCTTTTTAGGTATACTGCTGTGACTGCCTGCTGCAAGGACCTTGCCACCTGTTGGATCTTTCTCACTGTGCCGCTGTAGTTTTGTGAACAGGTGCAGGTGGATTAGTGCCTATCCCTTCTACGTGGTGCCTGGGCGGGATGGGGGAATGTTGTTGGTGTACCAGCAAACTGTGGGCAGTAATTCAAGAATGCCGATGAGATTTAGAAAAATTTCACTTAGTTTCATTTCAGTGAGCCAAAATAGATATTTTAAAACCTCTGTCTATTGCTTATTTTTCTAGTCCTGTTACTGGATGATAGACACTATTAATGACATGTGCTCTTACCAGGATGATAGAATTTACTATCTCACCCTGTCCACAAAATCTTATTGGTAAACATCATATAGCTTTGGTGATGCAAAGTATAAGGTTAGAACTTCTGTATGAGCCAACATTGGTACTTTTCTCTTTTGCAAATGTAATTTATTTGTTTAACTTCACTTTAATGCCTCTGTTGCATGTTTATGTTAACTATATTTCTTTGTTTTATTTTATCGAAACGTTTCTTTAAAATAAACATAATTAATATATGATGTCTGTGTGTTTGCTCGTCCTGCTGATTCACTAAAACATTCACTAAATGTTTTGCTAAAAGGGAAAAAATTACAGGGCTATGGGGAAAGAACAGGGGACTGGGATTAATTGGATAAATCTACCAAAGAGCCGGCACAGGCACAATGGGCCAAATGGCCTCCTTCTGTGCTGTATCATGCTACGATTCTAAATCCATTTAATTAGTAAATCCCAGACAACCATATGCTGTTGATAACTATAATTGTATTTCAAAACAGCCCGTAATGAGTTATCCCAAGTACTTGGTATAAGCCAAATAACCAATGGGCTGACACACAAAATTGGAACCACAACATATCTTAAAGAATGTTTTACCAGCACAAACTTACTGAAAATCTTCTGCAACTTGTAGAAAGAATCATTGCCCTGCACAACAGTAACAAAACAAACTGCAAACCCGAGAGAGGTGGAAAAGTCACACCCAATAATACAGAAGAGAGGAGAGAATGGGACATAAATACATTCAACAATGGGGAGGAGAGACATAGACGTTTACAACACAGAAGGTGGCTATTAGGCCCATTGTGTCTGTGCTGGCTCTTTGCTAGAGCAATCTAATGCTAATCTAACTACTCTGGTAGCTCCTCATAGCCATATATCTTCCACTGTTGCAAATACTGATCTAATTTTCCCTTAAAAAACACAATGGTCTCTGCCTCAACCATTCCCTGTGGCAAAGGATTCCATGCTCTAAAAACCCTCCACATAAAGACATTTCTCCTAACCTCTCTTAACCTCTCTCCTTTCTCTTTTAGTGGCAATTCTAAAATGATGACTCTTTGTCACTGACTCCCGGGAGGGAATAATCTTTCCCTATTCACTCTACCAAAACTCTCCAGAATTTAAAAAACTTCCATTAAATCTTCTTTTAGCTTTCTCTGTTCCAGTAGAAAGAGTACTAATGGGCTGGATTTTGTCAATGGGGGCGCATTGGGGGTGGGACTGCTGGTTTTCGGGTTTCAGTCCCGCCCCCAACAACGTCTGGCCAACCCATGCTTTTCCCTTGATTGACCTTGTTAAGCCCGCCCTGTGGGCTTACCGGCCAATTAAGGGAAAGCCGGTGACAGAGGACGTCAGCGTATGTCGTTTCTTCTGTTGAAAATTTTTTGACAGATGAATTGTCAGCGTTTGACAGCTTTGAGAAGCTGTCAAACACTGACAATCTCTGTTCTAAGGTGAGCCCTTGCACAGAAGGCTCACCAAAACCTCTCTCCTCAGCAGAAAGCAGATGGCTGCTGCATCTGAGAATGCAGCAGCCATTCTGTCATCTCTGCCATTGAGATGAGGCACCTCCGGATCCCCAAGGGTTGAAGCCTGCAGGAAGAAGCAAAAGTAAGTAAACTTTTTCCAACACTTTACACTCACCTCTCATACTTACCTCTCTACACTTGCACCCATCACTCACCTCTACACCGGACTTTTCGATCCCTCTCACCCCCGCAGACCCACTGCGCGCCTCGCTGACCCTGGCGAGGTTCGTAGCCGTCGGGAAGCCTGCACTTGCAGGGGTAAAATGGGGATAAGCCTCAAAACTGCCTGTTAATTATCTGTTAACAGGCAGTTAATTGGCTCTAATCCCCTTCCTGCCTCGAGGAGAAGGGTCCCTGCGTGAGTCGGGGACCCGTCTCCCGGGAAGATGGCACGGAGGCGGGTTGGGAGCAGGGTTGGTACCCGCTCCCAGTTTCTGCCATTTTCCAGGCAGTCCCGCCTCCATACCCGCCTCCCCAGGGCTGGGAAAACTCCCCCCAATATCTCAAATCTCTCCTCATAACTATAGTTTCCCATCATTGGTATCATCTTGGTGAATCTATACTATACACTGTCTATAGTTTTAATGGCATTCTTCGCACAGTACTTAGCTATGGCCTAATCAATGTTTTGTACAAATTTACTTTTTTACTTGTGTACTCTATACCCCTATTTATAAAATCAAGAATTCTATTAGCCTTTTTATGGCATTATCTAACTGCACTTGCAATTTCAGGGAATTATGTACTTGAACCCCTACATCTCTCTGTTCACCCACACATTTCAACATTTTTTCATTGGCCCAGATTTGGGGATTTCTCATTAGCTTATGGGCATTCCGTTTGTAAATGGAATCCCTATAAGCTTATGTGGAGCCCCCCTTTCTAATTGGTTGGCCTGGCCCACGTGATCCCAGGTACGCTTCCGGACCGCCTGCATCCCTGGGATCCGTGGGCTTTTACGCAGGCGTACTGTAGAGATTCGCGTATCTGTGGTAAACAGGATCGAGTGCAAACCAATATGGTGGGTATATTGTGTTTAATCGGAGTTTAGGACAGAATATAACACACTAGTAATACAGCAAAAACATACGACCGTGACAAGCAGCTGGTACCGGACCCGATCGGACAGACGGCTGGCATACGTGAACCGTTCTCTGACTTGCAGCCTCTCTTCCTTTGCTTATGACTGGTGAGCATGGGATCACTCTCGAAAGAGCGCTCGACCAGCCCAACCTTTGCTTAGCTCTCCCCTCCACTGTCTGTGTGGGTGTTACTTTTATTCCCTTTTTAGGGGTGGGCCTGAGGCCAAGTTATTGACAAGGCCATTTAACCTATAGAGGTTCCCCATACACCTCATCATCCACTGGTGCATCGAGTTCTTTGTCTCGATTCTTGGATGAAAGCCCTCCCCAAAAAGGTGTTTCATGACCTCATCCAATTTATCTTTCTTGTTTTTACATTTTGAAGGTTCCTCCATTGGAATTCGTCTTCCTCTTGGATAAAATTGGTACTAGGCCTGGTCTTCAATCAAGGGGCCCAAGTCAGAGCTGTCTTGCTCATCCTGCTGTTATCCAAACTATCTCCCTTTTAATCTAACTAATTAAAAAGACTGTCTCAAATTCTAATGCAAGTTTTCCAGGAAAACGAAACTTATGCAATCCCCTTACTTGTCTTGAGCAGAAACATACAATCATTTAAACACAGTATTATTCGCGTAGCCATATACATTTTTAGGCACCCCTAGTTTCTAACAGTACGCCTGGAGGCCCAGGTCCCGACTGCTCTGAAGCTCGGGAGCCACCAGGTACTTTTGTATTTTTTTCCGGTTCAGAGGCGTACTCCGGAGGTACGGCTCCGACCGCGAATGTCGGCCCATTAAGTGTACACACCCACTTCTTGTTCTTCCTCCAAAAATGTGCTACCTCACACCTAAACACATTAACAGCTGCCACCTATTTTCCAATTCTGCTAACGTGCCTATATCTTCCTGAAATGATTTACAACCTTTATCACTGTTTGCCAATCCTCCTACATTTGTGCCGAAGAGATAGCCACCAACTGGGGGGAGTGGGTAAGGAGAGCGGAGGCACAGAGGTACCTAGCAGTGGGAGAGGAGGAGACATGAGGATATCCATCAGTGGGGGCAAAGACCCAGAGAAACACAGCAGGGGGGAGAGGAGGAGAGAGGAAACACAGTGGGAAAGGACGGAGAAGACACTGAGATCGCTATCAATGAGGGGAGAAGATACAGAGAACAGTTGGAGAGGTGGAGGAAAGAAAGAGAGAGGGAGAGGTAAAGTGGACAAAGAATGAGAAAGTATAAGTATGAAATGTAAACTTTAACAGCTTACAGGAGGATAATTATACTTGACAATGAGGAGAAAAAATGTGAGAGATTCAGATGGAGAGAGGCCAAGAGAGATTGAGAAGACAGAAAAACAACTGTGCTAATTACTGTTTAACCTTGACATGCTACCATAGCTAATGTAAAGTGATATATGATGCACAAATTAAATTTAAATATAAGAAATTCAATGGCAAAGAAGACTGTTAGATGAGAATAAATGAGAATTTTGATCGTCCTCACCTGACATCCACATGTGCTCACTGTCTAGCTGGAATCACTAGAATGTGATACAGAGTGGGAATCCCAGCTAATTTTTCCTCTTCCACAGCCCACAGCTTCTTGGGCCACTTGTAGCATGGATACTAATGAGAAGTCGCACAACACCAGGTTATAGTTCAACAGTTTTATTTAAAATTACGAGCTTTCGGAGCTCCGCTCCTTCTTCAGGCCTGATGAAGGAGCGGAGCTCCAAAAGCTCGTAATTTTAAATAAAACTGTTGGACTATAACCTGGTGTTGTGCGACTTCTCATTTTTGTCCACCCCAGTCCAACACCGGCATCTCCGCAGCATGGATACTGGCATCGCAGCTAAGAACACTCAGCACTGGACATGAATCAAATCTGGGACCTCTGTCATCTATATGGCTAAGCTCCACACCGAGGAGCAATTATCAACGGAGTCACCTGGGGGCCCCTTTCCCAGTGCTATTGGCATTTAGTTTATCGCTTTAGTTCTGCTTGTTATTCCCATCTGGCCTGCACTTACTTCACTTCATTTGTAATTTCACCGTGTGACTGAAGTTGACCACTGTTTGGCTTATTGTGCAAGCTGATTGGTATACGGGTTTTACCAGATAAAGTTTCACTGGGATTTCATCAATAGTCTGTGCTGTGATAAATTGCATTAACCTCCCCATCTCCACCACCACCCCCCCCCCACCACACCTCCCCCCCCCACCACACCTCCCCACCCCCACACCTCCCCACCCCCCACCCAATTGGGATTGTGCACTATGTGTTATCTTCCTTCATATGTACAACTTCATTCATTATACACAGCTATTATTTATCTCTATCAAAACTTTGATGAAATTACCAGGCATGCACTTGAGTGACGGCAGTTCTCCTCAGGCTGTGTAGTTGTGTATGAACATGCAAGTTATCAGTCACATTATTTGTTCTGACGTCAGAAAGAGCCATTTATCAATTGTATGACAGCTAGAAGGGTATTACAATGCTGTTTCTTCAGCTGTGGTACAAGGTTATTCATGGTATCATACAGTGGACTTTCAATTATCCAACTGTCTCAGGAGACACAGAATTAGTTTGGATAATTGAGAGTTTGGGTAATTGAAGGGATACGTTTCATTTACTGTACACTATACATGAGATAGAGCCTTAGTATGGATACCAAGAGTTTGGGTAATGGATGTCTGAATATTTGGAAACGTTCTCTATATTATATAAATGAGTCCTATTATTCTATTCAATGTTAACTTCACTGGCCAGGAACATTCAGTAAAATTAAGATGATGGTTCATTGCAGCAAGAGGTCTATAAACAGTGAGCTTTGACATTAGCACTGCCTTTACAAATCAAACTGTTCAAAATGAATTATAATTTACATTAGCGTCCTCTTAATTTTTTTCTGTGTATTTCTGTTGATTTTAAACAATATTTTGGGCAGTGATTTCTGATGCCACCTCTTGGTTAACTGATTGGAAGGAGTCACTAAACCTAACAGTTCCAAGTTGCTGAATTGACTAGGTCACAGAAGCACTCTGGCTTAATGACTACTTGTATGGATGTTAGTTCAGTTCACACAATGTCAATCTCTGTTCCCCAAATGATGTTACCAGAGTTTAAAAATAACTATTGAAGCAGAAGAATGTTTAAGCTGATTTGAATCATTTTCAACTGTTCAAACATTTAAAAGTTGAGGCTTCAATAAAACACCATTAAACAACAGAAGCAAATGAATGTCACATGCAATGTCTTTGTTCTTTCTCTTGTAAGAGACTGTTACTTCTGTCTGTGGCACTTGTGCGTATCAGCTTTCCAACGCTTGTGAAAAGGGCTTCTACTGTGCAGTATTGACACCACTGCAATAGTCTCCCTATAAAGAGCCGTTAAATGCATCACCAGTATTGACATGAAATAGATGGACAGACGTTTCCATCAAAGATTTCTCCGGGATTGTTCATTGTGAGTGTTACAGCAGTGGAACAAAAACGAGACCAAAATTCGGGTTACTTTTACTGTTGGTGCAAAAGTGCTGTGGCTGTGGTATAGGGGACTGGAAGTTTGGGCATAAGCCAGATATGCCAGAGTTACACCTGTTCTAAAATAGATGCTTAATTCCAGTAGAATTGGCTGCTGGCGGAAAATGTGCCCACCACTGTGTGCAAATAACAGGATAACGAAGCAAAACCCACAGTCTCCAAAATTTCCACCATTTACACTAGACCTGCACCTGACTTAAGTTAGTCCTGTGGAAAAGAGAGCTAAGTTACCTGCACAACTTGTCAAACCAGGAAGTAGTTGAGTTCACAGGCTTGGAATGTCCACAACTTAGACTGAAACATTTGACTGGAGCCAGTAGAAAAATCTTTTCTCAGCCGTGCTGCATAGCAAGCTGTCTTTTGGCAGTTTCAGAGAGGGGCATCTTTTGTTTCCCACCTGTCTGAATGTTGTGCACTTAAAAATGTAGACAATATTATCTTATAACAAGCTACTTTGTGGTCCGCGTCCTAGCCAACCAGGCCAAGAATGGAAGTTACTGCAACAAACTCACTTGACATTTCAATGTTTTTCAAAAATTACATTCCAAAAATGAGGCAGATTGGATATTAAAATTCATGGTCATAGAATCTGCTGCAACTAAAATTTTCTTTAAAAGCTAAGTGAAAAAGAAATAAAAAAAATAAAAAAATCTTAGGATGCACAGCTGGTTGTTCAGCAATTGAAACAGAAAGATGGATGATAGATACCTGAAGGTATGGTGGGAGACTGGCAGAACCCGTGCAGTTTATCAGGGCCATTGTATCTACAACACATTTCAATACTTTTCACTGCAGCTCGGTATTCTCTGCGCTTTCATTTAGTAAATGTGAAAAATTGTCTTCGTTGACCATTTTTATTTTCTTCAAAGCCCACCTCGGATAGTCTCCTGCCTCCCAACTTGACTGCTCTGATATCAGCATCTCACCTTCAACCTCACTGCTGAAGCAGTTTTGTCTTCATGCCTCTGACTTACCTATTCAGTGGCACTCACCTACCTGGCTGAAGGTTATAGAGGGAGAATGGATGTGTTGTGAATTCCACTGAGATTCATTGAGTTCAGAAAGCAAGGTGCCCGAATTTAAACAGATTTTTGTCATGTTTTTTGGTTCCTCCGTGAGGATTGTAGGGATTTACAAATGTAGCTTTTCTCCCTATAACTAAACATCTAGCCGAGTGAAAGCATTGACGTTAATTGTATAACATTAAATGAAATGGAGACTAGAACAGACTAGAACAGTATGGAAATATACATCAAATCTGTCACTATCTGAAAGAGAAAAGACAGGTTAATTCTTCAGGTGGAGACTCTTCATCAAAACCGACCCTGCTCACCCAGAACATTAACCCGTCTTTACTCTTTCAGATCTGCTCTGCATTTTCAACATTTTCTATTTTTACTTCAAATTTCCAGCATTCTCAGCTTTTTGCTTTATCTCGAAAATGAAATGACGGGGACGTACGGTGTGTCAGAGATAAAGAATGAGCAGTTTTGCAGTGCAGTGTTTGTAACAGTGTAGATTTTGAAAGCTCCAGTATATAATCATCATTGGATCAGGATGAGATCAATATTGAGATCAATTGACTAAATTGCATTGTAAAGCCCCCAGTGTGCTTATGTAAGAATGTTGCATTGGTCTATTAAATGTTGCTGTGTGGAGAGCCCTGAGCAGTAGGCTGTCTGTGCTACTGTGACTAACTGTCATTAATATCTGTGAGAAACTATAGCAGTTGTTCATATTGCATCCAATATCCAGAAACGATTGGATGTTATTTATTAATTATTATTACATTCCAAAGCAAACATGAACAAATAACAATAAGAACTGGATCATATGCATATTGGGAGTTTTAACTACTTGCCTAAATGGTCGCTAATGTGGTTACAAATAAAAAGACATGGTCATTTTACTCAAGATCCAAAAATGAAAGAACTGTGGCCTCTCTAACCACCAGTTTCTTCTCCAGGCTGGTTATGTAAAAGAGCATAATCATCAAACCCTTTAAAAAAACATTTTGAATATGAACAGTGATATACACAGTTTGCCCAACTGTGGTGTGCCTGTATGATCTTCAAATATTGCTGAGCACCCTAACATTCAAAGAGGATTAGATGTGTGGGCCAGGGTCATGTGGAAATAAGGAAGGAGGCTTCCCACCTTGAGGGAATTCTAAGTCCTGGATTTTCATGGGGAAGGTGGGTTGGGACCAGGGGTGCTCCGATGCGGGCGGGAGAATGGGATTCCCGCAGGCCTTGCTGACTTGATTTGCATCTGAAGCTTCTGTTTCCCGCCCGCAGCCTGCCAGATGGAGAGAAGATCAGGGACATCGTGGGACCTTGGGGGCCGGGTAAGATCGGGGATGTCGTGGGACCGGGGGGGGGGGGGGGGGAAGGTCGGGGATGGCGTGGGACGGGGGAAGAAAAGATCGGGGATGCCGTGGGACCATTGGGGGGGGGGGGGGGGGGTGGGTAAGACCGGGGACGTCGTGGGACCGGGGAAGGGGGGAAAGGTCGGGGATGGCGTGGGAAGGGGGAAGAAAAGATCGGGGACGTTGTGGGACCATGGGGGGGGTGGGAGGGGAGGAAAGATTGGGGACCTTGTGGGACCGGGGGTGTGGGAGTAGGGAGGGAAGATCACTTTGCGGCCAGCCACCAGAGGATTGTGGCTGGCCTCAAGATCATTGGTGGGGGGGGGGGGGTCTCCGAGAAGGCAATCGGAGGGGGTCTCCGATCACTGGATCCAGGAGGAAGGTATAAAGGCACTTACCTCCTGGATGCAGCAGTCCTCGCCTTGCTGTAACTGCCAGGTTTTACGAAGTGTGTAAAACCCATCCAGATAGTTATAAACAAAATAGAAGTTAAAAAAGAGGCTTCCAGCCTCATTATAATATTTAAATTGACGTCCCGCCTCCTGGGAGCGGGTTGGCTGCCCGCCCCCATCCTGCCTCCGTTAAAACCGGAAGTGGGTGGGTGGAGGCGGGTTCAGGTCGAGAATCCGATTTTTAACAATTTAACTATCCCTACTCTCTAAACCTACCCTTTTAGGGGAAAATTCCCCCCTAGGTGTGTATAACTGATTTTACACTGATGGTGCAATTACACAAGCAAGATCATTTTTTTGCCAGAACCAGTCAGCACTTAACAAGTTATAAAGCAGAGGGTCAAAGAGAGGCAATCCCTGCTTACACACTTGCACGCTTAAATTGCTGTCTCATTAAAAATGAAAACTTTTATTGTACTAAGCAGGTTAAAATAGATATCATGGGGCAAGGGCTCCTCTGGTAACTATATGTAGAAAACTCATAAAAACATTTGTGAAAGTTTCCTCGGTTTCGTATTTTCAAAAAATCATCAATATCATCTTTTAGAACGTGTTTAGATTCTGCTAGAAATAGCAAGCGGAGAGAATCTTTACAAATGCATTTACAGGACATAGTAGTCAAAGGAATTCTTAGTCCACGAGCAACGAATTCAATTTCTGGTACAAAAGGCCTTGAATTACAGCATTTCAGATCGGTTCACAAAGACTCCAATTTGTCCCAAATCAGACAACTTTTTGCTGGGAGCTGCTCTGGTGGCTCATTGGTAAATGTACGACCTGTCGTGGAACTAAATCATAAACTAATTAAAGATTCGGAAGTTAAGAACAAAAAGGGAAGTCTGGCTGAACCCTCTTACCCACAATGTAATAGTTTCAGAATATATTACCAGGGAAAATCATTAAAACAGAGAATATAAAGGTTCAAGAGACAATTGGATGCATTTTTGGAAAGACATGGGTTTGAGGGCTATCATGAGAGGGGCATTTGAGGTTGATCTATGAAAAGGGGATTAGTTTGTTCAATCAACTGGCTTTTACATATTCCTAAGCATTTTTATGTTATTACATTCATACAGATCCCAGGTTCGATTCTTGGTCTGTGTTAAGGCTAGCTGTAGTGATGGTACAATTTGCCATGATGCTCCTTGGAATAAGGAGGGGAAATTCAGCTTGGTTTCTCTCCCTGAATGGTATCAAATGACTCTCCTGGAATATGTGCATGTGTGGACATTAAGGAAGAACAGGATCAGGCTCCGTTGCGATGGCCCCCCTCCCAATGGATGAGTAGCCTGCCAACACATGGGGGGGAGGGGGGGCCCACGACGGGCGGGAGAGGGTTGGGGTTGGGGTTAAATTGGTAAAAATGAAAAGCCCGACCTCAACTCGTCACGACCGCTGCTTCCTTCTGGTTTAACTGCAGCAGGTTTGGGGGCTTCCGAGTAACCCGCCCTGAAGAGGCGGGTTTATAATTATAATGTTTAAATGAGGCTGCGTTACTCAGAATTAGGGAGTCATTTGAATTTAACGGCTGCGGGCTAGGTTTCCCAGGGCTCGGGAAACCCGGCAGCTAAAGGGAGGCGGTAGCTCCAGCCGGTAATTGCTTTTACAGCACTGCTTGTGGGCCAGGAGGAGCAGCAGTGCTTCCCCCAGCCCCTCAAGCCAATCTTCTACAGCGATTTCTCCCCCCTGTGATCTCTCCCTCCTTACTCGCTGCTGCCCTCTGAGGCCCCCCACTATGCTCGGAACCATCCCCGGCTGCTGCCTTCTACCGCAGTCTTTCCTCCCCGGCAGCTTGAAGGCTGGCCGGCTGCTGGGTGAGAAACGGTGCAAAAAATATGTTAATGCGGTCCTGCCATTAAAATCGGCAGGACCTCCACATTCCTGGCATTTCCAGGTTTCCCAGCCGCAAACACTCCCCGTCCCTTCCCGGCTCCCTGTAAATATCGGGGCAATGGTGTCTAGGTTCATTAAATGACTACATGGTTAGATACCAGAGGGCAGCTTGTGCTTGTGAAACTATATCTTCGCATGAGTCTTCAGGAGACAACGGGAGAAAAGTGGAGATAAAAGCTTTGGGGGAAAAATTGGCTCATGCCCCCTTTGGGGCACTAACTTCGCCGTGGTGCTACTTTTAGCGCCCAGAAAAAGTTAGCATCCCCACACCCGAAATTGAATGGTAGCGCCCAAAGCAGGAGGTGGGGCGCTACTGGAAGCGCTCCCTCTCCCTCTTGGGACGCTCACATTCAATATCACGGCACTACGTGCAGCTGCACCACGTGCGTCGGCACATAGCGCCACGGTACTGCAGGCCTCCCTCCCCTGATTAAAGGGGAGGGGCCTAGCACAGCGTGCACCGGGGCCCTGCTGGACCACCGGGGAGCGGGGTGCTGGGAAAAAAGCCCAGCACTCAATAGAAGTGCCGGGCTGACCGATCGCGGCCGGCACCCCGTAGCAGGAAGCGAGAGGGGGCAGGTGCTGGCAGGTGGCCCAAAAAAAAAGGCCACCCGGCACCTGCCCTTTAATTTACGCCGCCTCGGCCGCAAAAATGCCACCCTGACCCTGTCGGACATAGCGTCCGGCGGTAGGTCAGGGGGTGCGAGCCAAGTTTGCAGCTGGGGTGC
This sequence comes from Squalus acanthias, assembly GCA_030390025.1. Taxonomy (NCBI): domain Eukaryota; kingdom Metazoa; phylum Chordata; class Chondrichthyes; order Squaliformes; family Squalidae; genus Squalus; species Squalus acanthias. The sequence continues at coordinate 38,758,982 of CM059436.1, forward strand.
GAGCGGGGCGCTGCGCACGGTGATGACGTCATCGCCGAGGCGCAGCGCCACAGGCACTACCAGCTACCGCCGCCGCTAACCTCCCGCTGAATTTCGCGGGAGGCGTCAGCGGCACCGCGCCCGGGCGCTAGGTGCTTTGCGCCCCCTTGGTGCGCTAACAGGAGGCGCAAAGCAACCAAATTTTTCCCCCTTGTTTTGTTTGATAATACTCCTGTGAAGCGCCTTGGTACATGTTTACAATGTTAAAGGCGCTATATAAATGCAAGTTGTTGTTGTTATGTTGTAGCGTACATCAATTTTAGAAAGCCATAAATACAGATGATTAAGCACAAAATGGTAAATTCACTAATCTTGTGCTCTCTGTGGGACGCCACAATCGAAGGAAGAATGGGTTGGAGAATCCGTGCTATAATGTTTGACACATGCTCTCCCTGAGTGCGAGTCTCTGCTGGGAGCGTGGGATCAGTAAATTTACCCCTAAACTTTCGCTGTGTGAATGTGCTTCAGCAATTGCTGTACTCTGTCATCTGGTGGCTTTGGGCAGCAGCTCGAATTTCAGTTTCAGTTTGGAGCGTTATTATCAAAGTTTCTTTTAAATCATTTTTTTTTAAAACTTTTTTTTGGAATATTTCGTAAAGGGAATGTATGCCTAATAAATATCAAGCCTGTCCCTTTCTGATCTTCCTCCTCACTTGATTTCAGCTTCAGCTTCATCTCAGTGTGCGGCAGGTGATCGTGTTTATTCACTGCAGCCCAAGCACTCACTCAAGTTGCCTCTGGAGCTTCCAACGATCGCCATGAGACAAGCTGATGCCAAGCCAGAGTTGTTTCTCAGAATAATATCAAACCATAAAACTAGGCAAGTCTAGTGACTGTGGAGCAGCAACCAACAAAGCAAATAGACTGCGAACGATACACAAGCAAATCAGTAGAGTGCGAGTAGGAGGAAGTCCTGCTCAAAGTGTATCGTGCTCTGGTCAGACCACATCTCGAGCATTAGGGCCAGTTTTGGTCATTGAGACACAAAGGAGACATTCAGGACTTGGAAGCAGTGCAGACAAGAGAAATGTGGGCTTTTCAATCCAGTAGAGAAACGACCAGGAGAAGTATATTATAGTAAATTATATAGTAAAAGTTAATCCCAAACTTTATTTCAAGTTTCCAAGTGGCAGTAGGATGAAGAAGCACAGGCTTAAACTGAAGCAAAAGCAACAGTTAGTCCAGATGTTGGGAAGCTCCTCTTCACACAAAAAGTGATCAACCCACGGAGCGGACTTCTGAACATGGCACTGGAAGCAAAACACCAGAATCATTTCAAAGGCACGTGGATGCAGCAGTCTGGAAACTCTCGACTTCTTCTGGAAAGATGAGCTAAGCCGGAACAAATTTCTTTGCTCATTATCTGACTCCATCCTTATTCAGTCTCTTCACAATGGAACAACAGAGTATTTGGAGCAGAATTGCAAATTGTAGCAATATTTCAATATTTCATCTTGCAAACATTCAGAGCTGATTTTGGCTGCTTTGGGCTCATCTTGAATTCTAATACTTGATATAATAAAAGGATCGTGGAAAGTGCTGCAGGCTCGACAGAAAGGTGTTCTTCAACTTTATAAAAGAAGAACAGATTTGAGTCATCTTATGGTGCTGTTGTACTACAGATACCAGTTTTAGACTGTTTAGAGTAACACAGATTCATGGACCCCAGTTATGTTGTTAGCCCCACATCACTCTCTGGCCAAGCAAAATGTCGTTCTGTGCCTGTGTTCTTGCAATCATGCCTCCAGCTCCTCTCTCCAGCTTCCAAACATGTTAATTTTTTTAATGTTAGTGAAGAACTGAAGGGACAGTCAGCTAATTATTAACATTAAAGAGTTTAAAAGTTATGTTTAAAAAGTTATACTCTGGTCGGTACAAAGCCGAAATGGTGTAAGACTGCCCCCTCAAGGTGATCTCAAACTACTTACCAGGATTTACTCTGTCCATCTTCATTTCCCAGTTAGATTATGCCATGTGTCATGGTACAGCCAAAACTTCTTCACAACTGACACAAACAGGCCTAGTAGTCTTCAGTTCAGCTACGTGGTACCTGGAAGTCTAGCTGTTAATGATTGTTACTCCCAGGATATCTTGTTAATTCTACTTATTCTAAGGTATTATTGCTACTAATTAATTGCTGTTTAGTATTAACTAGTGGTAAACAGTAGAATATTTGTCTTTTTTTACATTTAATGAAAGGCGCTTCCTATCTAGGCAGCAGAAATGGCATCCAGCTCCCAGTGAATACACAGGAGAGAGATGCTCTGTACATTCTGTCTGATAATAAATGAGTGTCATCAGCATACATTGGTATTTGTTTGTTATTACAACTGATTGCAGGGTCACATATACCAGCTAATGACAAGAAGTAGACCAAGAGTTGATTAATTGAGCACAACACATTGTAATAATATACAGTTCAGTTATTTTTTTTCTGTGAACTCAAGGTTTTACTTAGTTATCTCAGATAATAAAAAAAATGAAGTATCTGTATTAGCTCAAATTGATCAGTCGAGGGAGTGACTAGGTGAAGTGGCACTTAAACAAGAACCCTTGGACTTACCATAATGATGACCAAACCACCATTAAACATTCAGATGGGCAATGATCCATGGACTAGCCCAGGTCCTTATGAGGTTAACTGCAGAGGATTTTTTTGGGAATAAAAACAAATCATTTTTTAATGGAAATGAAAGAATGTCACACCAAAAGGCAGGCAGTCTGTAAAGTCCAGGTGGCAGGAGAGAGTTTAACTGTCCAAATGCTGGCGGAGAAATTGAAGAAAATGCCTTTTATGCAATCAAAACAAGATCCTCTGACTGGGTGTCCAATGAGACTAAGTGATCAGGGAAATCAGAGGCCAAATCAGATGAATGATAATTACTTAAACTCAAGTGAAGCACATTTGTTAATATATAGAGCATGCTCAATGGGAGTTGATGAAATATGGGCTGTATTATATGACTGTGGAACACCAAATAACTCAGGCACGGCAAAGCTGGCATGCGCTGTCAATCTATTCTTTAGCCAGCGCAAGTGAAAAGATAAAAATTCATCTTTTTAACATTCGTTATTTCTTTTCTTTTAAGGTCCCTCCTTGTCAAATTCTATTCTCCAGCTCAGAGTATGGACAGTTTGACCTGAGCCCAGGTCTCTGTCAATGCCACTCTGTAACTGGCATGAGAGTGGCAGAGGTAGATTTGCCCTCCAGGTCTGACTTTGCCTATCTCCCAATATGGAAGCATCTTGTATTTGCCCATCACCACTCTGTTCCAGCCTGCCTGAGACTCGGAATTCACAGTGCGTAGAATCCGGCACTGAGCTTCTGCTCTATCACTCTGTGGTATGGTGTATTATGCCAATACTTTGTCTGTTCCACCACAAAAAAAAATGTCACTGAGACTACACTCATATTAATAATGAGCACAGCCAAAAATATTTGTACTAAAATGGAGCGAATAACTCTCACTCCTGTGTCTTTTGTTCTGTTCATTCTCACTCCTCTATCTTTCACTCTTTCATTCTTTTAATGGTTGTCCATTTAAAATTTCTAATCAGTGCTGGGGTGACTAATGCTCACTTCAGAATGTGTAAGATTATCAAGAAACCAATTTGAATTTTAAATTAAAAAATTAAAAAAGCAGGATTGAAATGGCAATGATAATCTTGAAGGTCAGTGCATGTTGGCATTCTTGGGGACAGGCACATTCTGGGCTGACAAGAAGTCAAACAGAAGCTTAAAGGCGAACCCTCTGTATTTGAAGAAGAATATCTGGGAATGCAATTTACCTTTAGATTTGTGCTAGGTGTTACTTTTAGTGCTATTTTTTGTCTGGTTGCCTGTGGAGCTTTTTGCCCAAGAGGTTTTTATGTAGAATTTTTAGATGCTACAATTATAATTGAATTTCAGTGGGAATTCCTCTATTTTGGCTAATTTGGTGGATGAGGAAGAGGGTGAAAGAAAAGATGCGAGGCCAGTCAAATTGCATCAGATGCAGACTTATCTATGAAGCTGTATCTCCTGGTAGAGTCACACCTTGAAACGCCAGAGGAAAATTAACTTTGTGGGCTCCTCTTCAATTAGGAGGCAGTGACAGAGTTGTGTTCTGGACACTGACCTTCAGGCAAGTCAGAACGACTAGTGGCTGTCAAGGTGAGCCTGATCTTTTGCACCTCAGACTCATTTCAAGCTGGTATAGTGGACATGAGAAATATCAGTCAACCTGCTGGTCACAGATGTATCAAGTACATGGTTCACACATGAATAACAGCCCCTAGCCCAAAGAATAAGACCAACAACAACTTGCACCTACATTGTCCTAAGACACTTCACAAAGGGAACAGGCATCGAGCAGGTGTTGGGGGAAGAGTTAGGGGAGGTGATCATAGGTATAATTGAAGAGGTCGATTTTAGGGGGAGTTTTAACTCCATCCTCCCAGCGGAAACCAAGCAGAATGGGACTTGCCTCTCTTTTCCTGCTCCACAGTCGTTCTAACACTACACTTTTCTTGGGCGGTTGAGGCACCCGCCTGACTTTGTGGAGGAAAATTTGGCAAGGAATACAAAGCAGTATTGTCTTTCATGAAATTTTTTTTTTTTGCAAACCTTATTGTGTTTGTGAAGGAAAAAAGAGTTGGAAGAGATGGGCATTATTCTCCTTATGGCAACGCTACATGTAAGTGCCTTGACAAATTCTCATTTGAATTTACATTGTCACATTGCATGGTTCTACAAATTAACAAAAGATTTTTCAAGCACTTTATCATAAAGACAATGCCCTTTCAGAGGGAAATATTACTGTTGTAATGTACTTTACCATGTTTATACACAGAGGCCAAAAACAACAACAATTTGCATTTATATAACGCCTTTAACATAGTAAAACATCCCAAGGTACTTCAGAGTAGCGATTATCACACAAAATTTGACACCGAGCTACATAAGGAGGTATTAGGACACGTGACCAAAAGCTTGGTCAAAGAGGTAGGTTTTAAGGAATGTCTTAAAGGAGGAGAGAGGGATAGAGAGGTTTAGGGAGGGAATTTCAGAGCTTAGGGCCTAGGCAGCTGAAGGCATGGCCGCCTATGGTGGAACGCAGAAAATCAGGGATGCCAATCACACCATGTTGCCAGCGTTTCCACTGATCTTCTGCTGAAGTTATGACAGGACTTTGGGAGAACCCCATGGAAGTTCAAGGCCTTGATGTCAGTACCTGACTGCACTTGAGGAGGGCACAGAAATGTTGACTGCATGAATTGAATGTCAGATGGCTCTGCACACAGATTTCCTGTAATAGATCAAGGGCAAACTGTTTCCATAAAAATCTGGTGCTACTGCTTCCAGAGCTGCATCTGTCTATCTGTCAGATGGTGCTATCTGTCTTAAAGGAACCGGTTGATATTGGCAAAAAAGGGGTTAATCAAAGCTTTAAGCAGGGAACAGTGACTTCTAGCTGTCTCAAAAATGCGGCAATATCTGTAATGTCTTTCCTGTTTCCAGAATGACACTAAAATCTGGATTTCCACAGCAGCTTCTGTTGCGGGCTACACCAGCCTCTTTAATGCGGCTGCTGCACATGAGACGTCTGTATTTTACAACAGTAGTCCTCAGGTAGGTGTTGGTGTGGGAAGGGACTAAATGATGGGGAGAGGACCAAGCGAGGGCCGGCAATGGTCTTTGGGACTACTGTGGAGCCGAGAGGAGCACTCCTGCTCCTCCCATCAATACTCAGATAAGTATTTTTTTTTTAAATTACCTATTAGCACTGCCGGTTATACTGCGTGTAGGCCTGGTTATCCTGAATGCAGCCGATGGTGTTTAGGGCAGCCCAATTTTGGGAAGAGGTCCTAAAACAAGCATTAGGCCCCCCTATTTGCATAGGCAAAGGGCCTAATACCTGTTTCGGATGAGGGCCCTAGATGCCTATACCGGAGCCTTTACCAATATGGCGGGCGGTGCACTTCCAGAGCGGAATATGCGCGCACCGCCCGCCATTTTGGACACATAGCTGCCTGTTTTACACCTGTAAAACTGGCACTGTGCCAACGAATTTCAAGGCCAATATTTTAATAGCTTTATTACAACCAGCCTGAGCCTGGCAAAAAGAAATACTATCGGTTTACAGAAAAAAAAGTTGCCTTTGAAGTAAGAGATTATCTTTAGCTGTGCTTGTGTGCAGAACACTTCCTATTCAATCAGTCCTGTATCGTTTAGTGTCATTGAGAACCCACATCACTTAATTTTAGCAACTTTCACTTTTAGTTTGTGGGAAGAAAAGATTTGAATGGAGACGAGCCAGAGTTACTGCGAGAGGGATATTTTTACACCACTCTCAGCATTTTATCAAACAAAGCATTCACATGGGGAATGGGGGACAATAGATTATAAAACCAGACTCTCCCTCTGATGCCAGTAAATGGGTATTTAATCTTCCTATTGCAGGCAGTCGTTCTCTAGAGCCTGTAATGAATATACTGTAGGGGACATTAGCTGAGCTGTTGTGCTTTCCGACCAAAAATATCATCAGTTTTTATTTCGGGTGTGGTCTAAAGACATCAGTGCTCTGCTGTTCCCAGAGGGCCACAGGAGTCTGTGCTTTTTCGAGATGGAAAAGCTCTGGAGAGTTTTCTGTTAATTGCATAATTGCGCCTGTCTTCGTCTGTTATCTGACACCGACCTGGGGAGACAAGATTTAGAAAGGATGTTGCTTGCTTCCTGGTTTGACAAGGAGATCTTAAAGAGACAGTAGCAGCATCACTGCAAATGTTGTAACCTGTCTTGAAAAGTATCATAGTCGACCTGTTGGGATAGAAACGTCAGGGACAGGTGCCTAGGGTTGCCAACTCTCCAGGATTGCCCCGGATTCTCCAGGAATTAAAGATTAATCTCCAGGACACTGCTGTGGGCAACCCAGGAGAGAAATCATGGGGCATTAAACAAATGATCGTTTTTTTTCATTTTTTTGAATACTTTTGTTTATTAGTTAGGAAAATATTGGAGGTGATAAAAACAGACTGTTTGACTGACAGTCAAGATCATCCAATTGGGTAATGAACAGTCTGTTCACTTTCCAATTGGCCGTTGGACGGAGGTTGGACGTGTCGGGCGACCATTGGTGGGAGTGTGGGGGCGGGGCAGTTGGAGGTCATGTGATGAAAGCTCCAGGAGTGTGTCCAAGCAGAGTGCCTGAAATGCAGATTAAATGAGCTGGGTAAGAATCATGGTCCGAATTTTTCAGGGAGAAGAAGGAAGCTCCAATTTTAGCATCATATAATCATAGGGCTGGATTTTCGGGGGGGTCAGCGGGCGTGATCGGTGGTGGGTCGGGTGGGAAAGTGTTTTTTTTCCCCAGCGGGTTGGGACCGCTCTGTGAACCCGCCGCCACGCGCCTTTCCCCGATGTCGGGTCTGTCAGCGCTGAGCAGACCCGACACACAGCAGCAGGTTCACAGCAGGGGACCCAATTCAGGTAATTAGTGACTTGTTTAGAGCCACTTAAGAATGAATTTCAGCTCACCTTCTGCATTTGACAGCTCACCCACGGGGTCCACGCTGGTCATGGATCATGTCTGTTAAGCTGAGGTGGGAGTTCAGTGGACATTGAATCAGCTGTTGAGTTGACAGCTTCAAATGTACAGTAAAAGCTTCCACCTTACAGAGATATCTTCCCTCAGCCACAAGCTCTTCCTCACTGCAGTTCCACAACAGATTCACCATGCTGTAAGTCTTTACACAAGTCTCCATCCAGTCTGACCTCATTACCTCTCTCACCATTGACAGATCGCTTCTGTCATCTCTACTTCACCTGCCATCTATTCCATCAGCATGGGTGCTCTTTATACTCTCTCACCTTGGTCTTCAGAATCCCACCACGATCAGTCCCAACACCAGCAGCACCAGGCACACCAGCAGCACCAACAACAACACCACCAACCTTCTCCACAATCACCTGATGCTGCACAGGACAGAGGACATCTGAGCACATTGCTGCCTGGGAGGCCAGGGATGGCCTCACCATGGCCATAGGATTACATAGGATTACATAGGATATACGGCACAGTAACAGGCCATTTGGCCCAACCAGTCCATGCGGGCGTTTATGCTCCACTCGAGCCTCCTCCCATCTTTCCTCATCTAAATCTATGAGTGTAACCCTCTATTCCCTTCTCCCTCATTTGCTTGTCCAGCCTCCCCTTAAAATGCATCTATACTATTCGCTTCAACCACTCCCTGTGGTAGCCAGTTTCTTCTGAATTCCCTATTGGATTTCTTGGTGACTATCTTATATTGAAGGCCTCTAGTTACGCTCTTCTCCACAAGTGGAAACATTCTCTCTGTATCCACTCTATCAAAACATTTCATAATTTTAAAGACCTCTATTAGGTCACCCCTCAGCCTTCTTTGTTCAAGAGAAAAGAGAAACCAGCCTTTTCATCCTTTCCTGATATGTATACCCTCGCATTTCTGGTATCATCCTTGTAAATCTTCTCTGCATCCTCTCCAGTGCCTCTATATCCTTTTTATAATAAGGCAACCAGAACTGCACGCAGTACTCTAAGTGTGGTCTAACCAAGGTTCGATAGAGGTTTAGCATAACTTCCTTACTTTTCAATTCTATCCCTCTAGAAATAAACCCTAGTACTTGGTTTGCTTTTTTTATGGCCTTGCTAATCCATGGCGCAACTTTTAGTGATTTGTATATTTGTACGCAGAGATCCCTTTGTTCCTCTACCCCACCTAGATGTGCACTCTGCAAGTGATAAGTGACCTCCCTATTCTTCATACCAAAATGTAATACCTCACATTTATCTGTGTTGAACTTCATTTGCCAATTATTTGCCCATTCTGCAAGTTTATTAATGTCCTCCTCTAATTTGTTGCAGTCCTCCTCAGTATTGACTATTCCCCCCAATTTGGTGTCATCCGCAAATTTAGAAATTGTGTTTTTGATTCCAAAGTCTAAATCGTTAATGTAAATTGTGAACAGCAGTGGTCCCAGCACTGATCCTTGTGAACACCACTACCCACCTTCTGCCACTGTGAATAGCTACCCTTTACTCCCACTCTCTGCTTTCTGTCTTGAAGCCAGCTAGCAATCCATTCTGCTACTTGCCCCCTGACTCCTCATTCTCTGACCTTATTCATTAGTCCATTATAGGGTACCTTATCGAAGGCCTTTTGAAAATCTAGATAAATTACATCTACTGCATTACCACTGTCTACTCTCTGTTACCTCTTCAAAAAATTCAATAAGGTTGGTCAAGCAAGATTTTCCCTTTTGAAATCCAAGCTGACTATTCATTATTATGCTTTTCGTTTCTAGATGTTCTTCTATTCTCTCCTTTAATAGGGATTCCATTATTTTTCCTATCACTGATGTTAAGCTGACTGGTTTATAATTCCCTGGACATGTTCTATCCCCCAGATTTACTTCACTTGACGCTGTACATCCTGGTTGCCACATGATGCACCATGTTGGTACCACCCCACACCAACACCATAAGCATCCGTACAATGTCCAAGCCATTCCTTTCACACTTATCACCATTGCGGGGGGTACCGTTATGTCTCACCATTCACTGCAACTCACGAAGCCACTTCCAAAGGTGCACACAAATCTGTCCAAGAATGCAAAGTGTTGAAAATAAAGGTTTCAGTGTTCGACACCACATTAACAGAAACTTTACATGAACATTGCATAAAACACCCAAGTGCCTACCCTTGTGTGTTGTTAGTTGGTATAATTACTAGGATGAGGGTGAGTGTGAGGGGTGGCTAGTGAGATGAGGAAGTGATAATGTAGATAGAGAGGGATGAGTGGAGGTCCAAGGTAAGTTGGTGTGAGTAAGCATGTGCAGGAGTAGGGTAGGGAAGGCAGAGTGATGGGGATGTGATGAGAGGCATAGCAGGATGAGGTTGAGTGTGGCTTTGCAGTAACATTTCGTGATCTACTGAGATCATTGAAACGTTTGCGGCACTGCAGCCAGGTCCTCCTGACGACATCCCTGCTTGTGTCCTCCTGTGCAATGTGCAACCAGGCTGCGTCGATCTCTTGGGGAAGTCTCTTCCATCCATGGGAAGGGAAGAGGACCTCCCTGCGTGCTGTGACTCCCTCCATAAGCATATGGAGGGAGTCATGGGAGAGCGTGGGTGCAGCCTGTACCTCTGTGCAGTGCTTGTCAGTGTTTGCAGCATCTCAATGCTGCAGAACACTGACAGCACAAATGTCAAAATAAAGTTTGCCATGATCCCTTTAAGGAAACCGGCTGATGACACATCATCAAATGACGTCACCAGACCCGCTTCCTCTAATTGGCCGGCAAACACGCTGGGTGGGCTTAACAAGCCCTATCAAGGGAATTTCCTTTCAGAGGCCGGCATGGAGCCAGCAGCGGGGTCGAGTCCCGCCACCGACATCGCCAGCCATGGACCTGCCGAGGTTAGTAAAATCGCAGCAATACAACCTTACGGCACAGAAGGAGGCCATTCGGCCTGTTGTTCCTGAGCCGGCTCTTTGAAAGAGCTGTCCAATTTAGTCCCACACCCCAGCTTTTCCCCCATAACCCTGCAAGTTAGTCCTCTTCAAGTACATGCCCAATTGCCATTTAAAAGTTCCTATGGAATCTGATTCCACCACCCTTTCTGGTAGTGCATTCCAGATCTTAATAACCCTCTGTGTGAAGAAATTTCTCCTCATTTCCCCTCTAGTTCTTTTGTCAATTATTTTAAATTTATGACCTCTGGTTACTGACCCACTTGCCAGAGGAAACAGTTTCTCCCTACTTGCTCTATCAAAACCCCTCATAATTTTGAATACCTCTATTAGGTCTCCCCTTAACCTTCTCTGTCCTAAGGAGAACAATCCCAGCTTCTACAATCTCTCCACATAATTGAACTCCCTCATCCCTCGTATCACCTTGGTAAACCTTCTCTGTATCCTCTCCAGGGTATTGACATCCTTGAAATTAGGACAGGTGACCAAAAGCTTGGTCAAAGAGGTAGGTTTTAAGGAGGAAAGAGAGGTAGCAAGACAGAGAGGTTTAGGGAGGGAATTCCAGAGCTTAGGGCCTAGGCAACAGAAAACACGGCCACCAATAGTTGAGCAATTATAATCAGGGATGCTCAAGAGGGCAGAATGAGAGGAGTGCAGATATCTCGGGGGGTTGTGGGGCTGGAGGAGATTACAGAGATAGGGAGGGGTGAGGCCATGGAGGGATTTGAAAACAAGGATGAGAATTTTGAAATCGAGCTGTTGCTTAACTGGGAGCCAATGTAAGTCAGCGAGCACAGGGATGATGGGTGAACGGGACTTGGTGCGACAAAGGCAGCTGAGTTTTGGATGACCTCAAGTTCACGTAGGGTAGAATGTGGGAGGCCAGCCAGGAGTGTGTTGGAATAGTCAAGTCTAGAGGTAACAAAGGCATGGATGAGGGTTTCAGCAGTGGATGAGCTGAGGCAAGGGCGGAGATGGGCGATGTTACTGAGGTGGAAATAGGCGGTCTTTGTTATGATGCGGATATGTGGTTGGAAGCTCATTTCAGGGTCAACTATGACACTAAGGTTGTGAACAGTGTGGTTCAGTCTCAGACAAATGTTAGGGAGAGGGATGGAGTCAGTGGCTGGGGAACGGAGTTTGTGGCAGGGACCGAAAACAATGGCTTCGGTCTTCCCAATATTTAATTGGAGAAAATTAAATATCCAACCAACACCTAATTTCCACCATCCACATCCTCTCTACCATCCAATTCATCTCTGTTATCCTGCGCAATATCTCTTCTTCAGACGGCCAACAGGAGGCAGGTTTTAATGTTTTACAATGTCAGTTTCCACACCCCAAAGATAAGATGCTACACACACACACACACACACACACACACACACACACACGGTGCTTCTCCTAGCTGAAGGCTAGAGAAGCTCCCCCACTGAGGAGATACACTGAGGAATTTTAGATACAATAAATTGATTAGAAAAAGAATGATTCTTCAGGTTACCAGCAAGTAATCACAATGAAAAAGATGCAAAAAAACAGTTAAAACATAGGAGGTTGTTTTTCCGAGTGAGAGTCAAATGGTAGAGTTTTAAAAGATAGGGAGAAGATGTGCTTGGTGTAACAAAATCATAAACTTATTTGTAAATACTTGGCCTAGAATTAGTCTGTAGCTGAATGTTAGTACTTCAAGGGAACTAGCCAAAAGTTGGGCTAGGGGGTCAACAAGTGGGAAAAGTGGCAGAAGAGGTGTGACAGGTCATGCTCGGATTCATATATGAGATGTTCGCCTTGCCTTTCAAAGTTTTTTCCTTCTGTTTGTGAAGTTAGTCTGTTGATTTCTGCCAGGCCGTTTCACGAATAGGAACTGAAGGGGAGGTGGGGTGGAAACATGGTGGAGGCAAAAGATAATGGCTTCCATTATCCTACCAGCCTTCTACCCTTACAGTTCTGGCTTGGCTACTCTTCAGGTACTACCTTTGGTGTGGTATAAAGAATGAAGGAGGTTAAAGAAATACACATGTACCCAAATACAATGTGAGCGTACATCTTGCTGCACACCCTTTTTAATGTAATTTCTATGAGCCACACAAAGAGGAGTGAATAGATAGGCCCTAATGAAAACACTTGAAGGGCAGCTAAGGCAAAACTGAGAGAGCAGAAGGGATGTGGGCTGGTGGGAGCCATCATTTATATTGCCATATTTTTCCTCCTATTGTTGATGAGACTGCCAGGCAACATAAAGAGGTCAGCTTCACCAATAAGGTAGGGGATGAGTGGACTGCTGGAAGCCATATTTCTTCTCCATTGTCATGGAGCAAGGGATGGATGCTTGTAGGCTTGATCTTAACTACTTGATACAAATGTAAGTGCAGAGCCTAATTGTGTTTATACTGGCAGGAACTCTGCATCTAGAAAATTGGGAATAAACAAATTTATCAGAAAAAGAAAGAAAGTCTTGCATTTATTTAGTACCTTATCATCAGGACATCCCAAAGTGCTTCACATCCAATTGCTTATTATTGAAGCTGTTGTTATGTAGACAAATGTGGCAGCCAATTTATGTACAGCAAGATCCCACAAACAGTAAATGAAATGAATGACCAGTGAATGTGTGTTTGGCTATAATGAGGGAGGAATGTTGGTCAAGTCCTTTGAGAACTCCCTGCTCTTCTTTAAATAATGCTCAAGGGATATTTTATGCCAACCTGAACAGAGAGGCAGGACCCTGATTTAACAGCTCAACAATATAGCATTCCCTCAAAAAACGGCAGTGAAGTGCCAGCCTAGAGTATGGGCTCAAGTCCTGGAGTGAGATTAAACCAATAAGCTTTAGACTCGGAGGCAAGAGTGCTACCAACTGGGCCAAGCTGAAAAAGATGGATTCTGTTTTAATTGAGAAACCTAAATGAAGGTGTTAGGCCCATAGTGCAGGACACCACCCAGGTTGAAAACAGCAGGACGGAAGAAAAGAAATATCAAAAAGTGGCTGTTGGATGATGTCAAACTTGGGTTTTGAAAAACCTGGGCCTAGAAATTTGGGCGCGCCTGCTTTCGTGTACGATCCCTGTGCCTGAATGGTGAGATCCGAGGTGCAAAAATGTGTGGGTTAGGTTGATTTGGCTATGATAAATTGACCCTTAGTGTTAGGGGGGATTAAATATGTGGGGTTATGGGGATAGGATGGGATATGTTAGGGGGAATTAAATACGTGGGGTTATGGGGGTAGGGTGGGATATGTGTACTGTGGGGATTAAAGCAGGGACAGGGTACTGGATTTGGATGATCAGCCATGATCGTATTGAATGGCGGAGCAGGCTCGACGGGCCGAATGGCCTACTCCTGCTCCTAGTTTCTATGTTTCTATGTTTCTATGTGCCCCCGATATTTGCTGTGACGGACTGGTTCGGGATGTAGCAGTGACTGGGGTAAGGGGCCGATTGGTGGCAAGGGGTGAGGGGGATTGATAGCCGGAGTGGCAGCGGCCTGATTTCTTTCAATGTGGCATTGGGTAGAACACTCCTGCTCCTCCCAGCTCCACATTCAGGTATTAAAAACTTACCTTGTTGGTTGCGGCCTTGTTTAAGGACAGCCTGTTAAGCATGTAAGCCTGGTTTCTCTGAGTCCACTTGCATCGGCTGCCTCAGAACAAACCAATCTTGCAGTGGGAGGTCTCAAACTGGCGCTTGGCCTCTTATTGGCATGTTCAAAGGGCCTAACACCTGTTTCAGGCATGCTGATTTTTTGGCCTTTATCAATATGGCAGGCAGCTCTTTTCCAGCTCATAATGAGCGTACGTTTCCTGCCCGCCATATTGGAGGGTTAGGAGGCCGTTTAGCGCCCAAAAAAGAGTCACAGAGTGGCAGAATTTCTAGACTCTGCACTTTACAGAAAGAAGGGAAGACAGAATTTGTCACTTTTCCAATGTTTACAGTAGCAAACAGAAGCTAAATCACACCATTACTTTTTATTTCTGTGATTCAGCTGCTCTTTGCCACTATAAACAGAGCATCAGACTAGGTCTGGAGGGAGAACTGGCAAATTCAGGATGGAATCCTCTGTTAATTTACAAAACACATATGGCTGTATGCTCTAATTTCTCTCCTGTAAACAACGATCTGGGATAACCTGAGGGAATTCCTGTACAGTCTGACAACTTTCTGCCCATGCAGGTTCTGTGAGCAGGAATGAACCAGACATTTTATTTGAAGACTGCCTCAGAGTGTTTCTGTTCATTCAGCTCACTTACAATAATATCAAAGATGGCAGCAGACAGATCGAATGCGCTGTGTGTTTTTGATATCACTACAGCAGGCACCTCTATAAGGGGCAACAAGCTCGCACTCTGAATATTCATCACTGGGAATTTATTGCTTGAAAGCAAATTCATGATGGTACAACATCCTAAAAATAAATTATAAATAGTTTTACACGGCATTCAGTCTGGCTGGTGCAGGGAGTTCAATTCTGACTTGTGACCAATAGGGGCCTGCTTTGTAATATTTAGACCTGTGTTGCTGATCCAAGAATATTGAACTCACTTCATTTCTTTTTTTTGTTGACCCAGTTCAGTTTCACCATTACAAATTGTGTCAGCCGCTGAAGTGGCATCGCAGCATCCTGGTGCACTGAGATGGCAAGTAACATCATGGTACAGAAGTGCACCATTTCATTGAGCCCATAACACTGGCAACTATTCATTTTCACAGCGATATCACCAGCACGAGGCCTGCCTTCGTTGGAACAAAGACAAGCATTAAAAAAATTTATCATTCCATCAATAGATCTTTTGATTGCCTCTCACCGCCCGACACTGTATGGTTTTATGAGGCTGCACCAGTGGAGCCGAGCATTGCTGGAGGAGGACGCAGGTCAGAAAATCAGGCCCTTGACTTGCACTACTGATTCATGTCACACAAGATTTTCAGCTCCAATGAAAACTCAGATGATATGTTTGCTCAACACAAAAACCTGGCCGGAATTTTCCGGGTGGTCAGCGGGCGGAATTGGTGGTGGGTCGGGTGGGAAATTTGACATTTTTCACAGCGGGATGGGAACCCACTGTCAACCCGCCACCACGCGCCTTTCCCAGATGTCGGGTCTGTTAGCGCTGAACAGACCCGACACGCAGCAGCAGGGGAGGCAATTCAGGTCATTATGACTTTGTTAACAGCCCATTAAGAAATATTTTGAGCTCACCTTTACATTTTACGAGGTCGCTCACGGGGTCCACACTGCTCGGGGATCATGTCAGGTAAGCAGGTAGGGAGTTCAATGGCCATGGAATCATCTCATTACTTGACAGCTGCAAATGTGCTATAAAAGCTCCCATCTCACAGCTGTTCACTTTCCAAGCTCAGAAGCTGTTGCTTATTGCATTTGGAAGACAGACTGAGCTTTATGCAGGTTGCAAGTGTTTGGAATAAACCCTGTATCCAGTGTCACCTCATTGGAACAACCTCTCACACCATTGACAGATCGCTTCTGTCATCTCAAGTTCACCTGCCATCTATTATATCAGCATCGGTGCCCTTGAAACAATCTCATCTTGGTCCTCAGAATCCCACCACGATCAGCCCCAACACCAGCAGCACCAGGCACACCAGCAGCACCATCAACACCAACATTCTCCACAATCAACTGATGCTGCACAGGACACAGGGCATCAGCACCCGACCACATTGCTGCCCGGGGATGCCAGGGATGGCCTCACCATGGCCAGATTTACTTCACTTGATGCTGTATACCCTGGCTGCCACATGATGCGCCAAGTTGGCACCACCCCACACCAACAACATAAAGCATCCTACAATGCCCAAGCCATTCCTTTCACACTCATTACCATTGTGGGGGGTACCGTTATGTCTCACCATTCACTGCAACTCACTAAGCCACTTCCAGCACACAAATCTGTCCAAGAAAGCAAAGTGTTGAAAATAAAGGTTTCAATGTTTGACAGCACATTAACAGAAACTTCACATGAACATTGCCTAAAACACCCAAGTGCCTACCCTTGTGTGTTGGTATGATTGGACTAGGATGTGGGTGAGTGTGATGGGTGGCTAGTGAGATGGGGAAGTGATAATGTAGTTAGAGAGGGATGAGTGGAGGTGCAAGGTAAGTTGGTGTGAGTAAGGATGAGCAGGAGTAGGGCAGGGAAGGCAAAGTGATGGGGATGTGATGAGCGGCACAGCAGGATGAGGTTGAGTGTGGCTTTGTAGTAATGTTTCATGATCTATTGAGATCATTGAAAGGTTTGCGCCACTGCAGTCTGGTCTTCCTTACGACATCCCTGCTTGTGTCCTCCTGTGCAATGTGCAACCAGGCTGCGTTGATCTCCTGGGGAGGTCTCTTCCACCCATTGGAAGGGAAGAGAACCTCCCTGCGTGATGTAACTCCCTCCATAAGCATATGGAGGGAGTCATGGGAGAGCCTGGGTACAGCTGTGCACCTCTGTGCAGTGCTTGTCAGTGTTTGCAGCACCTCAATGCTGTAGAACACTGACAGCACAAATGTCAAAATAAATTTGCGCATGGTCCCTTTAAGGATGTGAAGGAATAAGCCATATAACCTATTCAGAAAAATACGCTATCTTATGAAAGAATTCTGGCCTTATTAAAACATGACAAACTGGGTTTGGAAATTTAGAAACCTAATTATGAAATAGCTATGAAAGAATTCTGGCTATTGAGATAAGACAGTTGTTGACCCTGAATAAATAACTTTATTGAAACAGAAGGTGCATGGCTCTGACAGGCTGACCTTTGGGAACAAAAACAATGGTTCACCCTGGATAAGGTGCTCCAATTTAAACTTCGTAAAGATGGCACATAAGATAAGGAACATCTGCCCTCGTAAAGATGACATAAAATAAGGAACTCCTGCCTTTCACACCGTTCTATATGGTGACCCTAGAACACCTGGAGATGAGACTAGATTCTGGCTGATGTAGCAGTAAGAATTGCAGAGGTCGGCAGAAAGATGAATAGGGATAATTAACTTGCATCAGCAGAAACTTTAAAGGAAATACCACTGAAAAAAGGTATAAATATTGAAGTTTCAAATGGGATATCAGAGTCGCTTTAATCGGGCAAGGCGATTCTCGGCTACCAAGGCAGCTCTGTGGTCTACCACTCTTTGTACCTTGGGGATCAAAGGTATTTGATATTGATGGATATACTGTATAGAAACCTTTAAGAACTGTAATACTGTAGCAAAGTTAAAATTTAAAAGTAAGATTCTCTTAATAATAAGATAGTATTTTTTCTCTTTTTAGAACTGTTAATGTTGCGATTGACTGATTCACCAACTGTAAATTGCATGTCGGTTCTTTTAATACATCTCTATATATTTTTAGAACTGTTTCACATAAGTCTTCTGTATCAAAAACTCGTGAACTCAATCTCTGTATACTCTTTGGTGAAGAGTTACAGAATTCTGAGGGAGTTATCCGGACCCTCATAATATCCGGGACGTTACAGTCTAGCTAAAGTTATTAAAAGCGCTATCTGGAGGATGGTAACATTCTCGGGTTGTTCCTTTCCTTTAGGGAGAGATAGCCCGGACCTTTAGACCCAATTAAGCATCTTTAGGATTACGCTACCTCAAACTTTAGTTGAAAGTGAACATCTGAGAAATACGCCTGATCTGGGGTAGCCCTAAAGGGGCTAGGACTAGTAAATACCCCTTCAAGGAAACCGGCTGATGAAGCATCATCAAATGACATCATCAGACCCGCTTCCTTCAATTGGTCGGCAAACATGCTGGGCGGGCTCAACAAGCCCAATCAGGGGAAAATAATTTTGGACAGTGGGCTGGAGCCGGCAGCGGGGTCGGGACACACCACCGGCATCACCCACCACAGGCCCGCCGAGGTTGGTAAAATCCAGCCCAAAGTGTTGAAAATAAAGGTTTCAATGTTTGACACCACATTAACAGAAACTTTACATGAATATTGCATAAAACACCCAAATGCCTACCCTTGTGTGTTGTTAGTTGGTATGATTGCACTAGGATGAGGGTGAGTGTGAGAGAAGGCTAGTGAGATGGGGATGTGATAATGTAGATAGAGAGGAATGAGTGGAGGTGCAAGGTAAGTTGGTGTGAGTAAGGATGTGCAGGAGTAAGGTGGGGAAGGCAGAGTGATGGGGATGTGATGAGAGGAACAGCAGGATGAGGTTGAGTGTGGCTTTGCACTAACATTTCGTGATCTATTGAGATCATTGAAACGTTTGCGCCACTGCACCCAGGTCCTCCTGATGACATCCCTGCTTGTGTCCTTCACTGCAATGTGCAACCAGGCTGTGTTGATCTCCTGGGGAGGTCTCTTCCACCCATGGAAAGGGAAGAGGACCTCCCTGCGTGCTGTGACTCCCTCCATAAGCATATGAAGGGAGTCATGGGAGAGCCTGGGTGCAGCCCTGCACCTCTGTGCAGTGCTTGTCCGTGTTTGCAGCACCTCAATGCTGTAGAACACTGACAGCACTGCTGTCAAAATAAATTTGGCCATGGTCCCTTTAAGGAAACCGGCTGATGACATGTCATCAAATAACGTCACCAGACCTGCTTCCTCTACTTGGCCTGGGAAACGCACTGGGCGGGCTTAACAAGCCCAATCAAGGGAAATTCATTTCAGACAGCGGGATGGAGCCAGCAGTGGGGTTGGGACCCGCCATCGACGTCGCCCGCCACGGACCCACCGAGGTCAGCAAAATCGCGGTCCGTGTCTTTACAGACCACTCCACCCCTACCTGAGCATGTCTTTGATCTCCCCCCCACCCCGCCCTTCCCCCCATCCCTTTTCCCAGGCTCTGTACTTGCTTAAAAATTGTTAAACTCTAACATCTTCCAGTTCTCATGAAAGGTCATCGACCTGAAATGTTAACTCTGTTTCTCTCTCCACAGAGGCTGCCTGGCCTGCTGAGTATTTCCAGCATTTTTCCGTTTTTATTTCAGATTTCCAGCATCCGCAGTATTTTGCTTTAATTTTCTGAGGTGTGATTTTGCGGCAAACAAGAAGGCAATACGAGAACCTTATTTAAATTGAATATTTTTGTAAATTCCCAATTCAGAATTTTGAGACTTCAGCCGAGGGGTCACACTACCACACACCTCACCCACATAAAATGGGTGCGCAATCGCTCAGCCAGCCTGGCCTGCTTTGGAATGTCTCTTTAAGTAAGGTTGTTGGTGTTGTTGTTGCTGTTGAAGTCTAATTTTGTGGTAGTGGGCATTTTAGTACTTGTGCATTGAACATCTCGCATACCTTTATTTCCCTCTATATTTCTGCCATTTTGCTGAAGCCTTAATTTTGCTGAACCATAATTTCCTGAAGCTAGTCAATCACTGCTGCAGTACAAATTGCAACAAAGTTGAGAGGACGGGTATCCCCTTGACTGTTCCCTATGATGGGACAAGATTTTCAGGTCCAACGACAACTCAGCCGATATGTTTGCTTAATGCAAAAGGACTTATTTTTACAGACCACACCACTCCTACCCAGGCATGTCTTTGATGCCTCTGCTTCACTGCAGAGTCCACGACTGAGCTTTGCCAGGTGGGGACAGACTGACTTGCAGACAATTTCAAGGACTGGGATGACTCTTATCATAGCTATGAAGGTCTCTGTGGCACTAGATTTCTATGCAAAAGGATGAGCTGGTCCCCAAATCATTCCTGTATAAACAAGTGATTGACGCCATTTTCCTGGTGGACAGGAGGTGGATGGGAACACCATCATCTCCAAGTTCCCCTCCAACTCACACACCATCCTCACTTGGACATATATTGTTGTTCCTTCATCATCGCTGGGACAAAATCTTGGAACTCCCTACCTAACAGCACTGTGGGAACACTTTCATGACACAGACTGCAGTGGTTCAAGAAGAAGGCTTACCACCACCTTCTCAAGAGCAACTAGGAATGGGCAATAAATGCTGGCCTTGTCAGCGATGCCCGTATCCCGAGAATAAAAAAATGGAGGCAATCATTGGAGAGGGCACAGAATTTCTAATGCCTGGAAGGCTATCCAGGGTATTATAGATGGAACCCATGTGGCCATCAGAAATTCAAAAATCAACCCAAATGCAGACATGGACAGGAAGGGATACCTCTCCGTAAATGTTCAGATGGTTTTCGATCACAGAAATGTAATCCCGCACTTTAAACCTGTTATGCAGACTAAGGAGGAAATTTGTGCACTGACAATCGTTATGAGAGAGTCACTGGACACAGGGGAGGTAACAATATATTGAAAGCAAGCTGACATAATGCTCAGTTTCAAAAAAAAGTGACAAAGCAGATGCAGGCATGAGTGCTTTGCATGATTTCTCAATCAAGCTGCACCAGTTTCACAGGAAACTCTTTGTGGCCCAGGTACTATGTCTATCTACTGGGTAGAACAGTGCTGGGCAGACTTACCTTGGCAATCTTGCACACTGAAAATCTCCTTCCTCATTTGCCCCCACGATCTACAGACTTTAGCGACTGCATTTACCCTCACTGCCACTTGTTCCCAATAATTTCTGATTGGAGCAATAAGAAATATAAGCACAAATCGAAAACTGAGTTCCCTGAGGGTCAAGGGGCGGATTGCAAAGGCTTGTGGGACATTACTGGCCGATGGACCCATATTTTGGCACACCAGGAGTAAGTCAATACAGAGTGGGGATTGATTCTGGAACCTCTCCTGAGATATATGGCTCAGTACAACCCCAGTGATGCAATTCGATTTTCTAATTTTTTTGCAGAAGAAAATTCCACAGGATCTCAAACTCCTGTGACAAAATGGCCCCCACGTTATAATACTACAAGTCAAAATGGAGCTAAACTTGAGTGATGTAGTTATATTTTTATTTATAGAATCATTTTCGATATAGCTGTGGATGCTTCGCAGCTATTTTCTATTCCTACGTAAGAGCACCAAGTGCTCACTTAATTAACTACGCAGTGGTTGCCATAACATTCTGTTTCTTTGCAAAAAAATTGTGATAAGTAATATAATAAAACTGTATAAAGCTCCCTCCCGGTATGACAACAGTTTAAATATTTAAACAAGGATTACCTCATGTGGGGTAGGGGTGTTTTATACGGAAAAAAATCTTCAGTAACGTCAATTTACCATCATTTTTAGCAAGAAGAAAGATTGCATGCCAGCTGAAGTGACCTAAGGAAGTGAGTGCTGAATGGTCTGTCAAATAGAATAAGAAACAGTTGAGAATCATTCATAGTAACTACATGCAAAGAGAATAGTGAGTAGTGTGGTAAAATGAATGACTCACCACAAGAATTCAATTCTCTTTGAAACAAAAGACAATAAATAGGTAACGGTGCCATATTCCATAGTATTGAAAATGTCAAGGCAGCTGTAGGAGTATTTGGGCACTCCCATAGATCTCCCATAGCATTTTTCATGGTGAGTCAGAGGTTATACTTTTGCAAGGTTGGAGGTACTGGTAGTGGGGGTGACTGCACATTTCTATTGAAAGAATTTGGAAAGAAATAACGGAGTAAATGTTTTTGTTTGGTGCCTGGAAATAAATAAATAATGCCTTTTTATGAACTGCAGATAAATTAATAAATTTGTCTGCTCACATACCACATATAGGTAGGTAGGCAGATAGATAGATAGATAGATAGATAGATAGATAGATAGATAGATAGATAGATAAAATCATTTCTGTATGTAGTTCTTTACCTTTACAGTTCATCTGCTTATGGTATGGCTTTTTATAGGGAAGGCCAGGGTATATTACAAAGAAGCTTTAATCTTTTACTTATTTACATCTTTCCTTCTTTTGGTATTACATTGCACTTATGTGAAATGAATGTTACCTGGCATGTGTCAGCCCAAGCTTGGATTTTGTCCAGGTCCTGTTATAGGCCGGCATGGGCTACTTCATTATTGGAGAGCTGCGAATGGAAGTGAACACTGCAGAAATGTCAGCAAACAGCCCCCCTCCAAACGGAGGGAAGGTCATTATTGAAGCAACTGAGGATGATTGGGCCAAGGATGCTTCCCTGAGTTTAATTTTTTTATTATTGTTTTATTACATTACAAGCCGTAGGCAGAAAATACACAGCCCTTCTGGTACACTGTCACTTGTAGCTCAGCAAGAGTGTGATTTCGGGCCAGAAATTAGACCAGGATCTGGATATGCTGGATCCTGACCTACCCAGCCAGATTCTGCAGGGCATTGTTTGAATCGGCCTCAAACAAGTGCACCCACGCTATAGGGAGAGATAGAGGATCAGCCATGATCATTTTGAATGGGTTCGAAGGGCCGAATGGCCTACTCCTGCTCCTTTTCTATGTTTCTATGTTTCTAGGAGGCATGGCTGGGGGGAGGAGATGCCCACACCAGGAATTTCCTCAGCCATGGCTTGGCAATCCTGTGGTACGTCATTATGCCCAGTAAGAGGAGGCCTGCCAGATGGCAGAAGTGAACGCCACCTGGCTCCAGGCCTGGGAATTGGTCTGGATCCCCGGAGATGTTTAAACTATTGAAAAATGTTTTGGCCTCCTTATAAAGAGGGCTAAAGGGCCTCATCAGGGCAGGCCTCAACACCATCCCTGCGAGCAAAGACACCTCCACCACATTATGCAGCCTCCCCTCACTGGCAGCGCCCACCCAGATTATTACAATTAGGAAACCTTTCTGGCCCCAAAAGAGACACTGAGGTCAACAGCAGAGTTTCCCAGTGAGCCAATTCTGGCACTTAAGCCAAAATCAAAGGTGGTAAGTGTTCAGCTTAGTAAAGAGGGTAGCAAGAGGAATTTCAAAAAATATTTTGAACAAATCCTTGTTTCACTTTTTAAAATTAATATCTGTTCCTAACCATTCAGTTTTGATTCATAGATTTGTAAACTTTATGATTGGTGGGTTTTCACTGCTGCTTCACACTTGCTGATTGAGATGTCCCCTACTTATTCAGTTTTGATATGTTGCTGTTTTATGAATATGAAATTGGAGCTAATCACCTGCGAGTGTCATGCAAAATTTGAATATAGAAAAGCGTGATGTCTGAAGTATGAAAGACTGTGAAGGTGTTTTTAGATGGGGAATGCACCAGAAACATTAATAAAGTGTGGGTCTGCATCTCTTGGGAGCGGCCAGAGGTAGGCATATTTCATTTTGTTGGAATAAAAGTCTGAAGCTCTAGAGTGAAGTATTTTAGGCCAAAGATCTGAGCGCCTTTCCGGCACACTCCTGATATAAGTCTGCCAGGACTGCAGTCGAAGGCCCACAAAGTAAGCCAGAATCCAATAAGCCAGATCCTGACCTCTACTGAAATTTATTCACAAAAGATAAAAATGCAAGTTTCAAGCATAGCCTTTTATGGTAGCATATCCCTTTAAATGTTTTTATTCGCTGAAACAGGAAACCTTGGATCTGTGGGTGAAGATTGGTGGAATCGCATTGGTAGCCTTGCGAAATGACACCGACATGTAAATTATATAATCTCCTGCTCATTTTAATATTCTTAGGATCCTTACACCTATTTCAGTCAGGAGCCACCGCTGCCCACCACAAACTACACTGGGCAATGGAATAGCACCCAAAATAGAATGATGTCTATCCAATTTCACACCATCACACCACGTTTGCTCCTGAGACTATAAACGACCCCTGTTCAGATTAAATACGGGAGGACTCTCGATTACCTGTAATTTCCATTATCTGCTCGGGAGAGGGAATGTTCCCTCCATTACAGCAAATAATCAAGCTTTTGCTGTATATACATTTTTTGCATCTTATTGAGAAAATACTGTGAATCATAATCTATTCTGTAGTTCCAAACTTTAGTCTAATCCTATGCTATAATATTAAGCACACAAAATCTATTAGAAATGATCCCAGTAATTGTTATATGAGAGAAACTGTACAAGTATTGAAAACCAGAAAGAGCAATCAGTTGACACAATTAAAGCATGCACTGAAATGTATTGTTCATTTATATTTTATGAAAGTGCATCAATGTTGACATTTCAGAACCAGAAAAAAGGCCCATGACCCAGTCAGAAATTCCATAAGTATTCACTGAAATGACGTGGTTAGCCCCTGCCATCCTTTATACACTAATGATTAAATTCCTACTGACATAAAGTGGCACCACTGAAGATGAAGGATTTTAAAATCACAGTTAACAGAGCAGCATTGTGAACACTTTTCATTGCAAATAGCTGCACATTCACAGAGCTGTTCAAGGGATCAAATGCAACTTTGCTACGCTGTTCTGACAAATTGAAGGCAAATTTAGATTCGGTGAGGTGTAATAGAGATGCAGTGAAAGGATGGTATAACAAAACCAGAATGTGTTTCCATGTTAAATATGACATGATTTACAGTTGGAGCAGCATTGGAATTTCTACTCCGCATTGAATTTAAAGGATGCAAATGCTTTTGGTAATGGGATATTTCTCAGCTTCTGACTTACACAATATTTAATTCCTAATTTGTCAGTACAGTCAGGTGGAGCAAATCAGGGAGCCATGAATAATCAATGCATACCTGAAGGTTTTAATGCCAATGACCCATCTAGTTTGCCTGATTCATCTAGTTTTAGATCAAATTGGTATTATAAACCTGATATAGATATGTGATTTTTTTTTAAGTCTATATAAAAACATATGTCTTCTATGTGTGTAGCAGGCTTGAGCAGGTCAGAATATAGATACAGAATTCATATTCAGACCTAGACTCAGAAATCCACTTGGATTTGGACCGAGGTTCATAACACTATTATTCAGACCCTCTGATCCAGACTCTGGTATTAAGATTTCTTACTACTGGAATCAGTATTTTCAGCACCCCCAGGTTTACATATTGCAAAACACCTGTAAGCTACTCCCTCCTCCATGGATGCTCACACCACTTTGCTTTTGAAATCAAGCTGAGACCTCACTCCAGATTAACACTACAACCTTGGTGACTATGCAAAAATTGCTTTGCACCAATGCTGCAGCTGTAGTGGAAATACAGCCTAAGTTGGGTGCTTTTGGAACTCAGTACTGAATCATTTATTTTTAAAACCACGAAACTGCCCCTAATTTGGCAGTAATTGACATTTTGGCAATCTCCCTGAGAAGGGGGTAGATTGGTTGGTTCGGGAGATGGAAAGAAAATGGCAATCTGATGCAGTAGCAGATGTGTTTCTGAGATTGGGACTGAAGGACATTACTGGGGCTTTACTATACATCTAGCCATGACCTGAGAGTACTTGATTCAAATACTGCATATCTGAAATGGAAAGTATTCCATTCACCAGCACTAACATTCCTCCTTCTTATGAGAACAAAATTCACAAAGTAAAGTTATTGTGGCAGCTGTCCTTCATTCCGCCAGCGCATTTCACACTTCATCCAGCCTCAACCTGTCACATTACCACCTCCTCTCGCCTTGAATATCTCTTAATGTCTCTCAATGTCTCTTAATCTCTCCTGCCTTCTATACTACCACTGATCTTTCCTTTTGTTCTTTCATCCCCTCCCCCTTTTCCCAGCATTATACTTGTTCTAAATCTATTTCATTTCCTGCTTTTTTCCAGTTCTGACGAAGGGTCTTCGACCTGAAACGTTAACTCTGTTTCTCTCTCCACGGATGCTGCCTGGCCTGCTGAGTTTTTCCAGTGTTTTCTGTTGTTATTTCGGATTTCCAGCATCCGCAGTATTTTGCTATCGAAATAATGTTGATGTGGCTTCTGTGCTTTGAGACAATAGGTGTAATTTTGACTTTGGGTGACAGTGTAAAACAGGTGATATCGATTCAGCCGCCTGTTATACATCTCTCCTGATTTTAATTTACAGTGACTTCATCTTTTTGTGTGTGTGTCATAAGAATATAAGAAAAGTCCAGGTTAAGCAAAGCCCCTTTGGCTCACAGAAGCTCATCAATCTAACATCCGAACAGTCTTATTGCAGCACCCAGCTGCAATTTAAATTTATACCTTAGCTATATAACATTTTTGATTTCATATACACAATGGAGCCCCCTTTAATCATCTTTTGTTCTAGAACATAGAGCATGAGTTTTCTAATCTTTACTTATGGTTCGCCAATGTTGCTCTCTGCATGTTTTCAGTGGCACAGTGACCAGAATGCAACACAGTGTTCCTTGCGTGGTCGGTCCAGTGCATTGAAAAGCTTTAGCATAATCTTTGGAAACCTGCACTATTCAGGCTATATGTTCCAGCATTCCATGTTCTTTTTTAATTCCTTCGTCACATTGTCTGGACATTGAAGACGATGATAGTGCCACAACTCCCCATCCAAGTTTTCCTCAGTCAATTCAATTCTGTTCATTGTACATCCATATCAACCTAAGCCAATGCTTATCTCTTGAAAGTATGATGTGGGTTTCTTTAATGAGCTTTATTCATTTAGCTGAGTGAAAGCTATGATATTATTCTTTTTGAGAAGACTCTCCAACTGAGCCGAAATGATGAACAATATGGTATGAAGCTAAACCTGCTAAATATCTGTTAGCATGCTATTCAAGCCATGTCACATCTTCGGCAGCACATTCCATTCTAGAAGGACAAGGGCAGCAGGCACATGGGCCAAAGAAGCCTTGGCGAGCTGCTGCAGTGCATCTTGTAGATGGTATACACTGCAGCCACGGTACGCCAGTGATGGAGGGAGTGAATGTTTAAGGTGGTGGATGGGGTGCCAATCAAGCGGGTTGCTTTGTCCTGGATGGTGTCGAGCTTCTTGAGTGTTGTTGGAGCTGCACTCATCCAGGCAAGTGGAGAGTATTCCATCACACTCCTGACTTGTGCCTTGTAGATGGTGGAAAGCCTTTGGGGAGTCAGGAGGTGAGACACTCGCCACAGAATACCCAGCCTCTGACCTGCTCTTGTTGCCACAGTATTTATGTGGCTGGTCCAGTTAAGTTTCTGGTCAATGGTGACCCCCAGGATATTGATGGTGGGAGCTTCAGTGATGGTAATGCCACTGAATGTCAAGGGGCGGTGGTTAGACGCTCGCTTTTTTTTGGAGCTAGTTATTGCCTGGCACTTGTGTGGCACAAAAGTTACCTGCCACTTATCAGCCCAAGCCTGAATATCGTCCAGGTCTTGCTGCATGCGGGCATGGAGTGCTTCATTATCTGAGGAGTTGTGAATGGAACTGAACATTGTGCAATCATCAGCAAACATCCCCTCTTCTGACCTTATGATGGAGGGAAGGTCATTGATGAAGCAGCTGAAGATGGTTGGGCCGAGGACACTGCCCTGAGGAACTCCTGCAGCAATGTCCTGGGCTGTGATGATTGACCTCCAACCACCACAACCATCTTCCTTTGTGCTAGGTATGATTCCAGCCAGTGGAGAGTTTTCCCCTGATTCCCATTGACTTCAGTTTTACTGGGGCTCCTTGATGCCACACTCGGTCAAATGCTGCCTTGATGTCAAGGGCAGTCACTCTCACCTTACCTCTGGAATTCAGCTCTTTTGTCCATGTTTGGACCAAGGCTGTAATGAGGTCTGGAGCCATGTGGTCCTGGCGGAACCCAAACTGAGCAGGTTATTGGTGAGTAAGTGCTGCTTGATAGCACTGTCGATGACACCTTCCATCACTTGCTGATGATTGAGAGTAGACTGATGGGGCGGTAATTGGCCAGATTGGATTTGTCCTGCTTTTTGTGTACAGGAAATACCTGGGCAGTTTCCACATTGTCAGATAGATGCCAGTGTTATAGCTGTACTGGAACAGCTTAGCTAGAGGCACGGCTAGTTCTGGAGCACAAGTCTTCAGCATGACAGTTGGGATGTTGTCGGGGCCCATAGCCTTTGCTGTATCCAGTGTGCTCAGCCGTTTCTTGATATCACATGGAGTGAATTGATTTGGCTGAAGAATGGCTTCTGTGGTGGTGGGGACCTCAGGAGGAGGCCAATATGGATCATCCACTCGGCATTTCTGGCTGAAGATGGTTGCAAACGCTTCGTCTTTTGCACTCACGTGCTGGGCTACACCATCATTGAGGATGGGGATATTCATGGAGCCTCCTCCTCCCGTTAGTTGTTTAATGGTCCACCACCATTCACGGCTGGATGTGGCAGGACTACAGAGCTTTGATCTGATCTGTTGATTGTGGGATCGCTTAGGCCTGTCCATAGCATGCTGCTTCTGCTTTTTAGCATGCATGTAGTCCTGTGTTGCAGCTTCCCCAGGTTGGCACCACATTTTTAGGTACGCCTGGTGCTGCTCCTGGCATGCCCTTCTGCACTCCTTATTGAACTAGGGTTGGTCCCCTGGCAATGGTAGAGTGAGGGATATGTCGGGCCATGAGGTTACAGCTTGTGGTGGAATACAATTTTGCTGCTGCTGCTGATGGCCCACAGCACCTCATGGATGCCCAGTTTTGAGCTGCTAGATCTGTTCTGAATCTATCCCATTTAGCACGGTGGTAGTGCCACACAACAGGATGGAGGGTGTCCTCAGTATGAAGACGGGACTTCATCTCCACAATGACTGAGTGGTGGTCACTTCTACCAATGCTGTCATGGACAGATGCATCTGCGACAGGTAGATTGGTGAGGACAAGATCACGTAGGTTTTACCCTCGTGTTGGTTCTCTCACCACCTGTTGCAGGCCCAGACTGGCAGCTATCGGTCAGCAGTGGTGCTACCAAGCCACTCTTGATGATGGACATTGAAGTTCCCCACCCAGAGTATATTCTGTACCCTTGCTACTCTCAGTACTTCTTCCAAGTGGTGTTCAACATGGAGGAGTACTGATTCATCAGCTGAGGGAGGGCGGTATGTGGTAATCAACAGGAGGTTTCCTTGCTCATACTTGACCTGAAGCCATGAGACTTTATGGGGTCCGGAGTCAATGTTGAGGACTCCCAGGGCCACTTCCTCCCGACTGTATACCACTGGGCCGGCACCCCTGGTGGGTCTGTCCTGCCACTGGGACAGGACATACCCAGGGATGGTGATGGAGGAGTTTGGGACATTGGCTGAAAGGTATGATTCTGTCAGGCTGTTAGGACAGCTCTCCCAATTTTGGCACAAGTACCCAGATGTCGGTGAGGAGGACTTTGCAGGGTCGACTGGGCTGGGTGTGCCGTTGTCATGCTCGTAGGTGGTGCCGAGATCAATGCCGGGTTCTCCGTCCAGTTTTATTCTTATTGTTTTACCACTGAATGGCTTGCTAGGCCATTCCAGAGGGCAGTTAAGAGTCAACCACATTGCTGTGGGTCTGGAGTCACATATAGGCCAGACCAGCAGATTTCCTTCCCTAAAGGACATTAGTGAACCAGATGGGTTTATACGACAATCCGATCATTTCATGGTCACCATTACTGATACTAGCTTTTTATTCCAGATTTATTTAATTAACTGAATTTAAATTTCCCAGCTACCGTGGTGGGATTTGAACTCATGTCTCACAGATCATTGATCGGGCCTCTGGATTACTAGTCCAGTAACATAACCACTACACTACCATTCCCAGCAGCAGTTGCTGTTTGGATGTAGATAGTTAAACTTTTATTAACTAAACAAAATGTTTGCTCACCAACTCCCACCTACAGCAGTGGAAGTCCACAATAATAATCACTATCGCCAATTGTTTCTTATATAATTTGTTGTATTTAACCAGCAGCGGCATAGTTTTAACAGCAAATTCTGTGTTAGAAAATGACCAACTGCATAGAGCCCTGTGTAAGCTGAATACAGCTTTGTCTAGCCTTTTTTCAAACACTCTGTGTAGGTGTTGTACCATTTATTTTAAACTGTAATTCTGTTTTGTGCAGACTCAGAAAAGCATACTGACTGATATTTCCAGTCCTGTTGCCACATAATTTTATTAATATTATTTAAAATACCACAGATCTCTGGAGAAGGCAGAAATGCATAAAAGATAATGTTGCACTGTCACTTTACATTGCAAAAACATCCCAGAAAAGACCAATATCTTTACCATTTTGCAGATGTTGCAAAACGGGGCCTATAGTACTCCACCTTAACTTCCTAAAGTCGCAGATTTTACCTTCAAATTTGATGATGTGTCAAAGTCATTTACTGGTAATGAGTTCTGTGGAATTTTATTTTGCTTGGAATTTAATTAATGGTCTGAAGACTTTCCATTGTGATTTGAGCAAATGAATAATAAATCAAGAAAGGAGATTTGTCAGGGAAAGAACATCTGTTTCTTACAAGCGTTACAACATGACTACAGTTTGGCTGTGCATTACCAAAGCACTGACAGTAGGAGTCCTCTCCTCGAAAGCACTCTTCATTTATTGCTCCATTGAAGGTGAACAGAGCACTCTAATGGGTCTCTGGTGTTAATAAAAGCTTGCAGTTCTCAATTTCGTATCCCTGCTTTTGGCTTCTTCTGTCCTTAGTCCATGCTTTGTTGGGCAAAGCATCAAGATTCTGCAGTGTCAGTGGTTACAGGATGATTAATAGGGACAGACAAATTCATAAGCAGAAACGTTATAAAATCACTATTATATTGGTGTCATGTGGCATACCATACCTTTGCTATGTAAATGGTATGATGATTGAAGCTAAGCAGATTGAGCTAAATTATTCAGGGAAAAGCTAAATTACTGGCCCTGTTTCACTCGCTATTAGACTTTTCACCTATAACAGCTCCTATTCTGTGTGCTAACGGATCTAAATAAATGTATTCTAGCATATGAAATAATAACATTCTGTTTAACAGTGCTGTGCAGGTCTCACTCCTATAATCGTTTTCTTGATCTGAATTACACACAGTGAACAAGGTGAGCCACTGTGTCATCAATGAAAGCACTGAACTCACTATTGCCTTGTGCTCTTATCAAATCACAAGCTTAATGCATGAGCTGAGAATACGATAGTTCTCCTGTCAATATCTCAGATAGTTTTGGACAGGGAGTACGATGTCTGCATCATCTCCTGAAACACAGAGATGGCCCATGGCGTGCATTGCTCTTTTGTGAACAGCCTTTATTTCAGGACAAGTCCTTGCCCTGCAATGAACCATGAAGAAAAGTTCAGCTCATTTCATCTTTTTTGTCCCCCTTAATTTTGTCCCCTTTTCTCCTGAATACCACTGACTTGCTGAAGCGCTGTTCTACCAACAGGCCTCCTGTACCTTGCTCAGGTGGCTACTCTTCATGTATGAGCCTCGACATTGTGAGGTGGCAGGCTATTTTACCATTAAAGGTTTCACAACTGAACCTGATCCTATCCTCCTCTGATGTTCACACAAATGCATTTTCCGACAGGAAAAACTGGATATTGCTTCTTGACATATTGGCTAAGATCAAGTGTGCATGTATGTGTGTGCACATGTGTGTATAGAAATCACTGGAAAGCAATCAGTAGTAGGAACCTGGGCTGATTTTTCCTTACCCAAGTCCAGGGCAACGTCTCATTCCAGTTATCTATCTCTATATTGAAGGCGGTGTTGGACTTCACCGACGTCTGCCCTTGTTGACAGTAGGCTCCCGAGGTATGGAAAGTCGTCCACGTTGTCCAAGGCCTCGTCGTGGATTTTGATAATCGGGGGGTAGTACTGTGTGGCAGGGGCAGGTTGGTAGAGGACCTTTGTCTTACGGATGTTTAGTGTAAGGCCCATGCTCTCGTACGCTTCGGTGAAGGTGTTGACGATGGTTTGGAGTTTGACCTCCGAGTGTGCGCAGACGCAAGCGTCGTCTGCATACTGTAATTCGACGACCTTGGATCTGGACTGGAGGCGACGGATGTTGAACAGTTTCCCGTTTGTTCTGTAAATTAGCTCCACTCCAGCGGGGAGCTTACTTCAGTGTGCCAGTGCAGCCTTCGGTCGCCTGAGAAAGAGAGTATTTGAAGACCAGGACCTCAAACCCGGCACCAAGCTCATGGTCTACAGAGCAGTAGTGATACCCGCCCTCCTGTATGCCTCAGAGACATGGACCATGTACAGCAGGCACCGCAAAGCACTGGAGAGGTACCACCAACGCTGCCTCCGCAAGATCCTGCAAATCCATTGGCAGGATAGGCGCACCAATGTCAGTGTTCTCTCTCAGGCCAACATCCCCAGCATCGAAGCTTTGACCACGCTCGATCAGCTCCGATGGACAGGCCACATCGTCTGCATGACCGATAAGAGACGCCCCAAACAAGCGCTATACTCGGAGCTCCAACACGGCAAGAGAGCCCCAGGTGAGCAGAGGAAACGCTTCAAGGACACCCTCAAAGCCTCCTTGAAAAAGTGCAAAATCCCCACCGACACCCGGGAATCCCTGGCCCAAGACCGCATAAAGTGCAGGAGAAGCATCCAGGAAGGCGCCGAACACCTCGAGTCTCTTCGCCGGGAGTAAGCGGAAGCCAAGTGGAAGCAGCACAAGGAGCGCACATCAACCCAAGCACCCCACCCACCTGCCCCTTCAACCACCGTCTGCCCCACCTGTGACAGAGACTGTAGGTCCCGCATTGGACTCATCAGTCACCTGAGAACTCATTTTTAATGTGGAAGCAAGTCATCCTTGGTCCCGAGGGACTGCCTAAGAAGAAGATCTCTATATTCTAGTAATGTTAAACATGACTGAGCAATATATTCACAATTGCTTTCACATTTCTGATTTCTAAACACTGCATTCAATGTTCTTACAATGTCATCCTTGGAAAATGCTTTTGTTTGCCTAAGAGCAAGTTTCAGACCTTGGGTCTGCTGGACCGCAAGGGGCCTGGAAGAATTTTAGAGTTGAGGGAGAGTTAGGGGAAAAAAAAGATCTATTTTTAAACCCATGATAACATTTCCCTGCGTCAAGGAATGTTGCAAAGCATTACTGATTTATTATTTGTTTTTTTTGTGAAAGAGCAAGGTTCATTTGTTACCTGTGTGTTCCCTGGTGGTCTAATCGCTTGTCCTGGATCACCTTCTCCACACTGGATAGCTCTGTGACCATGACAATCTTGGGCATTCAGAGTAAATACTTTAAAAATAGCACATTTGGCGACATTTGCAATATTTGTTACAATAGAATAAGAGTCAGAACATAATTACAAATCTTCACAAATCAAGCAGTGCACTCGGACTAAAAAGTTACATATAAGTCTTCAAATTACACTGGGTGATACTCTCATACGCATACTTAAAACATAATGGGCTGTATTTTCCAATTGGAGGCTTACCGCGTGCGGAGGCCTCCGATCTGGAAAAAATCTACGCACTTACCTGAGGGCTCCCGAGGTGCGTATAGTTCTGATTCTGGGCCTCTCCAACTCCAAGTGCGCAGGGCCCACGTATCCCAGAGGCGTAGGCAGTTCGCAAGCGTCCCTGGGATCACGTGGGCCATGGGGAGCCAATAGAAGAAGGGAACCTCCCTTCATACACTTGACAGATAGACCTATCAAATATATGAATGGAGATCACCCCAAAAACACCTTAAAACATTAAATAAATTTTCCAGGCTTTTACGAGGCGTAAGAATTCTAAGGGTTTTCTGTGGGCGGAGGGTCTCCAGAAAGCAGAACTATCCGCCCGCAGAGGCCCTTCTCCAGGGCAGGTGTCCGATCTGTCAGATTGGAAATGCCGGTTTTCAGCGCATGCGCTGTACATGCCTGAAACCGGCATTTCCGATGTCCCTACACGTGTGTACACAGCGCGTACACACCCGTAGGGATTGGAATATCCGGCCCTATATCAAATTACTTCCTGAGCGAGAGTCTAACCACCGCCCCTTGACATTCAATGGCATTACCATCGCCGAATCCCCCTCCATCAACATCCTGGGGGTCACCATTGACCAGAAACTTAACTGGACCAGCCA
Source organism: Squalus acanthias (assembly GCA_030390025.1). Taxonomy (NCBI): domain Eukaryota; kingdom Metazoa; phylum Chordata; class Chondrichthyes; order Squaliformes; family Squalidae; genus Squalus; species Squalus acanthias. The sequence goes on from CM059436.1 coordinate 38,793,261, forward strand.
CATAAATACTGTGGCAACAAGAGCAGGTCAGAAGCTGGTTATTCTGCGGCAAGTGTCTCACCTCCTGACTCCCCAAAGACTTTCCACCATCTACAAGGCACAAGTCAGGAATGTGATGGAATACTCTCCACTTGCCTGGATGAGTGCAGCTCCAACAACAATCAAGAAGCTCGACACCATCCAGGACAAAGTAGCCCGCTTGATTGGCACCCCATCCACCACCTTAAACATTCACTCCATCTACCACTGGCGCACTGTGGCTGCAGTGTGTACCATCTACAAGATGCACTGCAGCAACTCGCCAAGGCTTCTTCGGTAGCACCTCCCAAACCCGCGACCTCTTCCACCTAGAAGGACAAGGGCAACAGGCGCATGGGAACACCACCACCTCCAAGTTACCCTCAAGTCACACACCATCCTGACTTAGAAGTATATCACCGATCTTTCATCGTCGCTGGATCAAAATCCTGGAACTCCCTACCTAACAGCACTGTGGGAGTACCTTCACCACACAGACTACAGCGGTTCAAGAAGGCGGCTCACCACCACCTTCTCAAGGGTAATTAGGGATGGGCAATAAATGCTGGCCTTGCCAGCGACACCCACATTCCATAAACGAATAAAATAAAAGTTCTAATGGAGGCAATATCTGTTTAAACTAGTATGGGCCAATGTAATAAAATAAAGACTTGCATTTATATAGCACCTTTCACGACCACCGGATGTCCCAAAGTGCTTTACTTTTTGAAGTGTAGTCACTGTTGTAATGTAGGAAATTTCTAAGCTATTGAGCCATATGGGCCCACATTTTACTTATGATGACAATTGTGCAGTGATTTTTTTTGCTACTATTGGCAACCAGTAGATGAGACAATGGGAGTGAAATTGATCTACGTCAGTAACACGAAATATGTTCACAGTGAGTCATTGGCCCTTTTTACACTGTGTTCGATTTTCTTTTCCATATTGAAATCCAGCCTAACTGCTGGAGGCTGCTCCAACATGGCCAAAAACGTTGATAATTTTTGTACATTGTGGAGTCGGAAAGGGTAAATGTGATCCTCCTGGCTCCATAAAACACCGATGGCTGTTATCGGCCTGCAGTTGCCCCCCTTTCCGCTCGGCTCCCCCCTCCCAGACTTACCTCAGCATGGGCCAAAATTAATGAGGTCCCAACAAGCGAGCAGTATCGAGGCATCTGATTGACACCCACAGTTTGCCTGATTCATTAAGACGAGGGCCGAGGATAGATTTAGTCCGATTCTCGGGCCTCTCCATTCTGGCACACTGTCTGGGGAGCTAAGGAATTTACGCCCATTGCTTCTTTAAACAACATCTTGTCTGTAAAATTTCATTTTGGATGTCTTTAATTTTAATTTAGTAATTGATATTCTTGTGGTGCTACTGATTTATTAAAAAAAAATAATAAGGGCCAGATTCAGAATTGGATTGAAATCGTTTTCAATCATAGTTACTCATCCTCATCAAAGGACTATCTTTGTAAAACCTAATTTAAGAAATGTTCATTTGTTGTAGTTTCCAGTAAGTTATTTATATTTTTTCTTTTACTCCAGTGCATGGTAACAGTCTAACTTCTCCAAAAATAAGATGTGCTTTTGTAGTTGGGCAAGAGTCTAGGGATGCTGTCATGGTACAGATACTATTCTCAAACTGCTGTCTATGGAGTGCAATCCACAGTTAACAGAACTGATTTAAGCTATGGATTGCAGCTTGTTATGCCTTGCACTCTTCCCAACAAGGAGAGAGTTCTATGTATGCATGTTTGACCAAAATGCAGAGCTCTAATCCCTGGCCAGTTCATTTTAAATATTAAGACATGCATCCTGCCAATGTACTATCAGGGTACTAGACATACACAAACTACCACTGACTAAGATTCATAATCAACATTGGACCCTAGGGAATTGATTGCATAATCCGCATCTAACTGCCTGGGATCAAATCCGTAGTTCTTCCACTAGTGAATTGAACTAGATTACTGGACTGCTAAGGACTCAGGTGCATAAAGAACCTATTACCATTAAAAACAAAAAGTTAAACAATGAACACTACATGAAGCACACCATACTGGAACTAATGTTAAAAAAGAGCAGATACTTTGGTGCTAAATGACATCAGACCTGCATTCAATGGACATAAATTAATTGGTGTCCTATACATAAGCAGCTCTATTGTCTTAAAGGGACCACAATATCCAAGTCTAAATAATTTGAACTGGTCAATATTCATGACTTTAGGCCTAATTCTGATCAGTTTGGATTTGACATTTATCCTTAATATATATGCTGCAAAAGGTTTAATCTAGTTGGCAATCCCCTATTCATATAATCGTCACCCATCTCTCTCAAAGCAACATTATTTTTAAATGGGGTTAACATATTATTTAATATAATTTAATTCATAACAAGATTACTTTTATGAGAGTATGGAAGCTTTTCATGGTCAAATTGAGTTACTTATTGGATTTTTTGTTGCTAGAAACATTGGAATCTGTTGTATACAATACATTGAGATGGAGAAAAATATACAACAAAATTGAATATTACTGGAATCAATGTACCATGTTGACTAAAGGCCCATTTACAAGGTTTTTGTAGATTCAAAAATCTTTTCTTTCATGGAATACTTACAGATATTGATACAAATTCTCTTTACTAAAGTTTCCTGGCCACGGATTCTTTTAAGAATAATATTTTTGACATTAGGAAATGTCTTCGTATAAATACGTATGGAGAAACTGCTTCCGCTGGTGGGAGGGTCGGATGGATGCAGATTTAAGATAATTGGCAAAAGAACCAGGGGGAGAGGGGGGCATATTTTTTATGCAATGAGTTATTATGATCTGGAATGCACTGTCTGAAAGGGTACTGGTAACAGATTCAATAGCAACTTTCAAAAGGGAATTGGGATATATATTTGAAAATAAAAAATTTGCAGGCCTATGGGGAAAGAGCAGGGGAGTGGGACAAATTGGATTGCTCTTTCAAAGAGCTGACACAGGCACGATGGGCCGAATGGTCTCCTTCTGTGCTGTAAGATTTTATTGATTGTATATATTATTCTTCACAAAACAGTACACCTGCCAATTTATGGAAAATTGAATCTGGAGTGATGCTGTTGCTAGTTGCTATTTACCCCAAAACAACACTATACACTGTTGCTGCAGAGTTCCCTACTGACAATATGTCTATTTAATAATTTAGCCCAGATATTTACAGGGCTGTGCGTATGGAGTGGGGGGGGGGAGCGGGGAGGAGTTATGGACAGGAAACCCGGAAGTACGGGTTTCCCGAACGACTCCTTTAAAAATTTTTCTCCAGGTTTCCCGCCCGACAGCCAGCCTGTCGGATGGGAAAGCCTGCAGCAGAAGGATGCAGCGGAGGAGCAGGTAGGGAGAGATCGCTGTCAGGGCTTCCAGTGGAGGGGTGGGTGATCACGGTGGGGGGTGTTGGAGATTGTGTTCGGGGGGAGAGATTGCCGGGGAGTGGAGATGGTGTCCAGGTGGGAGATCACAGTGGGGTGGGGATGGAGGTCGGTGGGAGAGATTGCTGGGGAGTGGAGATGGTGTCCAGGTGGGAGATCACAGTGGGGTGGAGATGGTGGTCGGGGGGAGAGATCGTGGGGGGGTGGAGATGGTGTCCAGGTGGGAGATCACAGTGGGGTGGAGATGGTGGTCGGGGGGAGAGATCGCGGCGGACAACAGGACAAATTTCTTTAGGGCTTAAGGTATGGAACAAGAAGAGACCATTTGACTATCAAGCTTGATCTTTCCAACAAAGCGTATATAATTTGTGCTATCATGGACTCTACTCAATTCACTTGTCTCCCGAGGCAAACGAACAGCCAGGGATAAAACTTCCAATATAATAAAGTTCTGTGAAGTTTCTAGCTGTTCCCTAACCATAATCCAGCTAAATTACAAGATATAAATCTAACATTACAAGCTACATTTTTGAACCCTGACAGTTACATTCCACAAATGACAAATGTATATCCCAGAAGAACTGGAACCATCTATAATCTATGAAATGTCTTGCAGCTCGTGCACACTTCCTATAATCCACTACTTCCTAAAGCACTTTGCTTGTCCGACTTTCCCCATCATACTTTGTTGATCACACCCCTATTGAAATAAAACAGAATATCCTCTAACTCACTGTGAGCAGCACCAAGGGAGAAAAGCTAGTAAAGTATTTGATTATTCATGCCTATACTACCTTTTAATCCTCACTAAGCACTATAATACCGCAGAGTATTGCGATACTGGGCTCCCTTTCTAAACCAAATTCGCAACCATGTCATTAGATGGCAAGAGCTGCTTGGCCGGGTAATGCTGTCCCTCCAAAATGGAAGAGAGACCTTAGGTCCAATGCTGCCAGAAGATATGTTCTTCCAGTGTACAATGGCTTTGAAGCCTATTGTACAATCAAGTTCTGGACCCCCAAAGATCAGGACACAGAGCTGTGACCATGATCTATTGCTTTCCAACGGGGAACCCAGCATCCCCACTCCCAGCCCAAGCTGAGCATTTTCCACCCGCAATTCTTGGGTCTTGGCCACAGATGTGCCCTACACCAACAAACGTCTGCTCCACCAGGTTCCTTCCCCTCGAATGTTGGCTGGGTCAGTGGCAGAATTCTTGGCAACTGCAATCCAGGTGTAATTGCTGGGTCCACAACCCCACAGATTTCTGAAACTGTGTTCCAAGCGACCATTCTGAGAGTGTGCTGCAGCATAATTCTTTAATCTGCTTAATCATTTGTCAAGTATACAAAATCTTGCTGGGGGTGGTGTGATCAACTCCCATGTCAATGACTTACACCACTCCAAGAATTTCCTCAACAGAGCAGTCTGCTAAAGAAGGAGTCATCTGCCATTCCCTTCTAAAAGGCATCAGCTTAGACATTACACTGAGTGATATTATGTGTGAAAGCTTAACGTGGCCATATCATGTTGGCAATGGTGATATCAATGGTGATACACACACCCACCCATACCCATACACACATGCACACACCCAGAACACACACACCCATACACACACACACACCCACGCACACACACACACACACACACACACACACCTAAATGCATGCACACCCTCATAGACCGGACACCACCTCATACACATCCCCACATACATACCCATACATGCACACACACCAATACACATGCGCACACTCTCACACACACAGCCCACATAAACACACACCCCCATACACAAACACACATACACCTTTAAATAAAGAACGCCAGTGTTGATTGTAATTTCAGAGCTTCTTAAAAATAGAAGAATAGGGTAAACAAAAATGTGGGTTTGATAAGTGACCTCGTGTTGGGATAGGAGGAGACTAAGGGGTAAAAATTCACTTGGTTGCGCCTCCCGTTAGCGCCTTAAGAGGGCGCTAATGGGGCGCAAAGCCGCTAACGCCCGGGCGCAGCGATGTTTGCGCCGCTCGAGAACTTAACTTGACATTGTGCGGCGGCGCTAAAACTTACCGCTGCGACCACCTGCGCGCGCAGATTGTGACGTCATTCCATGGTGCAACGCCCTTGTGGCGCCCCGGAGCGGAAATTGAGTGGCGCCCCCTGCCTTACCGTCTGGCGCTTCCAACGACCAGAAGACTGGAACGCTATCAATCGCTGTGGGGCTGGGTGGGGCGCTATTTAAAGGGGGCCTCTTCCTGTCTTTTATTGTTGGTGGCATTTTTGAACTACGCATTCTGAGAGAGAGAGGGAGAGACTTCTGGAGAGATTCAACGTTGTGTGAAGGAGTTTTGGGTACTGAGCAGCACTTTGCAGGTTCATTTTGATTTGCCATTCCTTGTATCGATTTAGCAGAGACTGTGGGAGCTGCACTCTGAGCTCTTTGCCTGGTACTCTCCATTGTTCTTTCCAGCACATTTGATGTGCAAGTCTCTCCAGGCCGAGATTCAAGGCTGCAATGAACAGGATGTGGATGGAAAGCAAGATTAACCATCCCCTTTAAGAACTGGCCCGTTCCATTGTGTGTGTGTTCCATTGCTGACTGACATTACATGAGCTTCGCCAGCGCTCCGAGTTAGCGCCTCACTGCTCGGCCTTTGCGCCTTAAGACAGGTGTGCAGCGCCTGCTTTAGTGCTCCACTCACCTCCCGGGGCGGTAAAAGTGAAGTTTCCTGTCAGTGCCGATAATTAGCGCCAGGCGCTAATATTTGCGTCCGGACGATATTTGCGCCCCAAATGGGGCGCGACCTAATTTCTACCCCTAATTGTTTTGCTGTAACAATATTCTTTTCTTTGAAGGCTGGATTTACTGTTTGATGGTTATTCGTGGCCCGGGATTTGTACATATAAACAGAAAACTAGATTATGCTACTCAGATCACCCACTGAGCCCTGTTAGGAGCCACTTGCAAAAAAATTGAGGGCCACTGTAACCTTGGCTTCCATCAGAGCAGTGCCTGTCTGTGAATGTGGCTGAAGTTCTTCATATAGCTGGTCACACAGTAATATCACCACATCTTTGGGAATCTCAGGCAGCATAGGCACTGCTCCTGGGTTTTGTCCTTAAAATTGTCTTGGAGGGTGGGGTAGGGTGGCGGGGCGAGGGGGCGGGGGGGGGGGTGGAATTGAAGTACTTCTCCTCCTGTGGTGCCTTCTCTCTCTGTCATTCATCTCAGCCCCTGCCTCTTATTTCTCCTTCTCCGCCAAGTACATTAAATAAAAGGGTATTCTGAATGGTGCATTCAAGTGGGAACGGGGGTTGCAAAATAAATTAAACAGCCTCTGTTAGTATTGGAGCATGACTATAGCCTTTACAAAACACTTTCAGGTGCAGCAAAATGAATTGCAAAGCAATTTGCCAAAGATTCAGCACTTACTGGAGTCTAGCAGCCTGGCACTTTAACACAGCTAGCACCTAAATGCCAGCATAGCTAACAGTAGTGCCAGGTTTTTAAGGAGGCAACCTGGTGCTATTAGAAGAAACATGTGTGCAAGGACCTCTGACTTAACATTGCCGTGCTCTCTTCAGCCAGGTGCAGATACCAGAAAAGCCATAGATGGGGTTTGCGTGCAGAGCCATTGAGGAGCAAAATGAGAGCAAAGGATCAGTCCCCATTTTTCTTTTGTGTTGCCTGCATTTTTGGGGGACTATCTGGGAGCAGCGCAGCGGAAAGTCAGCCCTGTGTTCTCCCCATCTATCCATAGTTAAAAAGGCGATACATTTCACAACAAAAATGCATTTCCTCACAAATAATGCCAAACAAAAAGAAAATACCTATTCGTTACTTTGAATTTCCTTATAAAACAATCATTGTATAAATAATACCAGGAGTGAGTCTTGGAGACGCACACTCTGGTATATCCTGTGGGGTAAGCTCTTCCACCCTAAATGGTCAGTGCAGCTAAGGCTAAGTGAATCACCTTCTTTTTGCACGCTGCTTAATGACATCCCAACTGTTTTTTATCACTTTCTTTGAGCTTTTCACTTGGGAGACCATATTGGATTTGACACTGATGTCCTGTAAATCTGATTATAATCTAAAAGCTGGCCCCAATAGCTTGAGATCTAATTTATGAGGGGATTCAGCTTCTTTTTCCTCAGTTTAAGCAGCTGTTTCCTGCCCTCCTTGGGTGCAGCAGCCATTTTCAGCTAAAGTGCACCATGTGGTTTTAAATGCATGCTGAAGTATTACTTGCATACCATTATCATGCCAATTAATATGCCACTTCTGCTCGGTTGCAGATGCACGAAGAGGAGCAAAATGACTGAATTTGCTCAAGTTATCAGCAATGGAAACTGACATTTTGGCAAAATGATTCTTTGTGAGGAAAGGACCTTTTGCCAGAAATACATTAGTAAAACTTGAAATAGAGCTGCTGATATCGGGACTTTTCCAGAATTTTACTTGTTAAAGGCTAAGCCCGGTCCTATAAAAGTCTGTTAAAAGCCTTTCTAGTCTTTTCCATCTTGTGGTTTATTCGCAATAAAGTACAGCTTCAGCTCTGCAAGGGGATGATAGTCTTTCTGAGGGAGTGAAATTGTCACAGTCTCTAGTTTAATTGTTTATGCTAATTGCAATTTATTGACTCTGATGCAAATGATAAGCCAGCCAAAGTGAAATTTTATGATGAGTGAACTCCCCCCCCTTTTGCAAAAATTGAAAGTATGAAACAGGAAAGGCTTAAATGAGCCGAGGATGGTCTTAATGGTTGGGTTTTAATGGAGAAGGCGAAATTAAGACTGATTTATGTGGTCAACTCCCTGTTTTCCTCATCAGCTCATTTGGCAGGAAAAATGGAAAAGTGATTGTTCCTCTTGGATGAGAGGCTGCAAACCGTTATTTATTGACTGAAATTAATCGCTGTTTATCCTTCATTCATGTGTAACTCTCTCCATCAGCATTATGAGGTGCAACACCTCCAGGAAGTCACTTGCAATTCAGTAAAAGTAGCAGAGATTCAGATCAGGCATGCCTTCATTCTCTGAGCTGTGCAAGTTAATAAAGATTCCCAGACTCAGGAAAACAGCTTTGCATTTCCACAACATCAAACAAAACATAGATATTAATCAGGCCATTTGCAGTGTTACATCTGTCCTCCGCTATTTGATCCCCTGCTAATTATTGCTTATATTAATGCTACAGAATACAATATTGCTGTGGTTACTCTTATTAGTCTACCAAGCCAAACCAACATTGCGTATTCCTTCCAAGCTGTGTATACTAATTATGCCACTTTTTAGAAAGTGAGAGACCGCTTTTTCTAGTTTTTTTATTTTTGTAATGAATTCTGTTTTTTTTTTAAATTCTACGAATTTGTTTCCCCAGTCATTACACTGAAAAACAGCCCCTGTCATTATTTAGCACAGCAATATGGGTTCAAAACTCTCACACAAAATGACACTAAAGTAAAAAAAAACTGTAGTTTATGATAAAAAGAAATCACGGCAAAAATTAAACTGTCATACAAATTACAACCACTAGAAAAAAAAATCTCTATATCCGGACAGAAACCATACAAAGAATATTAGAGTGGTACTATTGTAAAAATAGAACCATCTGAATTATTAATGTACAAATCAGGCTTGTCACCGGCATTTCATTCCGGAATGTTTGGCTTTTTGTAGCTATTCCAGGCAGACTAATCATTTGAAACAAAGCTCTTACTGTGAAGTGAGACTGCACTGAAAGCCAGGCAGAGATTCTGGAAATGCTACGCAAAAACAGTCACTATAATCATCCAGTTATTGTGTGACTGGCCTTTTTTGAATGAGTTTGAAGCAGTAAAACTTTACAATAACCATCATTGGTACATTTAAAAAACACATCAATACTATCAGGCCTCACCCTCTTCTGTCAAAATCACCAGAATCATCTTGGAGAGCAAAGATAACCCTGAGCTTCATTTCTCCATTACTAACCTCTCTCCCCTATGTTCTCAGCTCCAACAAGTGCAAGGAGCTTCTGGACTTCTTTATCTGCTGTTTCCTGCTCTTTCCCTTCTCCACCAAGCCAAACCTCACCCACAGCCCTAGCCCTGAACCCATGTCTCTCTCTCGCTCTCTCTAGTTTCTCTCCTAGCTCCTCTTCATGTCCTCTCAGAACTCACCTTGTTCATGAAACCTACCTCCTGCTCAGTTGACCGCATTCCCACTAAACTACTGACCACTCAATTTCCATTTTTTACCTCCAAACTCTCCGTTCCTCTGTCTCTGGTCCTTTGTACATCCCATCTCCCTTCATTCTACAATTGAAGGACGTGCTATCAGTTGCCTCGGCTCCATACTCTGGAATTCCCTTCCCAAACCCTTCGGCCTCACCACCTGCCTCTCCTCTTTTATGATCCTCCTTAAAATCCAACTCTTTGACCAAGCTTTTGATCAATCCTCCTAATATCTCCTTCTTTGTCTTGATGTCCATTTTATTCCTTAATCCTCCGAGAGGCATCTTGGGATTTTTTAATATAAAATGCAAGTTGTTGTGTTGTCCAACCCATTTAAAGAATTACATGTTTGCATCCAGTATGTGTGTAACATGTTCAAAGACTTGTTTTTCTCTGTAGGTGTTTGATGGCTCTGTATGGCGTTAAGCATGCTGATTGGCTCAAATATCTCATTCACTAAAAAAAATCAACCAATCAGAGAAAAACACACATGCACTTTGCTATCTTTCAAAACAAGTGGCAAAGCCCAGGCCTCTCCTCTGATCCTGCTCCTAGACACAACCAAGCATGTCCCCCTTCTCCCCCTAGAGCCCAGAGATACTGCCCCTCTCCCCTTCCCTGTAAGTGCTGCAGACTACAGCCCCCTCCTGAGGGCTCTCATTCTCACCTACCCTTCCTGAGTGTTCTTTGTGCTCCAATTCCTCAGCCCAGTGCTCCACCGATCTCCTATTCCGTGCTCCCAGACCCTATACATCCCCAAGCCCCAGTCAAACCCCCCATCCCCCAAAACCAAGTGCCCCTAGAACTTACCTCCATGGAGCTAATAATACCTCTCCATGTCAGTACTCTTATCTCCCCAAGAATGTGGGCTCCAGTTTTAAATCCCAGCCCCAGGCACAAACCACACACAGTCTACCTACTCCTTGCCTATACACCACCCCCCACTTCACAGTTAGAAAACAAATTGGACATGGAGAGACACAGACACCACAATGAATGACATGTATGAAAGTTATAGAGAGAGAAAGAGTGAAGTGCAGACAGTAAGAATTAGAGTATGGAAAAGAATCAGTGAAACTGTTACAGAAAGAGAATAACACCACAAGATCAACTAACAATATAATAATACAAAAGCAAAATACTGTGGATGCTGGAAATCTGAAATATAAACAGAAGGGTCATCGACCTGAAACGTTAACTTTGTTTCTCTCTCTACAGACGCTGCCTGACCTGCTGAGTATTTCCAGCATTTTCTGTTTTTATTTAACAATACAGTAATAATCCTGGCTCTCCTGATTGCTTGCAATCATGTTTCAAGATTTCTGACCATTTTTCCACAGAAAGGATTTGAAATTATGAGTTACAATTAATTTTTGTTAAGCAAAGTGCATTTTCACAACATTGAAAAAAAGGCTCCTAGATGGAAGGTGGTTATTACACTAATTGGTAGTTATTTCTCCCAGAGCCTAAATAATAAGCAATTCGTTAGCTTGTCTAGGTAATCGGGAAAAAACACCTCACAGTCATTGGGGTCCAAATTCAACATTGTTGCAACTGTTTCCAGGTGTGAAACAGATGCCATGATAACAGGGCCCGAGGCCTGTCCTGATTGGCATGATGTTTGGGCCACTGCTTCTAATTGGCCGGGGCCATTTGTTAGGCAGCCATGCTGAAATGAGCGCAGGCCTCATTTTAATCCTTTATTTCAGTATTTCTGGGTCTTGAAGTGCCTAACCAGCAGGCCTAAAAGGAACCACTGAAGGCTGCTCAATAAAAGGGCCCAAAACCTCCCAAAATGTCTTTTTTGTGGAGTCGGAAGGAGCAAGAGTGCTCTTACTGGCACCACAAAACAACTGTGTGCCTCTACTGGCCCAGCCTCACCACGCCTCCCCCCACCCCCACTTTGATCACATACCCATTCCCGGACTTACTTGTAGGCCTCAATGCCAGGTGAGATTGGTTAGGCCCCTAAAGGCACACTACATCGGGGTACCCTTACTGGCGCCCGCAATGCACCTGAATAATGACAATGAGGCCCGAGGACAAATTTAGGATGAACCTCAGGCCTCTGTTCTGGCATGCTGTCACTGTGCCCCGCCATAATCGCACCTTCTTTTGGGTGCTAACAAATTTAGGGTTCATTGTGCTGGAAAACCCTTTGATCTCTGTCTGCAAAGGGTAAGGTAAAATGACAGAGAAAAGGCTTTCAGGAAACCATTCCCTCTTGGCCACATTTGCTGCTTCTTCATGTCTTCATACACACGATGGTAAGTTTGTTCATACATTGCGAGAGATGAAAGCACTTGCCGAGGACACATTTGAACCCAATTCCACTTTTCTTGCAGGAGGAGCTTGCACACACAAGAGGGAGATAACCATCACAGGAGGAAACCCACTACACTGCACTCATCCCGATTGAAAAGGCTTCCAATGACACCATAGGAAGCCAAATAATAGTTAGCATTGAATATAACATGGTTACCTTTACCTATAAACCTGCGTAGGTGTTTCTAGTGCCCCCAGAACTTACCTCAATGGAGCTTTCAAATACCTCTCCATGTATTCTGGTGCATAATGAGCATGCGCACCCCACCCGCTATATTGGATGCTCAGGTGCCCACATTGCACCTGAAAAACGGACGTGGTGCCATCAAATTTCTAGGCCAGCGATTTTCAGAATAATTTTACAACAACTAAATTATTGGAATTAATTATTGGAATTACTAATTAAAATGAATACTAACCGCAAATGCTTTTTAGGATTTTTTTAGTTTAAAGCAATCTCAAAATAGACCAGAATTCTAGAATAAAATACAAAGTCAACCATCCCGTAATATCTTAGATGAATTAGAAGTGGAATTGTTACTACAGAGACTGTATTGATTTTGTTCTCCTTACATTGTTGATTATTTTTTCACTCCTGGCTTAGGACCTCGCTGTGCCTTGAACCTGAGTGATGGGGCGGAGAGCAGCTTATTCCCATTTATACCAGTTACCAGGTGAACAGTTCATCATTTATACCAGTTAAGTGGGAATTTAGCTGCCGAAGAATATGAAAGATGCATCATTGCCGGTACATTCTAATTGGCCAGTTTTCATCATTCCCACCAATTAATTTGTGCGTCACAAAATAGACGGCAGGAAAATTATGTCAGGCTCCTCTTTTCATTGTTTTTTTGCCAGGCCTCTGTTAATGTCACTCTACAGCTAGCAATAGGAGGCTCAGTGAGAGTATCCTGTGTCAACTCACTTTCCAACTGTCCTTCCTCACTTCTGCTCCACAGAAGGAATTTTAACCCCCAACCAAATGGTGTGGGCCGGGGGGGTGGGGTTAAGATGGCCGGGGGAGGGTGGGGGCGGTGGTTGCGCTGCATTTCTGATGTGTGCCCACTCACCACCGTATTAACTAGCCTGAAATCCTCCTCCTCACCCCACGATGATACTCTGTGCCTTCCCTGCCACCCCCCGCCCACTATCGTGAACATTACCGATCTCCCACCACCTTCCCCACCACCCCCATGCTTATCATTTCCATGAGGCCCCGGTGGTGGCCTGAAACCACCACCCCCCCGCTCCCAATTTTTGACTCCCGCCCAACGGTGGTGACAACATTCCCACCAGCTCCAGACATTCAAATAAGGCCCGAGAGGTTTTTGGCCCCGATTTTAACTCCAGGTGGATTCCCCGCTCAGGCCTGAGTTAAAATTACAGTCAGGTCTTAATGATGTCATCGGGCCCCGACATGCATATGTAAAGAAGGACCCTGTTGGCTCCAGGCACATGTCCTTGTTGCCTGCACAGGAGAGCAGGTTAAAATTGCAGACGTTGCGATCATGGTGGCTTTCGGACAAGTTAGAGCCAGGGCGATTTTAACTGCCCACCTGCCAGGTTTCTGCTGAGTGAGTTGTGTTAAAATTGCCCCTTGGGCATCACGTTCCATAGAAACATAGAAACATAGAAGATAGGAGCAGGAGTAGGCCATTCGGCCCCTCGAGCCTGCTCCGCCATTCAATGCGATCATGGCTGATCATCCAAATTCAGTACCCTGTCCCTGCTTTCTCCCCATATCCCTTGATCCCTTTAGCCTTAAGAAATATATCTATCTCCTTCTTGAATATATTCAATGAATTGGCCTCAACTGCCTTCTGTGGTAGAGAATTCCACAGGTTCACCACTCTCTGGGTGAAGAAATTCCTCCTCATCTCAGTCCTAAATGGCTTAACCCTTATCCTTAGACTGTGACCCCTGGTTCTGGACTCCCCCGCCATCGGGAACATCCTTCCTGCATCTAGTCTGTCTAGTCCTGTTAGAATTTTATAAGTTTCAATGAGATCCCAACTCATTCTTCTAAACTCTAGCGAATATAAGCCTAATCGACCCAATCTCTCTTCATACTTCATTCCTGCCATCCCAGGTACCAGTCTGGTGAATCTTCGCTGCACTCCCTCCATGGCAAGATCAGATAAGGTGACCAAAACTGCACACAATACTCAAGCTGTGATCTCACCAAGGCCCTGTACAACTGCAGCAAGACATCCTTGCTCTTGTACTTGAATCCTCTCGCTATGAAGGCCAACATACCATTTGCCTTCTTAACCGCCTGCTGCACCTGCATGCTTACCTTCAGCGACTGGTGCACAAGGACAGCCAGGTCTCGTTGCACTTCCCCTTTTCCCAATCTATTGCCGTTCAGATAATAATCTGCCTTCCTGTTTTTGCCACCAAAGTGGATAACCTCGCATTTATCCACATTATGCTGCATCTGCCATGCATCTGCCCAATCACCCAACCTGTCCAAATCATACTGGAGTTTCTCTGCATCCTCCTCACAGAACACACGCCCCCCCAGCTTTGTGTCACCTGCAAACTTGGAGATATTACATCTAGTTCCCTCGTCTAGATCATTAATATATATTGTGAATAACTGGGGTCCTAGCACCGATCCCTGTGGTACCCCACTAGTCACTGCCTGCCACTCGGAAAAAGACCCGTTTATTCCAACTCTTTGCTTCCTGTCTGCCAACCAGTTTTCTATCCAAGTCAATACCTTACCCCTCAATCCCATGTGCTTTAACTTTGCACGCTAATCTCTTATGCGGGACCTTATCGAAAGCCTTCTGAAAGTCCAAATACACCACAACCACTGGTTCTCCCTTATCTATTCTACCAGTTACATCCTCAAAAAATTCCAGTAGATTAGTCAAGCATGATTTACCTTTTGTAAATCCATGTTGACTTTGTCCGATCCTGTCACTGTTTTCCAAGTGCTCTGCTATTACATCTTTTATAATGGACTCTAGCATTTTCCCCACAACCGATGTCAGGCTTACCGGTCTATAATTCCCCGTTTTCTCTCTACCACCTTTTTTAAATAGTGGGGTTACATTAGCTACCCTCCAATCCATGGGGACTGTTCCAGAGTCTATAGAATTTTGGAAGATGACCAGCAATGCATCTATTATTTCTAGGGCCACTTCTAGTTGGTTCCTTAACATATAAGGGCACAGCAGTTAGATGCATCTCTAATTTCCCGTTTAATGCCATCCCCAACCTTAGCATTACTGTTTGGGGGTTGTATACAACTCCCACTAACGTTTTCTGCCCCATGGTATTTCTCAGCTCTACCCATACAGATTCCACATCATCAGAGCTAATATCCTTCCTTACTATTGTATTAATCTCCTCTTTAACCAGCAATGCTACCCCACCTCCTTTTCCTTTTTGCCTGTCCTTCCTGAATATTGAATACCCCGGATGTCCATGGGCCAGACAGTTTGCTGCCGCATTGGCCCTTCCACCACCAATCCCTGCCCCGAATTAAAATCGACCTTCATAATTCCCCAACCATCAGAGCATGTTGCCCACTTGGTCCAGTCATTTACATACTGTCACACTTTGTCACTCCAAGAAAAGAACTGCATACAATACTGCAAAATCTGCAATCTGATACTTTAACACCAACCATTGCCTCTCCAGTGACTTTGTTAAGATCATGGCCCTGATATTAATGGGGAGGGTGGAGGGAAGCCCGGTAGTGGGCGAAGAATCCGGCAAGACCAGGGACGTGGAGGCCCTGCCGTTAAGATCACTATGGGATTCTTCAGGTGAGGTTCTTTCCAACATTCTCAGCATCATTATCGTCATCATCCCTATCCTTCTAGAAGGTGGGAACAGATGCCTTCTGGAATCGACTCAGATGATGCTTGAGATATAGATGAACCACCTGTGAAGAAATTAAACATTTTGGATGTTGGACTGTTCATTTACAGATGATCGTATCAGGACAGCCCCTTGAGGACGACAGCTGCTCACATGAGTTTCTCTGGTGGTAACTCGGCAGATGTTTTCTTTGTGATGTGATTCTATTGGGCCAGATCTTGCTGGAGTGGGTCATCTTGCAGCGTACGCTGTTAGTTAGACTTTTTCCTGCACCCTTCAGCTCGAAATTTCTTTGCGTCATGACTTGCTGGAAATGCGAGCTGATAACGGCATGGCGAGGACAGCGGGGCATCTGGGACCTTAGTGAACAGTGGGACCAATCAGATTTATTCAATCAGATTTAAGGACTGAGAAAGAAACAGAGGAACATATGGAATAGGAAGGTGAATTAGAGCGGATGAATTTGAGTCAAATTAGGTACAGAAAGAGAAATAAAGAGAGGGAAAGAAAGACTGGATTAAGAGAGAGAGAAAAAAGGACCGAAGGAAAAGTAAGAAAAAAAAAGTAAAAATTTAAAATTTGATATTTTAAAATCTCGAACAATTCACTATCTGAAGGAATGAGACTGCACAGTTTAAATTGTTCACTTTCTGCGCCAGAGAGGTTGATTGGCAGTCATTATCAATTATCACATTGTTGAAAGGGTACTTACGCAATTAATTACTAGACTTAAAAATGCTGGAAATACTCAGCAGGTCAGGTAGCATCTGTGGAGAGAAAAACAGAGTTAACGGGTTGCATTTTACCAACCTTGGCAGGTCCGTGGCAGGCGACGTCGGTGGCGGGTCCCGGCCTTGTTGTCGGCTCCAGCCCGCTGTCCAAACTGATTTTCCCTGATTGGGCTTGTTAAGCCCGCCCAGCGCGTTTGCCGCCAATTAAAGGAAGCAGGTCTGATGACGTCATTTGATAACGCATCATCAGCCGGTTTCCTTAAAGGGACCATGCGCAAATTTATTTTGACATTTGTGCTCTAAGGGTTCTACAGCATTGAGGTGCTGCAAACACTGACAAGCAATGCACAGAGGTGCATGGCTGCACCCAGGCAATCCCATGACTCCCTCCATATGCTTATGGAGGGAGTCACAGCACAAAGGGAGGTTCTCTTCCCTTCTAATAGACAGAAGAGACCTCCCCAGGAGACCAACACAGCCCGGTTGCACATTACACAGGAGGACCAGGCTGCAGTGGTGCAAACCTTTCAATGATCTCAGTAGATCACGAAATGTTAGTACAAAGCCACACTCAACCTCATTCTGCTGTGCCATTCATCATATTCCCATCACTCTTCCTTCCCTACCCTACTCCTGCACATCCTTACTCACACCAACTTACCTTGCACCTCCACCCATCCCTCTCTCTCTATCTACATTATCACATCCCCATCTCACTAGCCACCCTTCACACTCACCCTCATCCTAGTCCAATCATACCAACTAACAACACACAAGGGTAGGCACTTGGGTGTTTTATGAAATGTTCATGGAAAGTTTCTGTTAATGTGGTGCCAAACATTGAAATCTTTATTTGCAACATTTTGTGTTCTTGGACAGATTTGTGTGCACCTTTGGAAGTGGCTTAGTGAGTTGCAATGAATGGTGAGACATAACGGTACCCCCCGCATTGTTGGCAAGTGTGAAAGGAATGGCTTGGGCATTGTAGGGATGCTTTATGGTGTTGGTGTGGGGTGGTGCCAACCTGGCGCATCATGTGGCAGCCACGGTGTACAGCGTCAAGTGAAGTAAATCTGGCCGTGGTGAGGCCATCCCTGGCCTCCCGGGCAGCAATGTGATCGGGTGCTGATGCTGTGTGTCCTGTGCAGCATTGGTTGATTGCAGAGAAGGTTGGTGGGTTGTTGGTGCTGCTGGTGTGCCTGGTGGTGCTGGTGTTGGGGCTGATCGTGGTGGGATTCTGAGGACCACGGTGAGATAGTATCAAGGGCACCGATACTGATGTAATAGATGACAGATGAACTTGAGATGACAGAAGCGATCTGTCAATGGTGAGAGAGGTTGTTCCAATGTGGTGACACTGGATAGAGAATTTGCTCCAAACACTTGCAACCTGCATAAAGCTCAATCTGCCTTCCAAATGCTGTAAGCAACAGCTTCTGAGCTTGGAAAGTGAACAGCTGTGAGATGAGAGCTTTTAAAGCACATTTGCAGCTGTCAAGTAATGAGATGATTCCACGGTCATACAACTCCCGACCTGCTTACCTGACGTGATCCCCGAGCAGCGTGGACCCCATGGGCGATCTGGTAAACTCTGAAGGTGAGCTGAAAATAGTTCTTAATGCTCTGTTAACAAGATCATAATGACCTGAATTGCCTCCCCCACCGCTGCGTGTCAGGTCTGCTCAGTGCTGACAGACCCAACATTTGGGAAAGGCACGTGGCGGTGGGTTGACAGCGGGGTCCCGATCCGCTGTCAAAAAAAAACCACTTTCCCACTCGACCCACCACCGATTGCGCCCACTGAACCCCCGGAAAATTCCCCCCAACGTTTCAGGTCGATTCACAATGGAGATTCGCAACTCACGCCGTATCTCTTAATCCCCTGAATTTGCCGAATTTGCTGTCTGATTTGTGCATTAATAACAGCGTGCGTCATAAGCACGCCGTTATTTTCTGACAAAAATATTTGCTCATCAATTCTTTTTCTTTATTCTAATATTTTATTAGTTTTGTCAGAAATCACTGCTGAGGACTTTCAATAGCCTTTAGTGCTTGCTGTGCTGACCTTACTGTCAGCCATACAACTTTTCTATTTGAACGATTCTTTAATAATAATTTTCTATTCAGCTTCTGGTTGGATTTGTGATTTTCTGCCAGGCTCGTTTGCAAAGATTAAGTGGCTTATATTTGTTTGTTAAGAGGGTAAATTTACATTTTGTTATGCGAGAAAGAAGTTCAAATTCATAGTTAATTATCACTTGGCTGTGGAAAATGTTCATGCATCAGTGCCATTTCTTCAGGTCTTTCTGTGCTCCTGCCAATTATCGGAACCAAATGATATCTGATTTCACTTATCTCCAGCTGCACTCTATTGTTATGCTACCTGATATACTCATTAAATAAAACAAAAGCTTGGTCCCACCTCAGGTTCCACCCTAACACCTTCTACTGGCTGGCCGTGCAGTGCCAATGGTGGAGGCCGTGGTCCATGATCACCTACTCTCACACACCTTCAGCGGCAACCTAAGAAACCACAAAGGGGAGAAAATAAACACATCCAAATAAAAATACGGCAGATACTGCAAGCATTTTTCATACTAATAAAAGTTCAAATACATAAATGACGTTTAATTTGACATTTCTGCTTAACTAATTTGCCAGCACAAAGCTATGGCTACACTGAACCAGCTGCTTCTGAATAGATTGTGCTACAAAACCTCTCATATGTCACCCAGTTCTGGGATTATGTTCTGAAAAGCATCTGCAATCATTTTTTAACTTATAATTGCTCATTTAGTCATTAACAACAATTACACAACACACTGGTGTACCGGCTGGCTGATAAATTGTTGTTTTCACACGTATGTGTGATAGCAAAAACTGAACACATATTCCAGCATTTACATAATTAATTCGACAATTCATTTGTAATGTTTTATTGCATAAAACTCGCCGTGTATAAACACAATACTCAACGGGGACTTTTCAAGTGTTGAATTTGTTCGAGAAAAACCTTAATAACTCACTTGTGATCCTGTCACTTTGAGTTACCAGGTCTGCTTCAATGTGGAATAGTTCTGTGCTGCACAGATCCCCGTGGAGTAGTCAGTATTTATAGTGTTGTGGTGACTTATTCCAAAAATTGGCCTTATATTTTTGGTATTAATATGATAATATTGCTTTCATAGTTGAATGATTTAAATGTCAATTTGAGTAAGAACAAGGCCATTATAGCCTTAATAATCATTTCAGGAAGGTTTCATGCTGTTATAGTTATAGTTTCTTTATTATTAAAATTGTAATAGAAATATTGGTGTCCATTTGTAGAAGGCTTTTTCAGGAATGTCCCCTACAACATGGTTTCTCTCCCTTTTTTTTTATTGCACTTCTATTGCTCAGGGTGCCCCCACCGCCCCCACCCCCACCTCCACCCGCGCTCTCTGTCTCACTTCCTCCCTGCCTCAAAAGGTTCTCTCCTCTTAACAGATTCTCCTCCTACAAGAGGATAC
This sequence comes from Squalus acanthias, assembly GCA_030390025.1. NCBI lineage: Eukaryota > Metazoa > Chordata > Chondrichthyes > Squaliformes > Squalidae > Squalus > Squalus acanthias. The sequence continues at coordinate 38,813,328 of CM059436.1, forward strand.
ATGTCTCTTTCTCTTCTTACCCTTGCTCAGAGAGGTCCCCCTCTGTCCCTTTCTCTTTCTCTCAGCCACCCATCACCCCAACAGGCTAGGGTCTCTCTCTCTCTCTCTCTCTCTCTCCTCTCTCTTTTTCCCTCCTCTCTCTCTCTCTCCATTCCCAAGCCAGCACAAGGTTTTCTTCCCTGTCTCTTAACAACACAACAGCATCTGTTTCTTATCTTTCTATTCACTAGGCTAGTGCTGCTGATATACAAACAAATACATTTGGAAATTTGTCCATCAGAGGTTATCTCCGAGGCACGTGTGTATTGCTTTTCCTCACCTTCTCCTGCTGCACTTCCATTTCCCCACCCGTTCCTCGCTCACTCCCATTGTTCTTACCACCTTGCCTTCCATTTCTCTTTTACCCACCGTCTCATCCATCACTTTTCATTTCCTCTTTTTTCTCTTTTATTTCTTACCACTTTCCTCTTTTCTCGCCTTTCTTACTCTTCCATTTTATTTCTTACTCCTGTTTACTTCTGCAAGACTTTGTTGCGCCTATTCCTCCAAATTTGCTCTGCCATATGAGGAGACGACAATAGAGGGTGGCACCAGGTCAGATCAGGTCATTGGAATAGCATGGAGCAATTAGGTGGGAGCAGACCAAGGTAATCTCACTGACAAATGCTCCAGGACATTGTAGTCCTGTATATCTGGCTTGAGAGGGAGACAATCAAACTCTGTGCTTGTGTGGGGGAAGAAGAGGGGGCTCCTGCAGCTCCTCTGCTAAAGAAATCCACAGTAGCTCCTGGGAATTGTCATCCTGGAAATGCTGCCAAACAAATTTAATGCAAAATGTTCCCAGTTGTTTGGTGGGAGGATGTATGCTTGGAATCCGGGATTATTTAGAGCTCCAGTATTGGCCTCTGTGCTGCTTGTGAAAGTGGTGAGAGGGAGGACAGAAGTTGTTAAACCGAGTTTGTAGGTCAGTTTGTGATTTATTTTATGAATCCGTCATGTGTTTATTATGTGATGAAGTTTATTTTTAGGGATGTATAATGGAGTGGGTAAGGAACTGTGATGACAGCTGATTTCAGAGAATGTGTTTTGGTGAAATGTGATTGGAGAGAAATTGAAATTGGCGAGAAGGATTTTGCATAATATGACCAGTGATTAATGAAAGTAGAAAAAAAAATTAGAAAGGAAACAAACATTTAACTATTGAGGAAGAAGAAATTGACAGACAGACTCAATGGTCATGGCTTACCTTTGATAATGGTCATGTTATGAAGAAACATTATATAAAGATATAAATATCACCAGGATGAAAAGGCTGTCAATGTTCTGGCTCTGCTGAGCAATGTTATTTTGGGTCACCTTCCCTTCAAGCTGCTGTAGTGTAGTCAGCTACACACAGAGTGGATCCCTTTATTACACCTGGGCCTGGGATGTTGGAGGAACTGCGAACTAGGGTAGTGGAAATCTGGAACTCTCTCCCCCAAAAAGCAGTTGAGGCTAGGTCAATTGAAAATTTCAAAACTGAGATTGTTAGATTTTTGTTAGGCAAGGGTATTAAGGGTTACGGCACCAAGGCAATTGAAGGAGTTAAGGTACAGGTCAGCCATGATCTAATTGAATGGCGGAACAGGCTCGAGGGACTGAACGACCTACTTCTGTTCCTATGTTCCTGCCCAAAGCTGCCATGTAAAACATTGCCAGCTGAGTGTGACCCAGTACCCAGCCAATGAGGTATTTTTGTCTGAGGTTGGAGGACTTTGGCCCTGATATTGACTCGGAGCTGGGAAGAGAGGTGGCGGGGGTGTGTGTGTGGGGGGGGGGGGGGGGGCGGGGTGTGGGGGGGGGTGGGGGGGGGAGGATTTTTGGATGGGAAACCCAGAAGGTTGGGTTTCCTGCACAGCCTGCCAAATTTAATGGCAGGAAGTCGTTAAAACATTTTCAACAGGCTTCCCACCCGACAGACAGCCAGATTGACAAGCTGGCTCTCTGTCAGGCTGGAAGGCAGCCGGGGAACGGATGTCAAGTAAGTCTGACATCACGGGGATGGGGTGGGGTAGGGGGAGGTTGGGCTGAATCGGACATTGTTGGGGAGGGTGTCGGGGGAGGAAAGCTTGGTGGGCTGGGGGAAGCACTCCTGCACCTCCTGGCCCACAAGCAGTGTAATAAAGGCACGGTCTGGAGTGCAGCTCGCAGAGTGCAGAAAGGAAAATCTGCTGGGGAGGCAAATAAGTGTGAGGAAAATCAAGCAGGTTCTCTAAGCAATGTGTGATCCTCACCGCCAGGCTTTCCTTTTCATGGTCCACCCAGGTGATGCTTAGCACCCAGGCAGTAAAGACAGAAATCTAGGCCAATTTCTAGAAGTAAACCAAATATCCTATCAACCAAAACCTGTACCCATATATGTGCTGTGAGTGGGATAGCATTTCATGGGACCCATCACATTGGCCTGTCTACCCCAAAAGAGGGTAAATACCACATTGTCAGACCATTATGCTCAGGCTAAAACAAATGGATTTGTTTGCAAAATAATTACACAGAAACGTAAATAAAAAAAGATAATGATGGTACAAATATTTTAAAGATTCAATCATACACAAAGGGTGAAAATAACTTATTTGGAGTGTATTTCTCACAAAGTGTGACAATCAGCAAACTCTTTGTAGACTTCCCAATGTGATGATTGCATGGGGATGAGTCAATATTCCTGCTCACCACATAGAGTCTAAGGGATAGATTTTCCTCTGTTATCCCACCCTGACCTCAGTTTTCCTCTCCCTGCTTCTGCCGGGATAGCCATCAGCCATCCCTACCCTACCTGCTGCACATAAACGCTGGTGAGGAGATGGGACTAGGAAAACCACCTGAGATTTCTTGTTGCCACAGCTGTCACTGCCCAACCCAGTGACCTTCAGGAGAAGTATAGCAGTAGTCCCTGGGCTAGCAACCATAAGCCTCTTAAGTCATTCGATTAGATTGAAATGCCACACACTGGCACCAAGGGACAGCACAATAGTAAGAAAGAGTAAGGAAGTACAATTATATGGTCGTAAATAAAATTATAGTAGCATTAAAGTTTTTGTTAGTGCAGACTTTGTTTTTGGAAATGTTTGAAAATTGCTTGGATGAGATGGGATTAATGGGAGCTGTTTGAGTTGATGCATGTTTGTAGATGTCTGCAAGTCTGTAGATGGTGGCATGTTTGTGGTGCAAAAGGGGGAAGACGTATACAGGACTGTTTGTGCAGTGGGTAGATGTGGTTATCAAGAGAAGGTCTCCTGTATCAGATTGCCATGAATATCTCTTGCAGCTGACAACAGATTGTCTTCCACATCCTCTTCACATCCACATCTCACGCCTTGCCTATAATCACAGATATTCAACTACGGCAGGCATATCTCCAAACACATAGCTGGACTCTGACTCACACACATTTGTTTCTCTTGCAGGCCAAGATGGCCCACAATAGGAGGGAGCAGCAGAGAACAGGCGGGGATGATGCGCAGCTCCAGCAGCTTTCAGTCCTGGAGGAGCGAGTGCTGTGACTCATTCGGCAGCAGATGGTGGGCAGCGTGGCCGTCAGCAATGTCGACCCCGTTGGGGGCAAAAATGGTATTTTCAGACCCTCTCCTTCTCTCATCCCACTTCCCCCTCACACCACAAGCCTTTCCCACTTCCTAGCTCCTGATACTGTCTGCATTCCTTGCTGCATTCCTGCCCCCCTGCACTCACCTTAACTCGAGTCTTGTGCCTTTATGCTTTCAGATAATCAGCAACCAGCTGACCAGCCTGTCCTTGAGCCTCCCACTGAGAGTGAGGAAGGAGAAGAGGAGAGGAGCAAAGCACCGCGTCACTGCATCTCTCACCCGCAGGCACCACCTCAGATACTGGCACTACACGATCTTTAGAGGCAAGTTTAGTAGAGGGGTCTGCACTGGGTGATGCACCGGGACGAGCGGGCTGCAGCAAGGCCAGGGGGAAAGGGTAGCTCGGGGGCCAGCTCCCCGGAGGGCGAGTTCGCGTGCGAGTTCTGCTGCGCAGGACTCAGATGAGGACCTCGATGGGGAGGCGTTCACAAGAAGTGTGATGGCCATGCACTCTGAGATGATAGGTGCAATGGCAAGGGTGCCTGAGAGCCTCTCGGCAATGTTAAGGAGCGTGGAGGAGTCCGCCTCCAACATTGCACAGAGCTCTGTGCACACCATGGAGCCCATCATTTCCACTTTGCAGAGGATGATGGACTCCCAGAGAGACTATGCGGATCCAGACCTCATGACGCGAGTCAGGGGCGATGTGACAGCTTCCATTGCAGCATAGGCGGAAGCGACACAACGTCTTAGTGCTGTAATGCAGTCTATGGTTGCTGCCATCGAGTCTCAGACTGATCTCATGCAGTCTCAGCTTGATGCCACGAAAGCTCTGACTGCTGCCATCGTCGCTGGGGATCTCACAGTGTCGCAGCAGGCCAGCAATCTGTGCTCCAGCAGATTGGTAGGGATGCTGAGGTGCTGCCCCGGGGGAGTGGCAGTATGTCAATGGAGCAGGAACCTGCTGTCCTCTCTCAGGATGACAGCATTCCTGATCCCACCACTGTCACTTCGCCATTGCCCTTGTCGCTGCCTGTCATCCAGCCAGCCCAGACTGCCGCCGCCCATGCTGAGGTGGTGTAGTCTACAGCCGGGCCTTCCAGGCCCAGAGCTGGTTGAGAGCGTCCTGCAAGGCCATCTGTAGTCTCTGGCACCGACACTTAGCAGCCTTCCACCAGCCGTGCTGCAGCCACTGGGGAGACACTACATAGGAGCAGTAGATTAGGAAAGGCGACTGTAAAGAGGGGAAGTAAGGATTTGCACAAGGGTGATTAGTCAATATTGTTGTTGTATATATGTGGTTAATGTTTTTTGATAAATTTATTAATAGAATGTTGCAGATTTGGTGCTGTGTCTTATTTCAGTTCTGGGGTGTGGTTTGGAATCACAAAGTGATGGAATGATGGCGACGTGCTCAGCAACCGGAAAGAGGACTCGAAATCACTGGAAACGAAGTCTGATGAGGTGGTCACGGACCGACCTTGCAGAACGCCGATTGAGTGGCTGCCTCCTCCGTCACTGCTGTTCGTCCTCCTGTTCCTCTTGCTCATCTTCCTCCTCCTCCTCCTCCTCCTCCTCCTCCTCCTCCTCCTCGTCCTTGTCCACCTCTTCCTCCTCCTGAGGTGGTGGAGTTATGCCTGGTGGCAAGGGCTGGGCCCTCATGATGGCCAAATTGTGGAGCATGCAGCAGACGACGACAAAAAGAGACACCCGCTCAGCCGAGTACTGGAGGGCTCCTCCCGAGCGGTCAAGGCAGCGGAACTGTTGCTTGAGCACTCCAATGGTCTGCTCAATGATGTTCCTGGTGGCAGCATGGCTCTCATTGTATGTGTGCTGGCCAGGAGTGTTGGGGTTGCGGAGGGGAGTTGTGAGCCAGGTGGAGATCGGATAGCTCTTGTCTCCCAGCAGCCATCCGCAAGCTTGATGTGGTGGCTGGAATAGAGCAGGCACACCGGTCTGGTGCAGGATGAAGGCATCGTGGCTGCTGCCAGGATTGCAGGCATTGACAGTCAGGATTCGCTGTGTGTGGTCGCACACCAACTGCACATTAAGTGAGTGGTAGCCTTTGCGGTTACAGAATACCTCAGGATTGTTATGAGGTGCCCGCAAAGCGACGTGGGTGCAGTCAATGGCGCCCTGCACCATGGGGAAGCCCGCTATCCTGACAAAGTCACATGCACACTCGTGCTGCTTCTCTCTGGTCATGGGGAAGGAAATGTAGTCCCTTCTCCTTCTATACAGAGCATCTGTGACCTGGCGAATGGAGCAATGGACGGCAAACTGGGAGATGTTGGAGATGTCGCCTGTCGCACACTGGAATGATCCGCTGGTGTAGAAATTGAGGGCGGCGGTGACCTTGACTGCCACTGTAAGAGCCGTGGTGGTCCTGATCTGAGGCTCGAGGTCTGGCTGCAGGGGGTGGCAGAGCTCTGTGACCATGTCCTTGCTGAAGTGGAGCCTTCTAACACACTGGTCCTCAGTGAAATTCATGTAGAAGAACTGCTGCCGGAATACCCTGGGTGGGTAAGGCCTCCTGTTGAGAGCCCTGTTGGCCCTCCTGCCTATGGCCACATTTTGCACTCTTTGTACCTCAGTTGCCTCCGACGTTGACACTGGAGGGCGAGGTCCAGTGCCAGTACAGCCCCCATGAAAGGATACAAATATTGCACTTTCTAATCTCCCCTCAATGAAACTGAAGAATCTTTATGTGCCAGAACACTCGTTAAAATGCAAAACGCTCAAATCGGTCAAAAGGCCTCTTTGCCTATGTAAAACTAACAATGCAGCATTGTTGGCCGACGGAAACTAAACCAGATGTGGACGCCATTAAATAGCGCTCCTCCAGGGGACATCCGACTGAAAGCCGCCTCCTCTACCTCTCGTTGTTAACGGCAGGCGCACCAGCAGGGCGCGAGAGGGAATTTTTCATCCAGGCCGCTGTGCACGGCAATGATGTCACAATCTCTGGGCGCAGGAGATTGGAGCGCAATGTCTTACCGCCGCCGCAAAACTCCTGCCCAATTTAGCGGGAGGCATTGATATCGACACGCCCGGTCGCAAACCCATTTGCGCCCCGTTAGCGCCCCCCGGAGGCACTAACAGAAGGCGCCAAGTAACCCAATTTCTAGCCCACAATCTTTAAAACCCTAGCCTGACTATATTGTAAAGCACCCCCAGATCAATCTAGACACCTGCCTAAGGGCACGGTAGCATAGTGATTATATTGCTGGGTTAGTAATCCAGCAGGCCTGGACTAATGATCCGGAGACATGAGTTCAAATCCCACCACAGCAGCTGGGGAATTTAAATTCAATTAAATAAATCTGGAATAAACAGTAATGGTGACCATGACACTAAGTAAAAACTGTCATAAAAATCTAAACCCACGTGGTTCATAAATGTCCTTTAGGGAAGGAAATCTGCCGTCCTTACCCGGTCTGGCCTATATGTGACTCCAGACCCACAGCAATGTGGTTGACTCTTAGCAGCCCTCTGAAATGGCCTAGCAAGCCACTCAGTTGTATTCGAGAATGCAGCTCACCACCACCTTCTCAAGGGCAATTAGGGATGGACAATAAATGCTGGCCTTGCTGGCGACGCCCACATCCTGTGAATGAATTAAAAAAAGACGCCTGTAGTGTAATATCTTCTACTTTACATCCCTCTATTAGGAAGGCAGCGATAGGCAGCTGGAAGACCTCCATGAATGCTGAGCTTAGCCAGCTGTTAGTTTTGCTCCAATTTCACCCCCCCCACTCAATATCATGCAAAACCTGGACTCCTCTAAGTACTTCCCCCTGAAGAGCAGCTAAGATTGTGAGCTCAGTAGAGTGGAGGACTGAACCTGTACACCTCCACTGTATGGCACTACCACTGGTGCATGATTGTGCCACATGTTGTATTATTCTAAACATGGCTGTAACAACTGGAATATGGAGTAAGAGGAAATGTTTTCATTATGTTTGCATCAGGGCAAAAATAATTTTGCAATGACAGTCGGACACTGAGACTCGAATCTCTCTTCTGGTATTACATGATGGGCCTAATGTTACCAACCAAAGGCAGCAGCGTTAATTAGTGAATGAGCAGGAATGATGTAAAATTGATAACAGATACATTCCAGAGCCGTATTCCTTGGCACCTCAGAGCTGAAACTGCTGATTTAGGTGTGACATTCTGATTTGCGTTGAGCTGTCAGACTAGACTGACACAACTAGGACAAAATTCACATCCGATTACTGTCAGCAATCAGTCGAATACCTCATTTACACTATTGATGAGTCTGACCCCAACACCAGACCTCGACTCTGAATACAACATCAAAATCATATCACCTCCAAATTGTACACAACAATAGTGAACCTACAGGTCCAGTGTTTTTATTGTTTGGAGGGATGTGAAGCAGAGACACTGATGTCATGACATATTTGTATTGATGTCACTGCAACACACATTTCCATTCCAAGAAAATTGTTTGCCAGACAGTGAACCTAGTGAGCCAGTATTCCTGCTGAATTTATAATCAAATTCATGGCAGTATTGAAAACTAACCAACCTCTGTGGGTTTTTCAGAGAGGTGCAAGATTAAAGTCTCTGATCAGGAAGAATTTACACCATCAAGAGTCTGCCCAATTATCTTTAATGAGAAGTCGCACAACACAACAATTATCTTTAATACAATGAAGCATCTTGAGCCCTTCACCTTCACACCCTGTGTTTTAGATCCCATCCTGTATCCCCAAGGGTTCAAGTGATTGCTTGAGATTAACATCTTACCTAGCTGGACTGCCCAAGCTCCTTGAACCCAACACTTCATGAAACATTGAAATGTTTTTTTTAATTCTCTTTCTGAGCAGGTAAAGCATCTTCAGTGCAAACTCATTCAGAATCCAACATAGTGAAGGTCCGACTATTTCTATATGCTCTAGTGCAGTGACAGCACACCTTTAAAAATAATTTTACATATGTGGTAAGCAATAGTTATTATCAAAACAATTTTAACAGCAATTGACCCTTTAAATAATACCTACTTCAATTTTCCAAACTAATTTAAAGGTGTAGTGTCATCATATCTGCGAGTTTTTCAGGCTTGTTAGGTTTCTCCATAAACTCCACTGAAATTATATTATTTTGTTTCCTGAAGTGCCTTCATACTGCTGCAGATGCTATATCCCATGTAGCTTCCATTCTTTTGAGTTTTATTGTCAATTCTCGGTAATCTTTATTTTTTAAGTGGTGGCAGCAGATGAGATCGGTGAGGCGATGACATCAACATGTCATTGATCACATCATTGCACACTCCTCAAATTACAAACCTCCTGTCATACAAGATGACTATACCCCTTTAACAGGATCATTTAACTGGAAAATGATTGCAGACAAAGATCATTACAACTCATTTTTAACAAGAGGCCATTGTTTTGCTTGCTGTTTACTATTGGTTATTTTATAGGCCAGTTATGCTGCAATTTTTTGTCATTGTAACATGGGTTTTCATACTGCATCAATGCAATATAACTACAAGGCCGACCTTTAAAGTTTACTTATCAGCCAACAGGACAGTCCGTTGATCATTATTAGTTAAGATTTCACTGATAATTTGACACAAGTGAGGGGAGCTATGCACATGTGTTCCACTTTCACCAAGTAGAGAGATGCGGAGCCAGCAGTATAACTCAGTGTTACTGATCACCCTGCTCTAAAGCAGTTATATGTGTCAAACCAGCACCTGCAGTATAAAGGCAGTATTAGTGACTAAAGTTGTGATCATCATTTTAGTGACATGTTTAACTATAGAAGATGACGAAAACACTCTGTTGGATATGATCATTGTTGGTACTACTGCAGAAATAGGGGGAATGAGGTGGGGGAGAAAAGGTCATTTTTGTGTGGAGGGCTGCAGGTCAGCATTAAGTAGTGGGGATTGTAGGACTAGTTGAATATTTTAGAATTTCCCTGATTACCTTTGGAGATAAAGGAATATTTAATCTTCAAGAGATTAAACGGGTGGAGCAGAGTCCATGATAGAGTTGAATGTATAGAGTCGGTTGAAGGAATAGTCTTGATATACTGAATGCCCTTTCTTTCTTCCCATGATTTCTTATGTTCTTACTACCTAAACTTCCTCCAGTCTCTTAGATGGCGTCTTCAAGTTTTTCCTGCGTGGACACAAATTCCAGGTTTCTCCTACATGCACACTCCAGATCCTGCCACATGTATTGAGTGCAACTGGTTTTGATTGAATAATGTAGAATTTAATGTTAAACTGATATCCTGGACTAACCCCAAATTTTCAAAGAGTCCTGACTCCTGCCACCCTCAAAGCTTTACCTCCCTCAGATGACATGAATTGGGTAGAATCCATAAATCCATCACAGTGAAAATTCTACATAGCCTGTAGGGAAAGGAATGGGCTTGATGGGTCGAATGGCCTCTTGTTCTGTGCTTTGTTATAAATGCTTGACACTCCAGACTGATGGCCAATAAGGAGCATTTACCTCAAGTTACATTGGTGTTCCAATGTCACTCAGCCTAGTGGGGTCTAAAATTGGTTGGGGGCCTGTTCTGCTGGATCCCTGCCCATTTCTGTCCCCCATAGCGATTTTCTGGCATCAATTCTACTGGACGTTGGATGTGTCCCGGTGTAACCAGGGGAGTTCTCCGTGGTGTCCTGCTAATATTTATCCTTCAGCCATAATCACAAAAAAAACAGTTTATCTGGTCATTATCTCATTCCTGTTTGTGGGACCTTGCTATGCTCAAATTAGCAGCTGCTAACCCGAACCCTAACACTACATTACAATAGTGACTACATTTCAAAAGTACTTCATTGGCTGTAAAATGCTTTGGGGCATCCTGAGGTCATGAAAGGTGTTAGATAAATGCAAGTTCATTCTAACCAAACAATCACAGAGTGACATCATAGCAATACTGGATGTAAGGAATGCCTGTATACAACAAGCGCCCAGCATTGCTAGGGCTGGCAGAGGCCTTTTAAAAGTTAAAGGCCCAGCCTGGGGATTGCTAACAATTGACAAGTGATTGATTAACACTCCCCTACCAGCACTTTGTGCCAATCTAACCTTTAGGGAAAGGAATGGGCTTGATGGGTCGAACGACCTCTTGTTCTGTGCTTTGACATTCCAGACTGATGGTCAATAAGGAGCATTATTGAATAAGTTGGGCCTATACTCTCTGGAGTTTAGAAGAATGAGAGGTGATCTCATTGAAACGTATAAAATTCTTAGAGGGCTTGACAGGGTAAATACTGAAAGGCTGTTTCCCCTGCCTGGAGAGTGTAAAACTAGGGTCATAGTCTCAGGATAATGGGTCGGCCATTTAGGACTGAGATGAGGAGATATTTCTTCACTCAGAGGGTTATGAATCTTTGGAACTTTCTACCCCAGAGGGCTGTGGATGCTGAGTCATTGAGTATAATCAAGACTGAGATTTTTCGGCACTAAGGGAATCAAGGGATATGGGAAGGTGGAGGTGGAGTTGAGGTAGAAGATCAGCTATGATCTTATTGAATGGCGGAGCAGGCTCAAGGGGCCGTATGGCCTACTCCTGCTCCTATTTCTTATATTCTATGTTCTTATGTAGATCAGACTCTTTTACCTGGTGTAGAGGAGCATAGCTACTTTCAGCTGTTTAAGGCGCCAAGATCCTACAGCAGCAGGGATTTCTCCCCACCTCACCCTGACAGGCTGCCCAGCAAAGGTGGAACTGACCTCTGGGGGCCCATCCTAAATATTAAAATTATGCCGACCATGAGAAATTTGATTGGTTTGCTGTATGACTGTTGGGTGAGCAGAATTCCCGCCTCTCACTCCTAGCAGCAGCATAGTCACCAACAACAAAAATCCCGGCCAATGAATCCAAGCTTCCCCTTACACGGGAATTTCTGACTACTAGCTGACATTGTAAGGTTTCCCTTACAGTTACTGTGCTAAATTACTGGGGACTAAGTGGCTCACTAAGTTAGCACACTGACCTTTTACCTCTATGAATTGGGTTTGAATCCTGCCAAGACTGATGGATGGAAGCCTTCTCTCTGCTGGCTGTAACTCTGCAATGGATATACGTAGGTTCAAGCCACTTCCCATTGGGAATGACCACATGAAATTGCACACTATTTGACTCAAATTGGCACTAAATCAACAACCTGAGTCTGAGAGGTCACAAGGATGGTTAGTGTGGGAAATGGAAAAATTCACTCTGGTATAGTTGAGGTGGATTTCTGAGGTTGGGGTCAAGGTACATTGTTGGGACAGAGTAGAGTGAGCTTTAGTCTGCATCCAGCTTGGGGTTTATAGTATTGTTACTGTGTTCAATTTTCCAACATTGACATCCCTTGCTTTGATAAGTGAGAAAGACTCTAATCTATCAGTCCTGAAGCAGGCTTTTCTCGTCCAGATGCACGGCGCCCCAATACAGACTTTCCCACAAGATGAAAAAGTACTCAGTCGCCTGTCTACCTACTGATATTTTAATCCTGCCAGGACTCTGTCAGAATAATTGCTTAAGAATTTCATAATATAAGTTAAGTAATGTAAAATATTATTTTCTTTAAAAAAATTGTGAAATGTTACATAACGTAGTTTAAAGGAGCCAGATTAAGCTTTTGAAGACAAGATTAATTTCTTGCCTGAGATCAAACCAATTATTTTTAGCCAGGTTTGGATTTGTAGTTTGATTAAACACCTTCCATTATTATTCATTTGTGCACACCAATGCAAATTTCACTGATTTTAACATTTCGAGTGGTGAGCACAATTTGTGGCTTTGAAAGCACACAACTTGTATGATTTAACATTTGAAAATGTCACTCAGTTTTTACGGTCATACAGTGAAATTATACAATTGAATGTAACTACAGAGTACACAATATTCTTTCAATATTCTTTCAATAACCCTAACGAGAGCAATTCTAGCCTTTAGTTCCAGTATGTTACTATAGTCATCAAAGTGTTAATAGCAATGTGACAGCAGTCTGTACATTATATTAATATTGTGATCTGAATAAGGTTAATTAAAACAATGCAGGAGTGTGTGCACACAATGATGATCACACAGCAGTCAGTTGACATTTTCTGTTCCACTTTTTACAGATTTCATGTGAAGGCAAAAATACTTTTATAAATATTCCAAATGTGGGGTATTGCAAAGCACAATTAGAGAGGTCTGAAGAACTGCAAAAAAATCTCAAATCAGAACAATCTCCGAAATAAAATTCAGTTTTCAACAAGTATATATTTGTTTCAGAATGTTGGTGCGTGAATCCTACACTCAGAAGTTTGTACAATTGTTTTAAATCAAGGCTTCAACTGTCCAGTTGTTCCATTTATTATTATAAGACATTTTGAGGTTTCATAATAATGTTTTTTTATTCATTTGAGTTTTTAACAGAATAACTTAAATATAATTGTTATCATAATCAGGCGACCCTCGGTGTCAACTGAAAAATATTTTTACTAAACTTCATTCAGGAAAACATTTTAAGCCACTTGCATTCCCTGTTAAAATGAATGAGATTTTTTTTGAGAGTGAAAATGCTTGGGCACAAGTTTACCGCCCATGTGATTCTGGGAGGTTAATGCAGTTACAGTTATTTCACAGTCCATTAAGGAGCTTACTGTGACCCCCTGACCTCTGAGGCAACAACACTGAATCCATTATCATCACAATGGAATTGGTTTGGGTTCAGGTGACATGACAATGGCTCAGGAAATCCCAAGTTAGCAGTTAGAAAATGATGCAGTTTCTGCTTGGTCTCAGCTATTAATACGAACCATAATTTGTAACATTAACATTGATAAAGGTACAGAAAAGGACACTGGGAGCCTGGTATGTTCATATAAAATTGAAATGTGTGAAATGGACAGAAAGTGCTGAGGTGGTTAAAGTCTTTCATTAGATTATAGATGGTTAAATGCTATATTGTCAAAAAGCACATTGCTCAATATAATACGTGACACATGGCACTGTCAGAGAGGAAATTGGTCAGTGGAAAAGAGACAGAAAAAAGATAAGATGAATCAAGAGACTATGTATGTGCAGGTGAACAGAAAGGTAGAATAAAATATATGCAACCGAGACAAAAATTCAAACAAAATAAAAAATCATGTATTTCTTTCAAAATATTCAGGGAAGCAGATTGTGGCCATCACTTATTTGCAAGAGAAAACATATTATTAACCTTTATTCTTTTCCCAAATAGAACCAGAAGCGTCAATGCAGTCTTGTAAATTCAAATATATTTAAATTAAATTAAATCTACAGTGCAATGAAGCAGCGATATATGCATGCAATGGAATTATATGCTAAAATAGTAAAACTGCCCACATCCAAAGTGTATGATCTGTAACTTTCTCAGCTCTGCCTTTCCATCTCTCCATCATTTCATTACATGGCAATGCTCTACTTTGAGGACTAATATTGGTGAGTGCGAATTGCTCTGAGATAGTGAGGAGTCTGTAAATCAAACTGCAGAAAGCATTCCTAACACTGTCACAATGCAGTTACATTATTTACATTTTTTTTCTTGGCCTGCATAAAGCAATTTGTAATCAATAAGTAAAATAAAATCAAAGCAAAACATTTAACAACCTATAACAGACTATAAAGACTAAACATAAAATTCGGTTTTGCACACACTGGATATATAGTTAAAATAAAATTATTATTATTAGAAATTTCTATGATACACTAAATAAAGCCAGGAATGATTTTGATACTAGCACTATAATTTTAAACATTTAAGCATACTGCGATTTAACAAAAAAGATTGGAAACCCCAGAATAATTCCTTTAGGCAAAATGGGGAAGCTTTACAGACATCAGATAACTCCCCCTACCCCCCCCCCCCACCTCCACCTCCCCCCCCCCCCCTTCCACAATGAAAAAAGAGAGAGAGGTTTGGAAGACAGCATTGCTGTGGTGAAATTGATATTCCTCCTCGGCTGATTCCCAGGCAATATGTTACCTTTCTCTGGGATGATCAATGTGATTTATGTGATCTGTGAAGTACAGGAGGGAGTCTCACTTTAATCACAATCGTCTCAGCAGATTGGCAAGCGGCAGGCTAACAAGTCCTAGTCCTCTGCCTACTCGTCCCCTTGTGAAAAACAAAACACAAGTAGGTGTCTTAGGAAAACTCTAAATCTGAGGTCAAGAGTGGCAGCAACAGAACTATTAGTTACCAGCTTTGCATTTTAGCCGGAAAACTTAGATAGTAAAAATTGCCTTGAAGTCATATTTTTGTTACTTGTGTAAAATATTAAGTTATTAAAATAAGTTTTTGCTATATTTCATTTTTATCCTGTATTATTTTTCATTAATTTTCTGTTTATTTTAAAATCACTTTCATTTCATTTTATTTGATAAGATTTTCTATTTATATACACTCGTGTTGTTTTTTAAATATCCTTTAGAAAGACAGATTGAATCGTCATAAAGAGCTTAAATATATGTTTTTACATCTAGTTCCGATACTTAAATTAGGCAGAAAACAATTTAACGTTTTGTTTCCTGTAAATAATTTCCCGTAAGTAATTATCAATGTAACATTATTTAACAACAATATAACATTATTTAAGTGCAGGCTTTAAATATTTAAATCCTTTTTGAGGTAACTACATTTTGTTAAATAAAATCTTTCTCTGTATTGCTTTTAACTTCATTTATTATTGATATTCTTCTGGAGGAGAAGCTTCTGATTTACAAACAGCACTGGATAAATATTTCAAATGCTACAGAACTTGTCTTTGAACCTTGTTCATAATCTAGCAACTCCTTAAGTAGTTTCAGTGAAAGCTATTTTTCTCACTAATGACTTGCCCTTTTAAAATAGCTCCACTGCCCTAAGACCCATTTATCTAATTAACTTTCATCTTTCACAAAATCATTTTTTTTGCTGTCTTTGCTCTTTGATTTCACACAGTGATCTGGAGTTTTTGTGCTCCACTGATAAGGTCTGAACTGCAGAAGGTATGCAATACTCTGTTTACCGAATGACTATTTGTCCTTCAGACGTAGTTCATATTGACTGCTTCAGAATCTCTTTGTACTAGTCATTATTTTAAAATTGTTTCACAAACTGTATGGGAATTGAGAAGCAGACAGCTTTTCAATTTCTCTTGCATTTCCATTGATTATCAATAGACTCCTGTAGAATTAGTAATATTGCTCTATTCTTTTCTTCTATATCTAGTTGACACACAGTATTTTTAATTTAAATATTGCTGTAGGTTTTGTCTTCTTGACATTAACATAACAAACAGGCCAATCAATTCTCCCATTTTTTCCCTGTGAATGGTGACTTTGGGAGATACCATGAAATCTGTCTAACACAGAACAAATCGAGTATTCACAGGTACAGATATAACAGTAGTTCTCAAGGACTAAAGAAGCCTTCTTACCATGAATATCGCCATGAACTGTAACATAATTAATTAACCTTTAGAATGCTTACACTTCAGGAGAATATTAGTTTATAGTACATGTTAAAATAAATGTACCAATGACATTTCCAATTTTTTTGAATCACATTTAATCATTTACAATATTATTCTGATGAATTTATGAAGGGCTGCTCAAGGATTTAAACATAACTAGGAGACAACTGTGAACAGACTGAGAACATTAACATTCTTTCCTGTTGACGAGAACCTGTGTTTTTAAGGTTCTACTCCTTATAGTTTGATCTGATTTACTTTCAGTTCCGCTTTCCAAATGTCTCTGCTCGTTCCAGGTTTGTTAATAACTTCCTCTCCTAAATGAATAAACAAAACATTCATTGAAGAAAAAAGTTTGATTTTCTGCTTATATGATGCTGGAAGCAATTCGGTCCAGAATTTGCACACTGCACTGTGTTTTTGAACAATAAAGATTTACAAATTTCAAAACATATGGCCCAAAGCAACAACAACAAAAAAATAGCCTGGGAAAAAAACAAAGCCGCACAAGTAGAGTGATAATGGATTGTCGTGTGGGCTTTTATCTTCCTCCTAGTGTAAAGAACACCATTTGCAGACTA
Organism: Squalus acanthias; assembly: GCA_030390025.1. Classification (NCBI taxonomy): domain Eukaryota; kingdom Metazoa; phylum Chordata; class Chondrichthyes; order Squaliformes; family Squalidae; genus Squalus; species Squalus acanthias. Next base: position 38,829,945 of record CM059436.1, read on the forward strand.
CTTTGTGCTCTGAACAGCAATTCATTTTGTTTGGGGAGGCTGACAGTATCCGCATGAACCTGAATTCACTAGATTGATTAGTACCTCCAACTTAGATGTTTCTTTACAGAATAGCGAAGTTTCTTTGCCTAATGATGTTACATTTGTCCTCAGAATGATGTAGAGTGTGCTGTGGAGGATGAACTGCTTTGCTCAGATCACTCTTTATTTGGCAAGCTCTCCCGGTTCAGAAGAACCCTCCTCAGCACCATTAATATTATATATAGATACCCTTGTCACAAATTTACATTTGGTGATCCGAAATCAGGATGTGGAGGGTGGTGCTGATTTATGGAGTGAAATGTTGGAGAATAAAAAACGCAGCGGTTGGGTTCACTCTAATGTTCTGGTGCCAGAGTAATTGTCAGCCATAAAAAAAATGTTTTGTGATAATATGCATCTAAAACTGAGGGAGTGCAGTAATTATTTGATTCAAGTGACACTTAACCCTTTGAAGGCAGCATTTAAATAAACAGTAGGAGACAGTCACTTACTCTCCGACTTACTGCTCCTTTAAATCAAGTAGCATTCTGAAATAACAGTATGATTCTAATTTATCAGAATATATGGACACTCTGTGGGATGTTTCTGTTTATTCTGTGGGTAGAAAAATCAGAAAGTTTGCATGTAGCTTTATGTTTGAACACCGAGCAGATGTGGCACAACTGCTTCTGAAGTTTAAAAATCAACATACACTTCTTATTTGAAGTCGACAAAACCTCAAAGACCCTCTAAATGTATCTCTGCATTTCATTCAGTTTTTGCCTTCAAATTCCAGACACTTCTCAGAACAAGTCTTTTGAAATATAGCAATTAATGACATTCAGTTGATTCAAGAGCTTAACTGACCCGTGACTCTGTACATTTTTTAAGTGCATGCAGTACGTCCGAAATATAAGGACTACCTACACACAACCAGGGTTAAGAATTTTACTAAGAATCTTCAAAATCTGGTCCCATACCATTGGAATTTGGCAGGTAGTGCTGATATACGAAGTGAAATATTCCAGAATAAAAGGGCAGCGATTGGATTCCTTCTAATGCTCTGCTGCCAGAGTAATTGCCACTCATAAAACTGTATTTAGTAGCATGGTAAATGTCAATTAATGGGCACCCTGTTAATAGGAACTTTCATTGAAAGGGGACATTCCTTGGGCACTGGTTTATTCCTCATATGTACCATACAATTTATTTAATTGGAACAGCTGTATAAAGAAAACCATTGGCCTTGTATGGGGGCAGTGTTGTCTTTAAGAGGCTTCTACAGAATAATAAAATGTGTGTGAAATTGAAAGGGGGAATATGATCACTATTTCATTCAGGTGGTATTGCTTACTCTAGCTTGTCTATATCAGATCTATATCAATAACTAATCTTTTAATGAATAGATTTTTTTTCCACACAGAAATCATATGTTTTTAAAAATATATATACTACTTAAATGTTACCTAGCAATCACTTGGGACAAAGGGAATTCTTTGTTTTATATTTTCTGAGAAGCAAACAATTAATAGCTTAATTTTTATTTAATTATAAACTGTAAAAACATAATGGTGACCAGGGCACAGTAAACGCAACACAAGCTTCAGAATATCTGGCACAAAACTCTTTTTAAAGCAGTTTGAAGGGAATTGACCATTCGAATTTCTGAACAATACCTGTTTAGTACCCCTTGGAAACGTTATCTTCACATTCATGAAAGGATAGTCAAGTTTATCACTTTAATTGTATTTTTTAAAAGCTAGAAGTAAGAGATAGGAAACAGAGATAGGCAAGGTGAGAGACTAAGAAATGAAAATAGAGAAAGAATAAATAAGAAATAAAAAGTAACATTTGGAGTCTTTGATTCTTGAGAGGTTTAACATTTTATCAATGCCTACGGCTTGCTTTTGATCACTTTGGCCGCGATTTTGCTGACCTCGGCGGGTCCGTGGCGGGTGATGTCGGTGGCGGGTCCCGACCCCACTGCTGTCTCCATCCCGGCCTCTGAAATGAATTTACTGTGATTGGGCTTGTTAAGCCCGCCCAGCACGTTTGTCGGCCAATTAGGGGAAGCGGGTCTGGTGACGTCATTTGATGACGCGTCATCAGCTGGTTTCCTTCAAGGGACCATGACCAACTTTCTTTTGACATTTGTGCTGTCAGTGTTCTACAGCATTGAGGTGCTGCAAACACTGACAAGCACTGCACAGAGGTGCACGGCTGCACCCAGGCTCTACCATGACTCCCTCCATATGCTTATGGAGGGAGTCACAGCACGCAGGGAGGTTCTCTTTCCTTCCCATGGGTGGAAGAGACCTCCCGAGAAGATCAACACAGCCTGGTTGCACATTGCAGAGGAGGCCACAAGCAGGGATGTCGTCAGGAGGACCTGGGTGCAGTGCCGCAAACGTTTCAATGATCTCAGTAGATCACGAAACGTTAGTACAAAGCCACACTCAACTTCATCCTGCTGTGCCTCTCATCACATCCCCATCACTCTGTCTTCCCTACCCTACTCCTGCACATCCTTACTCACACCAACTTACCTTGGACCTCCACCCATCCCTCTCTATCTATATTAACACATCCCCATCTCACTAGCCACCCCTCACACTCACCCTCATCCTAGTGCAATCATACCAACTAACAACACACAAGGGTAGGCACTTGGGTGTTTTATGAAATGTTCATGTAAAGTTTCTGTTAATGTGGGGTCAAACATTGAAACCATTATTTTCAACACATTGCACTCTTGGACAGATTTGTGTGCACCTTCGGAAGTGGCTTAGTGAGTTGCAGTGAATGGTGAGACATAACGGTACCCCCTGCAATGGTGATAAGTGTGAAAGGAATGGCTTGGGCATTGTAGGGATGCTTTATGGTGTTGGTGTGGGGTGGTGCCAACCTGGCGCATCATGTGGCAGCCAAGGTGTACAGCGTCAAGTGAAGTAAATCTGGCCATGGTGAGGCCATCCCTGGCCTCCCGGGCAGCAATGTGCTCAGGTGATGATGCCCTCTGTCCTGTGCAGCATCAGTTGATTGCGGAGAAGGTTGGTGGTGTGGTTGTTGGTGCTGCTGGTGTGCCTGGTGCTGCTGGTGTTGGGGCTGATCCTGGTGGGATTCTGAGGACCAAGGTGAGAGAGTATAAAGGGCACCCACGCTGATGGAATAGATGGCAGGTGAAGTAGAGATGACAGTCAATGGTGAGAGAGGGAATGAGGTCAGACTGGATGGATACTTGCGGCATGGTGAATCTGTTGTGGAAATGCAGTGAGGAAGAGTTTGAGGCTGAGGGAAGATACCTCCGTAAAGTGGGAGCTTTTACTGTACATTTGAAGCTGTCAACTCAACAGCTGATTCAATGGCCACTAAACTCCTGCCTCAGCTTGACAGACGTGGTCCGCGACCAACGTGAACCCTGTGGGTGAGCTGTCAAATACAGAAGGTGAGTTGAAATTCATTCTTAAGTGGCTCTAAACAAGCCACTAATTACCTGAATTGGGTCCCCCGCTGTGAACCCGCCGCTGTGTGTCAGGTCTGCTCAGCGCTGACAGACCCGACATCGGGGAAAAGTGCCTGGCGGTGGGTTCACAGCGGGGTCCCGACCCGCTGGGGAAATAAACACTTTCCCACCCAACCCACCACTGATCGCGCCTGCTGACCCCCCAGAAAATCTAACCCTGAGATTTTCAGGGTAAAAATTGGCCTGGTATAACGAAGGTTTAAAGTTACAATGTAACAGCCAGCATTCTTTAAGCTGTTTCTTTTTTTCTTTGGTTCTTGTTTATTTAAAGCTTCTTTTTAAAAAGCCAGCCATCAAGTACCGACCACTACTTCTCTCCCTATCCAGGTCCTTTTTGTTTCTCTCAGCCGCTGGTCAAAGGACAAGGGTCTGAAGCAGGTACTACTTCACACCCACACAGAAACACTCCTAGATTAGCTATGAGGTCATGCACTCTACATGGAACAAGTTAGCAATGTCACCGTTTCTCTTCCCTCCACTTCTGCCTTGAGATGAAACTCTTTGCTTCCATGTGCGTCTTCACTTGGTGAACCAAATGGTAATTAACTCTGCTCCTTGCATACTTCCAGTTTAACCATAGCTAAAACTTTATCTACAATAATATGAATTACTTTATAACTTTATCTTTATACCTTTTCCTATACCTATAATTCACATCTATAACTTTGTATCATCATTGATATCTATAAGTACATCTCTAGCCTACATCTATCTGCATCAAGAATTGCAAAAACATAATGCTGAATAAGACAGGGTGCGCTCAATACAAATGACAGAGCATGTCACATATATCTCTTTTTTACAGCACTCTTAAATCAATTTAAATTATTTTAATAGCGTGTGACTTGTGGCAGGAAGGGGAGACTGAGAGAAGTAACGAGTTCCACAGCTTTGGGTTTCAGAGAAAGTGAGAGTACAAGACTGTACATTGGGGTCAATCTTTGTCTTCACCCCATGGGTGGTAATCTGGCGGAATGGATTGCCCACCATTGAGTTCAATGGGTGAAAATCAGACGGCTTCTATAATGGGTGAGCGATCCACTCTGCTCCATCAGATTACCGCCCATGAGGTGAAGACAAATATTTATCTCAATGAGTTATAATTCAGTGAGGATGCAGGAAAGAGGAAGATGTGAAGGAAAGAGTATTTGGAATTTAGGAGGAACAAAAGAGGAAAGTTCAGAGGAGCAATGGTGTAAAAACAAGAGCTGGCAAAGTGGTTTTCCTGTGTTGTAACCAGCGGTTAAAGGAATCTGTTCACAACCAATTAACTGACATTAGTCCACTATTTTAAAAGTCAGCAGTTTTAATTTCATGTTTATTTTTAATGTCTAAGTGACAGTTGGCATAAATGTCAAAAGTGGATTAGCGCACCTGTCAAGCTGTTTCAGAAAATCCAGCAGGATCAGCCCAGGCTGCTTGGAACTTTAGCACGTTTCGTGGCTATTCAACTCAAAACCTGGCTCAAGAATATTTCATTTATGTCTGGCAAGTGACTGAAGACCAGTGAATGATAATATGGGACTGTATTCTATGTGGGACAGAAGAGTCCAGTACAAGATTTGTTTATTTCCATATTGTTCACTTAATACTCAGTGGGTTAGACAGTGTTAAATATTTGATATTGATAGATGTCAACATTGATATAAACTATAAATTGATCTCTTTGACACTTATTCTTTTCCGTGTGACTCAATAGATTCAACTGGAAGGAGGCTTATGTAAATGTATGTTACGGTAACCCCTTCTACTCACGGAACAATTACAGATGAAAGGGTCCAGAGGGCTGCCAGGAGGGGACAACTGTGGACAAACATGCCTGGGCCTGCGAGCGCATGGGTCCTACACATAGTGCTCAGCTTTACCGGAATTTATAAGCCATTACCATTTGTGCTTAAATTTAATGATGGAATGCTTTTTCTTGGAAATCTGATTTCTTAAGCACCACTAAGCAAGACTAGTAAGAGGAAATTAGCCAATTTTATTGCCCATCGGTTTATTCAACTGAACCTTAAGTCTTGAGGTCCTGTGATTGAATGGCGTATTACTTAAAAGCAGTGAAATACTCTGAAGAGTCCTCAGTCTGGTATGTGTCTAGTGGATCTCATTGATTTATCACTTATATTCTTGCTGTTTTAATGCTGCTGTTAAATTATTGATGTTTTCATTCACAGTGTTGGACTGACTGGACAGTGAAGAGTTAAGTGAAAAACAAGTGGATCTAGCCACAGAATTATTGCAACAAGAAATGTACACTTGAAGACCACCTCTAAGGAGACCACCTCTAAGGAGACCACCTGGCTATGGTGACCAACTCACATCAATCTCAACAGTAAGCTAATGCCTCACACTTGAAGTTGCATTAGGAGGCTGTGTATTAAAGACCACCTGAAGCAAGTCCCAAAGGTGGTTGTTATACACAGATTTTAGAGCACTGTATCTATTGCTAGATGTGTTGTTTTCTGATGAATGGGTTGTCTGTGAGTTCCACATTATATGTGCAGAATGTCTGGTGCTGAGTGACTGAGTGATCCTGTACAGAATACAAGCTGTATTGAAAGTGAAAAAAATTACAAACGGGTGATTCTTCACTAATGAGCCATTCGTTTCCGAGTCCATGTGAAATCTGCCACACATCACAAGCTTACAAGTGGTTCCTTCATCGCTGAAGTAAATCACTTTAAAAATGTTCTCACTCAGTGCCTGGAGTCTCCTAAACGTGTTTCTGCTATAAAATGTTCACATAAATCAATTTTAAATCCAGAATAATGTGTCAACAGTAAACATCACATTTTTGGTGCTGTGCCACTTTGGTGGTGATTAACCTAGAACCGGATAGATGTTGGCATGGCAACTTCCAACCTTCTGCAGGAGACTTGACATTTGTTGATCTGCCACCATTTTTAATATTTCCCCCCTCCCTCCAAAATGAGCTCTGCTTTATGGATTCTTTGTTGCACACAAACCATAAAATTCCTGCCATGAATGTCTTTTTAAGATAAATGTGATTTTTTTTTTTCCAAGAATGAAATTCTGTTGAAAGCAATTGATTACTGCATGCCCGGAAAATGTAATCTTTGAAGAAACTTACCCTATCATCAGCGATGATTCTAAAAAGGCTCCATTGTAAAAATAAAAAAAAAAGTAAGTTGATTAGAGAGTGAATCAAGGTGGTGCTGTCACTGATGCAGACCGTGCGTCATTCTATTCTTCTGTCACTTCTGGATGGCTGATTGACTGATAGTATCAGTCTGGCTGACAGGCTGAGATACAAGGTTTTTGTAAATTAAAATGAAACAAAAGTTGGCTGCTGGAAAAATATAACTTCATTCTATGACAGCTAATCCAAAAACATTACCAGATGGAAGCCACGGGTCAAAAGAGGCTTCAAGTCTCACCTTGGGGAGAGAAAAAAAAAGGTTTTGCAATAACACATAGACAAGCCCTTCTGACAAACTGAGCTTAAAGGGACATAAGCATAGGGATTGAAGGAATCGCTAAGGCTTGTTTACCTGAACTCCTCACTGAAGAATGGTTTTTGGAAATGAGAGTCATTCATGAGGAGTCGGAAAAAAGGAAAAAAAATAGAAGCGGTATGTGAAAGTCAAATTGACACTACACGTGTAGATCATACATTCAGCTGTATCGATCCAGGCACAGCACGTGATATAAACACAATAAATCATCTGGGAGCAGTTACATGTGTAAACCATTCAGAGATACACCATGTGAGTCACAAGTGTCAGGCCTGATATCATCAGTGGTACCTTTTCATAATTTGGTTTCACCACATTGTGGCCTTGAAATGCCTCGGGCATAACTTCGGAGAGAGACCAGCAGAAGTCCTTTAGAAGCTGCAAGAAGCTGGTTACGTTTAACCTTTCCTCTTTCTGGCAGTTTCCCGGTTGCCTTGTAAGGGGTGAAACTTTTGTCCGTCTCGTACAAGACAAATGAGCTGGCAAATTCCCACTCTTGAGGCTCACTAGGGACCAGGTGTAGTAGTAGAAGCAGCCAGTGCACCAAGGAAGATGAGGCAAGCTGCTTGGACCCCTGAAGAGGAAAAACATTTTAAGTTTGTCCTGGATCAACCCCCTTGTTTGGGGACCGATCAGTATTACTGAGGTTAAAGGTAGCGGACCAGAGTAACTCGCATCCTAGCAAACCCCCTCACATTCAGCTGAGTAGTCAGACAAACCTCCGCTGGCATGGAGCAGGCGGGTGCAATAAAATGCGTCCAAAATGATGTTTGTGCCAACCTGCCCCATTAAAATGACATGCCCTCCTACTAGTGACCCCATAAACTACAGTAGTATTGGAGGGCACGGGCGGCTTTAATTGCTGGGATCAACACCTGTGGAATTTCGGGGTCTGTATGTTTTTGTATTGGGTTGACCTGCCTCCCCTGTCACACCATAGTCTTTATTTCAAGGTCACAGTCCAGATTTGATGGAGTTCTCTTTGAAGCTGATTGAATCCATCACTTTCACTATCCCTGAGCCCTGCATGTTGAGCCACGGAACAATCTCAAAGGCTCTATATTCATTCAGTTGCAATGCAATACATTTCCTGTCAACTAGTTTTCTTGTTTTAACAATTAATTTTGTGAATGCCATGATTTTTTAAATTAAGAAGCCATCAAGGATGATAGGAATTCAAGAAGTAGCAGTTAGTTAATGGCAAAAATGATGGTGTCCACTCAATGAAATAACAGAGTTCACATCTTTGTTTTACAACACTTTTAAACTTAAATTAAAATTCTAATTGTTATTTTAATGATTCAAAAGTTTAAAAGTCTAGGAGGAAGGGAAGAAGTGCCTCAGTTTTGAGATCTGGGAAAGAACAAGTTTGAGTAGGAGACAGTACAGAGTCTTGATTCGAACAAAGTGAGACTGCAGGGTAAGAAAGAATTGGGAGATGGCTTAGGAGGAACAAGAAAGGAAAGCTCAGAGCAGCAATGGCCATATTAGTATTGATAAAATAGAGAAAGACAAGGAAGGTTGCAACATAGAAAGAAGTTTAAGGCTGGAGGTGAGATGCAATAGTTGAGAGTGGATTTATCACTACTTAATCAACAAGACTGGGGAATTTGTTGACAAGTTCAAAAGATCGGTCGATAAACTAGTCATTAAAACATGTTGCTTGCCTTTGCATGTCCTCAACAAATCACAAAAGCTGGCCACTCAACTAATCAACAGTTTTGTGGCTGAGATTTGTCAATAGATTACATGGCGTTATGTACGCCCAGATGTCAAGGAATTACAGACTTTCTAAATATCCCACAATCTCTGAAACAAATCTTTTGATGACACTAAACTAGTCAAGAAAACATTGGCTCCATGAAAATGCTCTATAAGATTGATTCTTCAAATTTATTGACTAGGCTTGTTCTGGTAACAAAGAAGCCAACCTTATCGACTGCATGTAAATATGGCCAATGTGATACAAGCAAATGGGGGCTAAAGGTTAGTAGGTACCTCTGGTTTTACTCACTTACTGGGTTCAAATCATGGCTTAAAATCTATAAAGGTATAAATGGAAAGAAAAAAAATCAATGCAAATTTACTGTATATAATGTCACCATATTATTTATATGCAATGTAGGACCATTTTTTAGGTTAAAGAAATACAGCAGCAAAAACCTTAGTACAGCCTTATCCTTGAGTATTTGTGGAAGAAATAGCCCTCTCCCATTTTTAATTAAATCAAAAATTATTTTTAAGTCAAAATATTTTACCACATGATCGATCACCTATCCTTTTGATTTGAGCTTCTGTTCTGTCATTTTCATGCTGATTTAGAAGTTGGGGTGCTAAAATGTGGCACCTCTGTGCTCAGTTTCAACTCCAAGCCCTACTCCGCCTCCATTGAAAGCAACGAGGAAGTGCTGGGAGCTAAGAAACAGATTTAGTGCAGGGACGAGACCACCACATATGGTAAGGTTTTTAAAAAAAAACTTCAATAAAGAAACAATTTCATTTTCTGAATTAAATATGTAAGTATATATATATTTTTTTAATAAATATTTGACCAAAAGCCTAGGGATCTTATGCTGGAGTACTCTTGTAAGACTTTTATTACTCTTATAGGGAAAATTACAAATAGAAAAAAATTGCACAGACTCGTACATAAACACTGATACCAGCAACAAAGCTAGGTTTGCCAAAATAGATATTTCACTGTGCATTTCTACTTTTTTGGCACGTTTTAATCTTCTCCCGTTGAAATTTCCCATGAACCACGCATCTTTCTCAGCTCAAAAGCTTGCACCCAACTCTCTGCAAAGCTGGTCTATAGCTGTTAACTAGCATGTATTAGAAAAGTAGCCCAAGGTAACTGGTCCTCAAGTTTTCATTCTGCCCTGTACCAATGTGCCTGGCCTCAGCTTGGTGCTGTCTATAGGGCACAGTTTATATTGGAATCTCATCCGGGTAAAAAAATCGGGCATGTAGTGGGTGCAGAGTGTATTCCCTGTGCCTGAATGGTGAGACATAAGGCGTCCCTGATATTAGACCTCGGACCTCATTTCAATGGAGCTGCGTGAATAGCTAGGTGGTAAAGAGTAAACCAAGATCGATGTCGCAGCAGCCTTCAGGTAAGTGAGGGCCGGGAGTCAGCAGATAGGAGGCTGGGTGAGGGGGGTGGTGGGGGACGCCAGGTTGGGGGGAGCAGTGTTGATCAGGGAGGGAACGGCAGCCAGCCTTCTTTAAATGTGGGATTGGGAGGAGCACTCCTGCCCCTCCTGGCTCCACATTCATGGAAGTAAATTTCAAAAACTTAACCTTTTTAGTAGCAGGCAGTCCCAAGGTCTGGTTTTAATGAATGCGCCTCAGGGCAAACTAATTTTGCAGTGGGGGCCTCAAACAGGCGTAAGGATGCTCATTTGCATATACAAATGGTCTAACGCCTCTTTCAGGCATGGGCCTTGGATGCTTTTATTTCCTTCACCAATATGGTGGGTGGCACACTTCCAGCTGGGAATGTACGTGCACTTCCTGCCCACCATACTGGGGGCTCAGTAGGCTGATTAGCGTCTGGAAAAAGTGTGCTCCACAGCCAAAGTTATAGGCTGTTGTGTCTGAACTGCAGTGTCCCATCATACCAACTGGTATTCTATTGTGCTTTTTGAAGAAATACAGTAGAATGGCTATAATGAAGATCAAAAACATTAATTTCTGCTGTGCTTTACAGAATACTTTGATAAATGCCGACTGATAAATTGGTGTACTCGGCTCTCTACCGTAGCTTTATAATATAGAGCTGTTACATTTTTGCAGCGATTCTATGACAGAAAAAATGAGCACAATTTGAAAGCTACAGAAATATACTCAAAGAGTTAAAATAAAATCTTAACCATTGACTCCTGACTAAATGCTAGTTTAAAGAGCGAGTTCCAACACAAGAACATCCACAGGGATTATTCGACCTCTTAAACCCACTCCATCCAGAGGCCATATATTATTATTCACTGTTTCCTTCACACCCACCTGCTGATCCTTACTTTAGGGAGTACTCATTTTCTTCCTTGACATCAGTACTTCTGACATGGAAGAGTTATCAAGCCTGACAGTGGGAGGGAACTGAATAAAGGATCCTGGGTTAATATATATCTATATGAAGTCCGAATCCTCTGCTTACTTTTTAATAGTTAAAACATTGTTCTACACAGCTCTGTTAGAAATATCACAAAGCTTTATTTTCTTGGAAGTTTTGTCTGTAATTCATCACCTCCCTCATGAGGTTTGTTTGGAGTCTACGACAGGTTTGTACATGGTGCATGTAGGGAACAAGCTTGATAAGCCGAAAGGTATTTTCACATTCAATGTTTTATGGTTTTATGATTTTCTTTACTCTACCATTGTGGTTAATTAGGAAATAAAAACAGAAAATGCTGGAGAACATTTTCTGTTTTTATTTCCGATTTCCAGCATCTGCAGTATTTTGCTTTTGTATTAATGATTAAGTAGGAATTAGGCTCATATAGACTTCACCTGAGATGAGTTGTACGCTTAAATGCATTAGCAGGTTTTGATGGACCCTACTAAACAAACCACGATGTTAAACACATTATTGTTTAAACATTTTAATCCCTAGAAACAGTTGGATGGTTTAATGGGAGTTGCCAGAAGCTATAATTGCAATACCAGAATGTCAATTAACCTTTTCAGAAGGCCACAGCAGTATTTCTGGACTACACCTAAAAGTGGAACATGACTAGAACTTTGCGCTTTCTTTCAAATGCACTGCCCTTTGTACTGTGGGGGGATGGTGATGCATCATGTTGTAGCTCCAAGGTGCGGTGGCAAGGATTGTTAAGATGGATTCATGCCTGGAAATAACCAAAAGGTCGGTTCGCAATCTTAAATGTAGCTGAGATGGCTTTGGAGGGAAGATTAGAAGGCAACTCATCCTTTGTTATTCTTCTGCCCCTTCTAGTGGCTAGCTCAAGAACTGACCCATAAGAGGACAAGAACACCATCAGAACACCAGCTCAGTCAAGGACCAGGAAGAGGCTCAGGAAGATGTAAGGAAAGGGTGAAAAGAAAAGCATAACTCACAACAAATGGAAGCAAAAATATATAAAGAAGATAAACAGAAAAAGAAAGACTTGCATTTATATAGCGCATTCACGACCCCAAGATGTTCCAAGGCGCTTTACAGCCAAGAAATACTTTTGAAGTGTAGTCACTGTTGTACTGTAGGAAACTGTAAAGTGAGATAGATCCTATAGACTTATTTTCTGAAGTGGGGGCGTTGTCTGCAGATAGAGGAATTTCAGATGAATGAGTTCAATGTTCATACTTCAGTGACCCACTGCATACTTTTAGGCCCTTAAAAACTTACGGCCCGATTTTAACTCACAGCCAGAAGCCAGCAGGAGCGGAAGGCAATCCTGCGTGGGTCCTCATTGGACGCCCAGCAGATTTTAACTGCCAGGCATCATTTGAATGCTGCCAGTCAATTGCTTGCTCATTTCAGGTGGAAAGTGGCAGCTGAAGGAGGTCATTCGGCCCATCACGCTTGTGTCGGTTCTTGGTAAGAGCTATCAAATTAGTCCCACTGCCCTGCTCTTTCCCATAGCCCGGCAAATTTTTCCTTTTCAAGTATCTATCCACTTCCTTTTTGAAAGTTACTATTGAATCTGCATCCACCACCCTTTCAAGCAATGTATTCCAGACCATAACAACTCGCTGATTAATGAGGTTCCCGACGAGAGCCTCATCCGCCATCAAAGCCAACGGCACTAAAATTGGGAATCAGCGGGAACTGAGCGGGAAATAGAGCTCCTCCATTTTAATTGCTCCTCTGCTCCTCTCTTGTTGATTGGGTGAGTTAAAATTCCGCCTTTAAAGTCCTTCAGCCCAGAAAAATTGAAAAATGAGAATGATAAAATCAAGGGGTTTATGAAGGTCTATTAGAAAGCCTCAATTCTTAGCTTCCCCAGTACTGTTACTGAGCGGTGTCTGTCCTTATACTCTTAGTACAAGAAGATCCAACTTTGGAATTATTGGAGCCCCTTCAAGGACATATATGTGGGTCCTTTCCCAATATTTCTGCACATGTTGATTAATTTAATGCTAATTGTCAATAGAAATCATGTCGAACAAATAACTTGTAACCTGCAACCTGTAACTGGTGCAATGATTTTATGATCAATTTCGCAGTCATTTTGTAATGATTTTAAAAAAAAATATATTTGTACACCACTCTCTTTCACTGTACTGCCTTCTAGGGAGGTTTATAATACTCTGACTCAGAAGTCAATCTTAGAATCAGCTTCAGTATTCAGAAATCAGAAATACAGAATAATAGGCTGCTTAAATTATTAGTCAGCGTGAGAAGGGCCTGTTATGAAGTACAGCACCCTCATAATAAACAGCCCACATACCGTAGCCAGCTTTAGAAGGTTTAAATAATTATCAGAGTCAACTAGTCATGAGTATAATTAACAAAACCTTTGGCATCCTCTTCCCTGTCTTCTTAGCTCAGTATATCTGTTTCATTTTAAACATCAGAGGTAACTATTTAAAAGATGAAATAAAATAGCATAATCTAATCTGCCTGTGAATCTCTTCCCATGCACCTCAACATCGTGTATAGCTGCACATGTATTGCTGTATTATTATGAATGATGCATCTCTTTGTGAAGACAAAGAAAGAGAAGAACAAAGTTGGATTTGGCACACTAACTAACGATTGTCTTTGGAACTAATGTAATGGGGAGTGGAAGGTGATTGATGCTAAATAAGATTCATAAAAATCGTATATAACATTTTTTAATTGAGTACGGTTGAAGATTATTCTTTAATTGAATAATTGAATAATCATCGCATCCCTACTGTAGTGCATCGTAAACAGCTCTCACAATTAAGAAGCCTCCTGCACTTCAAAGAACATTCACTGATGCCTATTATACAGCACTTTAATTTGAAGCTGTGGCTGATCAAGAAAAATTGCGATGCTAATAAAGGCAAAATACAAAGAAATTTGGACAAAATGACTCTCTGCATCACAGATTTTGTTTACTAGTGGGTAATTAATTCCTCACATATGTTGGGAACATCTGTCGCAGTGACCTGCCATAGTATCTGCGAAATTACTGCTGCGCTGTTCCTCCGCAGGTCATTAGCACCACAGCTGAAATTAGTCTTCTTTTTCCTATATTATCTAAAGTGTTTTTAACATTGTTTTGGCGCAGTTCTGCAAAGAATCAATGAAATTATTCCAGAGGAGCATCCAAGGCTTGATCTCATCACTGGTCTAATGCAATTGTCCACCTTTTGTAGCAGTGCGCACTGCATAATAAAGTAATATGGATAATCTTATTTACGCACCCTTAGGAATGACATGCCAGTTATTGTATTAGATTCTTAATGAGATTCCTCACTCGGTCAACATAACTGTTTTGTATTCTTAAAATATGAATTTGTCCATTTACATTCCATCATTAATTTTATACAAATATGCCCTTGAATCTAACCCTGTTTCTTGCCCTACATCTTTCTGTACAGCAGCGTGAGATTGGTTCAATTCTTCATGTTTAATATCAAAGGTACTGAGCACAAGGACAAAAGCAATGCAAGGCGATTTCTGCCCCTCTCCTAAACAAACAGTTAGTCAAAATAATGGAACAAGTTTAAAAAAGTCAAATATGCAAGGTTTCATTCTTGGGATTTGTTTTCACACTTACCATTCAAAGGTATGAAATGGACAATGTCCCAGATATACAAAAAGGTTTGAATGTACTCGTTTCTTCATGTCCTGTATGATATTCAGGACTAGGTGTTAGTCCAGTCTAATTTTTGAAAAACCAGGATGTGGCATGATTCTACGAATTATAAAAGCAAAAGTTTGCCTAACTGTTTACACTTTGTTCCGCTGCTTTGTTTTAATAGATTTTCCTCTCAATATGCTTAATAAACAAACCAAATATGATCTTGGTTGTGAAACTCCATAATTCTGGTATGTGTTAAACATCACATGGGCCAAAGGGAAGAAAACTATTGAATTAATCTTAATCTCTTGTAGCTTCACGTACAGCCACATCGTTCAACTATGAGCCCTTCAAATTTTAAACAAGAATCTATAACACAAAGGGAATTTTTTATGGTATTTTCTGAAAGTGATTAAAGTTTGCAGTTTACTGTAGTCTCTCCAGACGTGAAATGTCAGCTATTATAAAGTCCCTGATTTTTATTGTTCCTGAAACAATACAAGCACCTGCCGGAAGAAAGAACGCTTGTCTGTAAACATAATATAGACACTGTTCATAAAATTACCAGGAATAAATATTTATCCAATCTGTAAGTAGGCTGTGTGCAATATTCATAAAGAATAGGTTTCATTCCTTGAAATGGTTAACTGTACATTCACATACAAACTATTGGAAAATAATGGATAATTTTCATCAGGTTATGCATGCGTGTACACTTTTTTTATTTATTCACATAAATTAATAATTCCCTTCATTGTGGAACCCACAGGCAGTCAGATTGCATCTGAATTCATCTAAGTGTAGCACCAAATTGATGAAAATTATTAAAAACCCATTAGGTGGGCATTACCTCTTTAAGACAAAAGGGGATTGAAAAAGTGCATCAACTGAGGTGATAGATCATTTCTAAAAGATGTTTAAATATCTGTTGTCTGTTCTCATCGCTGATGCTATAATTACAAAATACTTTCAGGCTCTTTGAGAGCTAAATAATTTTGCAATGCATCATTGAACATTTAGTTGCTTTGCAAGCAGATGGTTTCAGGGATCCATCTGCTCACTGAGATGTCTTCAACAAGCCCTCTTCACCTTCACCAAAAGGTTCAAAAGCATTTGAATATTCAGCCTGTCATTGCAGGTGCCTTCTCCTGTCCCAGTGAGCCCGCGCACTGGGCCGTGGTCACACTTACACATGAGACTGACTCTGGCAGGTCTGTGCGGGTCAGTGCCTCTGACCCAGGCACAAAGCTTCATTCTGCTGCACTGCAACTCTGCCACTCTTCGCTCTGATGTCGGATTCAGGTTGGTTTTCTTGGCAGACGCGCAGTTCTCCACACGGGCCAAGAACAGGCATTATTTATTTTAATCCTTTTGTTTAAAAAAAAATGTTTTGTTTTGTTCTTGTCTCATCAGCAGCCAGTTACAGCAGCTGATGAGTCCTCTGGCTGGGAGAGTGGGTAAGCAGTCACGAACCATTGCTTCAATTTCAGTTTCTGATATCATGTGATTTAACCATCACTACAAACCCCTTGTATTTGTCCTCAGAAAATAGTAACAGCACTGAGCTGTGCCAGGGAAAATTGTTTTACATCGAAACCAAATAACACTCGTGTTGTCGTCCTATATCTCAGCACAGCTAGATGGCACGGTTACAGTGTTAAACACGAAAAGAGCTGCAATTTCTTTTGTTTCCTAATTACTCATTTCTGTTTTTTTTCATCTTATTGTTAAATTATTTCCTTAATCTTCTCTTAAATCGCTACATGCCACATACGAATTGTTTTCCCCCCTCCCTTTGTTGAAGCTGTTCTGGAGCTGAGTAATTAAGAGGTGCGTGTGAGCATTGATTTGTCCTCAACATGGAGAGATTCCTTACTCTCATTCAGTGCCTTCTCTTGGCAGTCTGGCTGAGACCAGTGTTTGACATGTGGGGAATTGCCGGTACTAGTCTGTATCATGCTACAGTGTGATGGCCCAGAGTTGCTGTTTTCTGAGGATAAGAAATCTTTTATTTCCAGAGATGTGACCTCACTGATAGTTATCTACAAGATCATGACCAGAACTTCTGCTGAAGCCAGGCCTCCATGTTTATGTCAGGGACACAAGAGCTACAGCTGCAGCTTAATGTCCTGTGTTAGACCCATACAACCATAGATGTTTACAGCACAGAAGGAGGACATTCAGCCCATCGTATCTATGCCAGCTATTTTCTAGAGTAATCCAAAACTAATCCCACTGCCCTTCACTCTCCCCATAATCTTGCATCATCCTCTGTTTAAAATATTTTATCTACTTTATCCTTCAATGGTGACCACTCGTCACTGAATCTCCAAACAGATGAAATACTCTTTCCTTACGAACCCCATGAAAATCCTTAATAATTTTTAAAGACCTCTATTAAATCTCCTCTTAACCTTCTCTGTTGCAGTGCAAATAACCCCAGTTATCCCAAGTCACTCCTTAAAACTAGTTTCCCATCCCTGACATCATACTGGTGCATCTATATTATACACTCTCTATGGCTACAAAGGGCCACACAGAGCTGCACACAGCTGTCTAACCATTGCTGTGTACAAATTTATCATTATCATTATTAATTCAAAAAGTTTGGTGGAATACTAGCAGTGAAACATCATTTCTCCTGTCTGTTGAGCCCTGTCCTAGCTGATCATTGACAGTCAATTTTGTCTTTTATATTCAGAAACTCAGTAGATTTTCATCTGCACCACCTGGGCAGTAATCTGGCAGAGCGGATTGCACGACCCCTATAGAGCACGGTCAGTTTTCATTCCACAATCAGACGGTTTTGATGAAAGGCAGGTGATCCATTCTGCCAGATTACTGCTTAGGATGGTGAAGACAAATCTGCCCCTCAAATTCAGAATTAACCATCATCTGCTCAGCCGGGTTTGTTGGAGTAAGCCCTGGGCTTGTCTTTAATTTGCTAGACATTTAGTGCTCTCAGGAACCATCCAGATTAAATTTGTGAAGCATCTGTACTGGTTATGATTATCTCCGGCTGCACCCTGTTATTATCCCACCTTGAATACAAACAAAAAGGGAAAAAGGCTAAGTCGCATCATTTTTGTAAAATTTCTTAACTATCACAGGGAATAGATGAACTCCTTGATGTATGGATACATAGAAAATCAGGATGTGGTTGTTAGTTGATATCCTCGGAGGGCTGCTCCTGCTGGAGGTACAGCTAAGAACAGAAAAACCCTCATTATGGATTGCACACCAGGGAAACAGACTGGAGCGCTGGGCAGTCAGTCACCACCGGCGTAGAGGGACAGACGTGCAAATAAAGGGGAGCAAGCTCAGGGATAATGAAGTTAAGCTAAAATGGGTCAACTAACCCTGGCTCAGTCTGGAATTAACCAAAAACAAGATGAGCCTATAGATACAAATAGGGATCAACATTAAACAACGCACAAAATGCCAAAATCAAAGGATCAATCAAATCATGCCACATATTAAGCATTCATGGTTTACATTTATTGGAGAAAAAAAATCACAGTTAGGCTTATGTGAAGCTCCACAGATATGATTCTCATTTAATTTACTAAATATTACATGTTTTTGTTTATAGCAATAACATTTTGTTTGAGTGTAAGATGTTTTCACTTGAGTGCTTCCATATAAAGCATCATTCTACCAATGATTCCTTACACTGTGTATTCAGTCTTGTCCATTGCCTTCAGAAGAAGGTGCAGAGCAGAGGTTAGGTGCTTTTCTATAGATCAGGGAGTACACTATGGCCGGGAATTCCGTCGGAGCTGCGCTCAGTGTTACTTTGCTGGATGTGCTGTGGAAACCCTGATGATGCACGTAAACAGAGTTTCCACTGCACTACCTGTGCAGTAAGGCCGGCGAGCGGGAGCAACTCCGAGGAATGTCCCAGCCCTAGCGTCCAAATCAAAGCCCCAATTTTAACTTGGAGCGAGATTAGGGCAGCCTCATCTGCATGCTGCCTGTCAGCCACACATCCGAAATGGGCAGCAAGTGGCAACTGACCGGTAAGCAGGAATGTAAATTCGGGGGGCAAGAGGCCACTGGCCAGCAACAAAGGGAGGCTCGCCGGCTCTCAGTTAAGTTGTGGGGAGGGGGTCTCAGGAGGGTCTCGTTGGAGGGATTGGGGGAGAGCCCAGTGCCAGGGAAGCCTAAAGTTTCCATGTGGGGCCTGGAGGATCACTCCTGCTCCCCCTGGCCCCACAAGGGCAGTAATTACCTGACTTTAAATGGCCTCTTCTGGTTCATGATCCTCTTCCCTTTGTCTTTATTTAGTGGGAAGGGTACAAAGGCTTCCCTACTCAGGTCAGAGTTCAAATTGCAGTCTAGGCTCATGACATCATTGGACCCCGATCTGCATATTTAAAGAAGGACCCTATCAGCTTCAGGCGGGTGTCCTTGCTGCCTGCTCAGAGAAACAGGTTAAAATTTAAAACAGTGGGATCCATGCGGGACGTGGGCAGGTAAGTCACCTGGTCGATTAACTGTTCACCCACCCAGTTTCTGCTGGGTAGGCTGGTGTAATATCGCCCCTCAAGTATTCCATTGGCAGAGGCAGAAGCCTGGGAAGAGGTCAACTATCCATCCTTCCTGCTGAGGAAGTTTTCCTTGTGCTGCCCTAAAGGAGGGGAAAATGAAATAATTAAAGTAGTGGTGAAGAGTTCCCTATGGAAAATAATAATAAAAATAAAATATTATTCATGATCACAGCTACAGTAATAATGCATTTTAGGAAAATCTAAATATCCTAACTGAACCAAATTTCTTACTCTCAACTTTAGATCCAACAGTTGCATTACCAATTTTTTATCACTAGATGTCTGTAGAGTGCATTGCAAATATTATACCTTGGAATATTTCTAAACTACAATAGCGACACCAATGGCAGGATGAGTGCTGTGATCATAGAATCATTGAATGATTCAGCACACGAGAAGGCCATTCAGCCCATTGCGCCTGTGCTGGCTCTTTGGTAGAGCTGTCCAATTAGTCCCACTCCCCTGCTCTTTCCCTTCAAGTATTTATCCAATTCTCTTTTGAATGTTACTATTGAATCTGCTTCCACCACCCTTTCAGGCAGTGCATTCCAGATCACAACAACTTGCTGTGTAAAAAAATGTTTCCAATCAACTTAAATCTGTGTCCTCTGGCTATCGACCCTTCTGCCACTGGAAACAGTTTTTCCTTATTTACTCTATCAAAACCATTCATGATTTTGAACACCTCTATCAAATCTCCTCTTAACCTTCTCTGCTCTAAGGAGAACAATCCCAGCTTCTCCCGTGTCTCCATATAACTGAAGTCCCTCATCCCTGGTACCATTCTGGTAAATCTCTTCTTCACCCTCTCCAAGGCCTTGACATCCTTCCTAAAGTGTGGTGTCCTCAATTGAACACAATACTCGAGCTGAGGCCGAACCAGTGTTTTATAAAGGTTTAGCATAACTGCCTTAATTTTTGTACTCTATTCCTCTATTAATAAAGCCAAGGATACCAATATTTTTTTAAAAACAGCCTTTTCAACTTGTGCTGCAACCTTTGTGTACATACACCCCCAGGTCTCTCTGTTCCTACACCACCTTTAAAATTGTTCCTAAAGCTTCTCCTCATTCTTCCTACCAAAATGTCAAACTTCACACTTCTCTGTGTTAAGTTTCATCTGCCATGTGTCTGCCCATTTCTCCAGTCTGTCTATGTCCTCCTGAAGTCTGTTACTATCCTCCTCATTGTTTACTACATTTCCAAGTTTAGTGTCATCTGCAAACTTTGAAATTATGCCTGTATACTCAAGTCTAGGTCATTAATATAAATCAAAAAGAGCAGTGGTTCTAATACAAACCCCTAGGGAGTACTACTGTATACCTCCCTCCAGTCTGAAAAACAACTGTTCACCATTACTCTCTGCTTTCTGTCCCTTAGCTAATTTTGTATCCATGCTGCCACTGTCCCTTTAATCTATTATTTGCTACTTTGTCAAACGCCATTTGAAAGTCCATTTACACAACATCAACCGTACTACCCTCATTAACTCTCTCTGTTACTTCATCAAAGAACTCGATCAGGTGGGTCAAATATGATTTGCCTTTAACAAATCCGTGCTGATTTTCATTTATTAGCCCATACCTTTCCAAAATTCCAATTAATTTTGTCCCGAATTATTGGGGGGAATTTTTCAGGGGGTCAGCGGGTGCGTTTGGTGGTGGGTCGGGTGGGAAATTCTTTTTTTTTGACAGCGGGTAGGGAACCGGCTGTCAACCCACCTCCACACTAGTCTCCCAGATGTCGGGTCTGTCATCGCAGAACAGACCCGATACCAAGCGGTGGGGGAGGCAATTTAGATCATTAGCTGGATTGTTTAGAGGAAATTAAATAGTATTTTAAGCTCACCTTTAGATTTTTAGAGTTCGCCAACAGCTTCCCCTCTGCTCGGGGATCAAGTCAGGTAAGGGGGTTGGGTTTTGTGTCGGCATATGATGATTTCTTTACTTGACAGCTGCAAATGATCTATAAAAACTCCCATTTCATAGGTCTTCACTTTACAAGCTCAGAAGTTGTTGCTTCCTGCATTTGGAAGACAGATTGAGCTTTATGCAGCTTGCAAGTGTTTGGAGCAAACTCTCTATCCAGTGTCATCTCATTGGAACAACCTCTCTCACCATTGACAGATCGCTTCTGTCATCTCAACCTCACCTGCCATCTATTCCATCAGCATCGGTCCCCTTGAAAAAATCTCACCTTGGTCCTCAGAATCCCATCACGATCAGTACCAGGCACACCAGCAGCACCAACAACAACACCAACCTTCTCCGCAATCAACTGATGCTGCACAGGGCATCAGTACCTGACCACATTGCTGCTCGGGATGCCAGGGATGGCCTCACCATGGCCAGATTTACTTCACTTGACGCTGTACACCCTGGCTGCCACATGATGTGCCAGGTTGGCACCACCCCATACCAACACCATAAAGCATCCCTACAATGCCCAAGCCATTCCTTTCACACGCATCACCATTGCAGGGGGTACCGCTATGTCTCACCATTCACTGCAACTCATTAAGCCACTTCCAAAGGTGCACACAAATCTGTCCAAGAACGCAAAGTGTTGAAAATAAAGGTTTCAGTGTTTGACAGCACATTAACAGAAACTTCACATGAACATTGGCTAAAACACCCAAGTGCCTACCCTTGTGTGTTGTTAGCTGGTATGATTGGACTAGGGTGAGGGTGAGTGTGAGGGGTGGCTAGTGAGATGGGGATGGGATAATGTAGATAGAGACAGATAGGTGGAGGTGCAAGGTAAGTTGGTGTGAGTAAGGATGTGCAGGAGTAAGGTAGGGAAGGCAGAGTGATGGGGATGTGATGAGTGGCACAGCAGGATGAGGTTGAGTGCGGCTTTGCAGTAACGTTTCATGATCTACTGAGATCATTGAAAGGTTTGCACCACTGCAGCCTGGTCCTCCTGACGACATCCCTGCTTGTGTCCTCCTGTGCAATGTGCAACCAGGCTGCATTGGTGTCCTGGGGAGGTCTCTTCTGCACATGTGAAGGGAAGAGGACCTCCCTGCATGCAGGGGAGAGCCTGGGTGCAGCCCTGCACCTCTGTGCAGTGCTTGTCAGTGTTTGCAGCACCTCAATGCTGTAGAACACTGACAGCACAACTGTCAAAATAAATTTGGATATGGTCCCTTTAAGGAAACCGGCTGATGACGCGTCATCAAGTGACGTCATCAGACCCGCTTCCTTCAATTGGTCGGGAAATGTGCTGGGTGGACTTAACGAACCCAGTCAGCGTAAAATCCTTTTCACAGAGTGGGATGGAGCCAGCAGCGGGGTCGCATCCCGCCACCGACCCCGTACGCACCGAACCCACCTCGGTAGGCAAAATCGCGGCCATTGCCTCTAAAACTTTCTCTACCACCAATGTAAGGCTGGCTGGCCTATAGTTGCCGTGTTTGTCCCTCTCCCCTTTTTTTAAACAGGAGTATAATATTTGCATTCTCCAGTCCTCTGGCACCACCCCCATATCTAAGGAGGATTGGAAGATTGTGGCCAGAGCCTCCGTAATTTACACCCTTACTTCCCTCAGTAACCTAGGATGCATCTCATCCAGACCGAGTGACTTTTCTACTTTGAGGTCTGCCAAACTTTTAAGTACCTCCTCTTTATCTATTTTTATCCTATCTAATATCACTACTGCCTCCTCCTTTACAGCTACATTGGCAGCATCCTCTTCTCTAGTGAAGACAGATGCAAAGTACTCATTTAGTACCTCAGTCATACCCTCTGCCTCCACAAGAATATCTCCTTTTGGGTCCCTAATTTGCCCCACCCTTCCTTTAATTACACTTTTACTATGTGTTTATAAAAGACTTTTGGATTCCCTTTTACGTTAGCAGCTAATCTATTCTCGTACTCTCTCTTTGCCCCTCTTACTCCCTTTTTTTATATCTCCTCTGTAATAGCCTGCAAATTTGCTCCTCTATCTCCTTCCCACTATTTGGTGGCCTATAGTATACACCCAGCAGCATAATAGCTCCTCTATTGTTCCTTAATTCTAATCAAATAGATTCTGCCTTTGACCCCTCAAATACATCATTCCTCTCCAGTGATGATTTCTGAAATCAAATTCCTCTCTGAAGCTGGATCTTTCGGTTTTCAAATAATTGATGTTTTGGTGTAAAGAAATGGTGTAATCTGTGTCTGTATTACACCATCTTTGGAACAATACCCAAATCCACTATTATCAGGAAATTCATCATTTATTTAAATTACACAATTTTGCAGCTGCTGTTTCAGATGAGATCCATAAACGATGTGCATATGTGTCATTTGGATTGTTTTCAAATACATGAAAGTGCTAATTCAACCCCTCCTACCCATTTAAAATGTTGCTTTGAATTCACCTCCAGAGTGTAAATAAAATGAAATGTACTTTGATTTTGTATAGTTTGTGCACCATGCCCAATCTTGTTAATGGCTCGATGCACTGCACTAGGGAATGATGGATCAGTGCTTTCCAGCTCAAACTTCCACACGCTGACTCAGGCCGGTGAGGACAGAAGATGCACATCGGGATTCAGAGCAGCAAGGACAGGCTTTTTATATAAATATGCAGGTGCATCATGCTGGAGGGACCTGGGACATGAAGTCCAGATGCCTGAAACAATTCCGGCCTCCTAGGATTGGCTTTATATGGTGGGGATAGGTCTATATCCAGCTTTGGCCAGGACCTAAGACCAGGGATGCTTTTCAACCCCAATGAGGTATGTCCAGCTGTCCACGGGAAAGCTGGTGGAGCAATTAGAAGATGGATTAGGTAACTAGATGGGTAATTTGATGTTTCCTGAATTGTTTATTTCTTTATCCGTTTATTATGTTTTTATAATATATAATGGGGTGATCAAACAAAAAAAATCAGAGGTGTGATTGGATCCTTTTTTATGATTGGGGATTTTTACCACAGATAATGAAATAAGAGTCTAAAGTGTTTTTTTCTCCATTGGTTCCTTTGTGGTAAATATGAAATTTAAACCAATCAGCATCTTCATGCCCCACAGACACACCAACAGGTCGGACACTTCCTACACCTACAGACAAACTGCCCTGTGGACATTTGCTAGGAATAACTTCTTGTATTTATATCGAAGTAGTGTTACAAGACATGTTATGATGCTTTGCAACTTTGTGTAATCCTCATTAAGTGCGCAACGGCAACGGCACAGGTTCAATTTGTGCTCTGTGCTGAGTTAGCCGAATACAGTTGGTTTTAATGCCCCAGGCCAGGCAGGGTAAAAATCATTCCGAGTTCCCGGCAACTTCAGACTGCTATCAAAGGAAAAGGATCAGGCTCAATCCCATCAAACTGTACATCACTCCTCTACCTTGGTCAAATCTGAAACTCTTTGAGCTGGATTTGGGGGGGGGTCAGCGGGCGCGGTCGGTGGCGGGTCGAGTGGGAAAGTGTCCCGCTGTGAACCCGCTGCCATGCGCCTTTACCAAATGTCGGGTCTGTCAGCGCTGAGCAGACCCGACACACAGCGGCGGGGGAGGCAATTAAAATCATTAGTTGCTTGTTTACAGCCACTTATCAAAGGTTTTTTCCCAGCTTTTTGGATTTGACAGGTCGCCCACCGGTTTCCCGTTGTGCTTAGACATCGTCTGTCAAGCTGAGGGAGGAGGTCAGTGGCCATTGAATCAGCTGATAGTTGACAGCTTCAAATGTCAAGTCAAAGCTCCCAGCTGATTGAGACATGTTCCCTTAACCACTATCTTTTCTAAAGTACATTTCCATACAGATTCAGGATGCTGCAAGTCTTTACACAAGTCTCCATCCAGTCTGACCTAATTACCTCTCCCACCATTGACAGATCGCTTCTGCCATCTCTACTTCACCTGCCATCTATTACATCAGCATGGGTGCCCTTGAAACTCTCTCACCTTGGTCCTCAGAATCCCAACACGATCAGCCCAACACCAACATCAATAGGCACACCAGCAGCACCAACAACAACACCAACCTTCTCCGCAATCAACTGATGCTGCACAGGGCATCAGTACCCGACCACATTGCTGCCCGAGAAGCCAGAGATGGCCTCACCAAAGCCAGATTTACTTCACTTGATGCTGTACACCCCGGCTGCCACATGATGGGCCAGTTTGGCACCACCCCACACCAACAACATAAAGCATCCCTACAATGCCCAAGCCATTCCTTTCACACTCATAACCATTGCAGGGGGTACCGTTATGTCTCACCATTCACTGCAACTCACTAAGCCACTAAGGGAAGAGGACCCTCCCTGCGTGCTGTGACTCCCTCCGTAAGCATATGGAAGGAGTCATAGGAGAGCCTGGGTGCAGCCCAGCACCTCTGTGCAGTGCTTGTCAGTGTTTGCAGCACCTTAATGCTGTAGAACCCTTACAGCACAAATGTCAAAAGTAAGTTGGCCATGGTCCCTTTAAGGAAACTGGCTGATGACGCGTCATCGAATGACGTCACCAGACCCGCTTCCTCTAATTGGCCGGTAAACGCGCTGGGCAGGCTTAACAAGCCCAATCAGGGTAAATTCATTTTAGACGCCAGGATGGAGACAGAAGCGGAGTTGGGACCCGCCGCCGACATCGCCCGCCACGGACCTGCCGAGGTTCGTAAAATCCAGCCCTTTGTTTTCTGTCTGTCTACCAATTTATTTTCCACACTGCGACATTTTATTTGATACCATATGCCTGTATGGTGATTAACATAGCAATATAGGAACATAGGAACAGGAGTAGTCACTCAAACCCCTGAGCCTGTTTCACCATTCAACTAGATCATAGCTGCTCTGTACCTCAACTCCGTTTACCTGCCTTTGTTCCATTTCCCTTGATATCCTTACCTAGCTGAAATCTATCGATCTCAGTCTTGAAAATTTCAATTGATCCAGCATGTACAGACTTTTGTGGGAGCGAGTTCCAGATTTTCTCTACCCTTTGTGTGAAAAAGTACTTGGTAATTTCACTCCTAAATGGCCTTGCTATAATTCTAAGATTATGCCCTCTTGTTCTGGACTCCATCACCAGAGGAAATAGTTTATCTGTATCTACCTTATTGTATCCCTTAACCATTTTAAATACCTTGATTAGATCACCCCTCAACCATCCAAACTCAAGAGAATACAAGCTAAGTTTATGCAACCTGTCCTCATAATTTAACGCTTTCAGCATTACTATCATTCTGGTGAAGCTGTGCTGTAGCCCTTCCAAGGCCAATATATCTTTCCTGAGGTTCGGTGCCAAAAATTGAATGCAGTAGTCCATTACACCCAAATTTACCTTTCTACCTCTTCCATTGATGCCAAGGCTGTTACTACACTCTCCAACTACCTGACCTGGATGAGTTGAAATTTCCTCCAGTTTAATATTGTCAAAACCAAAGCCATTATTCCCCATACGCTTTGGAATTCTCTCCCAAATCTCTCAGCCTTGCTACGTTCCTCCTTTTCAAAAGCCTTCTAAAAATTCTCTTCATGAACCGCATTTTCACTTCCACCCTTTAGCTCCTTTCTTGGTTTTCCCTTTCCTCTCCGCTCGGCATTCAGTTTTATCATTACTCTGTAAAGTGCTTTCAGACATCTTTCTGTACATGAGGAATGCTATAGAAATGGAAGCTACTGTGGATAAAACACGCACACATGTCTAAGTGAGTGATTCATCTTTTTCTTTCCTAATGTATTTTTCATACGGTATCTGGTCTGCAATGTTCAATTAGAAACAATTGGCCACTTTACGCATTTAGTCACTCACTCACTCACTCCAGACCCTGTCCAGTTGACTACCAATGCCATTGATTCCATCTCCCTGCAACACACTGACTGTTCAGACTCTGGGTCATCTATTGAAATCCGCTAAGGCAAGCACAAATGAGAATCGTTCCTGTTCTTGTGTTACCAAATTAGGGCTGTCAGTCTGATACCAATGGGTGAAAGAATAAATCAAATAGTTGAAACCTTTGACAAATTAATCACATGCATTACTGCCATGTTTAATTTAGTCTTTGTAAATATGCACCTCTTGTAATATTGGGTCTATCTTTCAAATGAAACACAAACAGCCCTAGCAGCATCGAGGCGTGAGACAGGATTTGTCTACTTTTTAATGCTATTACTCATCCTAATTTTCCAGTAACAAAATGCCACTGTCTAAAATCTCTTTGCACCACATGAGGTTAAGTAAACAACTCATTACAATGTCTTCAATGCCACTCTAATCCTACCTCATAAGGGCTGTGCATAAGTGATGTCAGTTGGCTTGTCTTATAAAATCCCCCTCCTTCAGAGAAAGGGTCTGTGCCTTCATTACATACTTCCCCAGACAGGCCAGTCGATACCAGGTACTTACCATGTGGTGAACTATGGGGATAGAACTCCGATCTGAGCACACCATTACACAATAAATCAGCACACTGATATTTTGCACCACCAAAGCCACATTTTCAGTGGTGTTATTGTATATAAAAGCTCTATTTAACATTTTATTGCTGCAATACCACTATAGACTATTACAACTGTAGGAGTGCAGAATAGGGTATGGTATCTGTCAGTGATGCTTATCTAGCATTAGTTTATCAGGATTGACAGGTTCACTAATTACTGTTAGATATTTGGACTAAAGTGTAGATTCCAACCAATCAATGTATGTAGTCATTCATTATAAATTAAAGTGCATGATACCAATTTTAAACAATTGAAGGACAAATGAGGAATGATAGCATAGCGGCCCATTTTACTAAACAATCCAATATCTTGAGTGTTCTCTTATCTTAAGACTTAGTCTTCTAGAGAAAGTAGGATAAATGTGATTTGGGTCCAAATAAAAAGGAGAGACCACATGGAGAAGAATGGTGCTCTTGTTTAGCTGGTTTGGATTATTTCACAGTGAATCAGTTCTGTTTTGTTTGTACTTTTCAGCAATTGATGAGCATAATTAGCTGATAAATTCTTTTAACTCAAAATTGTGTGGGGGCCAATCCACCAATGGAAGAGCAGCCCCCATCTGCCCACGTGATTGGCTGAAAACCCTGGCCACAAATTGCAGGGAGGGGGTGAGTTACAGAGCTGGGTGGGACTATTGGTGCCTGAAAGGGTGCTTTAGTGCTGCTCGCCCCGAACTGGCTTTATAAGGCAGAGCGGCCCACAGCTGCTCCACCTCCGACCCTTCCAGGCCAAAGATTAAAATGAAATGAAATGGCCTTAGCTCCAAATGGAGGTTTTTCGCCAAGGTCGATTATCTTAGTCTAGTTAAGGTTTGGGGCCTTTCAACAGGTCTCAAATGGACTCATATCATCTCTTAGCGTAAAGGGCATAACTCCCTCTAGGGAATATATTCTCCTACGTCTGGCCCAGTTTTGCTTTTTTGTCTATTCTGAACTCTTAGTATCACTTGCTTCACTCCAGTTCCCGGACTCCCATTCCCTTCTCTCTGGCTCCCAAACTCCTATTCCCTGTCAATGTACAGCAAGGTTTCCACATTGTAGGTAGCAGCTCCACTTGCTGTCTGGTGACTTGTTCTACCAGTTTGCAGCTTTGCTGGTCACTGGTTTATGGTTTGACTTTTTCTCCGCCGCTTTGATCGACTGTGACCTCCAACTTGCAACAATTTAGCCATCATCTTTCTGCATCGCTACTGACTCTCATGCCTACGGCAACAACCTCCATCCTCGAACTCTCTACCCTTCACATAGCTTCTGGACTTCACTCGTCTGCCTTGGACAGCGGTTCGTCGATGCTCCGTACCGGCCCCATCCTGTTTACGTTGACTTGTCCTTCCATGGGACCTCTGACTTTGACCCTGGTCCCCAATCTATTCCCTGCTACCAGGAAATATACATTCCATTAATTACTACATTTAACCAGGCCTATGTAACCTGAGCTTTTCCCGTGTCCATTCGCGTGCGCACTTCGGCTGCCGCGCCGCACACAAGCCATTCCACTTTTTCTCCCCCTTTTTCTTTTCTCTCTATCCCTCCCTGACCGCTCTCTCCTGTCGTCATGCCTCCTTTCATCTCTCCTCTCTCGGATACTCTGCCCTCCCAAATCCCTACCCCAATCCTTCATTACTCTTCGACCTTCTTACTCTCCTGCCGCCGTCCCAGGCTTGACTCCCTCTTAGATAAGACTACAGCTTCCCTCTGTGCTTCTCTTGGCATCCTATGAAGGGCCCATCGAGGCACTCGTCGCTGCCTCCTTACGAGCAGCAACCACAACTGTGCCATCCTACTCTCTCGCTGACCTTCCTGCCCAGCGCGCCCACTGGGGGCAAATCTTGCCAATCTCCTCCCCATCCAACTCATCCCCACCAGCGCTGACCCTGTGGACGCTGGCAATGGGGCAGCCATTACCAACCCTCTCCGCATCTCCCTCCAGAATGTCCATTCACTTGCGAACAAGGCCCTTGCCATCCATGAGCTTATCGTGGATGATTGCATCGACATCATGGCCCTGACGGAAACTTGGTTGAGGGGTGATGACACCTTAACCTTAAATGAAGCCTCCCCACCTGGCTATACCTTCCACCGCTTGCCCCGCTCAGACCGCTGTGGTGGCAGTGTGGCTCTCATCACCAAATCACACCTTGGTCTGTCCCCCTATTCCTCCAGCAGCTTCTCGTCCTTTGAGCATCTCACCTTATTCCGCCCATCTCACCTCTCATTTAAAATTCTCAGTCTCTACCGCCCACCCAAGTACCATAAACATTTTATTACTGAGATA
Organism: Squalus acanthias; assembly: GCA_030390025.1. Classification (NCBI taxonomy): domain Eukaryota; kingdom Metazoa; phylum Chordata; class Chondrichthyes; order Squaliformes; family Squalidae; genus Squalus; species Squalus acanthias. Next base: position 38,859,962 of record CM059436.1, read on the forward strand.
TCTTCACTGTTCTCCTCCCTCAGCCTCTGCACCGAACGACTTCTCATCCTCAGTGATTTCAACCTCCATCTCAATTCATCATGCTCTCTCTCCTCTGAGTTCACTAGCCTCCTATCCTCCCTTAATCTCTCCCTCCATGTAAACTCCCCAACCCATATTCACGGCCACCCGCTCAATCTTGCCAACTCTCGTGGCCTCACTACTCCCATCATGTCAATTGCAGGTAAGGCCATCTCTGACCACTTCCCCGTATCGCTCTCCACCCACAACCCCTTCCACCCCCCTCCAACCTGACTTCCTTCTGTGTCTGCCCCTGGGAAAAACTCTCTCCCAACTCTCTTACAACTGCACTTATGAAATCCCAACTGTCCAGCCTCTGGCCCTCCATTCACCATGACATTTCTGCAGCTACTGATCTGCTCAACCACACCCTCACCACCACCTTTGATGCCCTAGTCCCTAGTAAAACAATTACCCTCTCTCACCCTGGCCGTTCCCCCTTGTACGCCTCTCATCTTCGCTCTCTTAAGTCCAAGGGATGCAGACTTGAACGGATGTGGTGGACAACTGGTTTAGCCATTCACCTCCAGATCTGGCTGGACCACATAAAGCATTATCAGGCCCTGCTCTCGTCTGCCAAAATTGCTCACTATTCCAGAATCATTCTGGAATGCAAAGATAAACCACAGCTCCTATTCTCAACTGTTAAACATATTCTTAAACCCCTCTCCCCTGTCTCCTCCACCCTCACCTCCGATAACAAGTGTGAGGAGCTCATGGACTTCTTTGTCTCTAAGATTGAGACCATCCGTTCAGCTGCCTCTGCCACTTCCCTTCCTTCCCCTAGCTCACTGGGCCAAACTTCCTCTAAAGCTCCCTTCTGCCCTAGCCCTGAACTCACATCTTTCTCCAGTTTCTCTCTGATCTCCCCTCATGACCTCTCTGCGCTCATCTTGTCCATGAGACCCACCTCGACCCTATTTCCACCTCTGTAACATCACCCATCTCCGCCCTTGCCTCAGCTCATCCGTTGCTGAAACCCTCATCCATGCCTTTGTTACCTCTAGACTTGACTATTCCAACGCACTCCTGGCACGCCTCCCACATTCCACCCTACGTAAACTTGAGGTCATCCAAAACTCGGCTGTCAGGGTCCTAACTCGCACCAAATCCTGTTCGCCCATCTCCCCTGTGCTCATTGACCTACATTGGCTCCCGGTTAAGCAGCCCATCGTTTTCAAAATTCTCATCCTTGTTTTCAAATCCCTCCATGGCCTCGCCCCTTCCTATCTCTGTAATCTCCTTCAGCTCCACAACCCCCCGAGATATCTGCACTCCTCTAATTCTGCCCTCTTGAGCATCCCTGATTAGAATCGCTCAACCATTGGTGGCCGTGCCTTCTGTTGCCTAGGCCCTAAGCTCTGGAATTCCCTGCCTAAACCTCTTCGCCTCGCTACCTCTCTTTCCTCCTTTAAGACGCTCCTTAAAAACAACCTCTTTGACCAAGCTTTTGGTCACCTGCCCTAATTTATCCTTATGTGGCTCGGTGTCAAATTTTTTGTCTTAAAATACTCCTGTGAAGCGCCTTGGGACGCTTTACTACGTTAAAGGTGCTATATAAATACAAGTTGTTGTTGTTGTTGTTGAACAACCAAAACAAATGAAGAACAAATTCTCGCTCTCCGGGAGTCATGGTTACTGATTAGTTTGGACGGCTGGGTGTCTGGCCTGCATGGAAAACCCTCGCCATGTTTAACAGCCTCTAAGCCAAACTACTGAGAAATCTACCCTTGTAGAATTTCTATTTGTCCCATACAGAGCACAGTCTCGCCATAGGACACACCACACTTAACAAATTCCAGAGAGCTTAGGTATAGGTTGACAGAGTCAAAGCCTTGGGAACTCTGAGTGTGAACAGTGATACTGCTGGAGTAATAACAGCTAAAACTATGCAGCTTACCCGTACAGAGTATGAGTCTGCTTCCTACTGGTTGTGGAGCTCCGACCGCCCTATTTGTTGGAACTTTGGTTTGCAGGATTATCTGGAGCCTAATGGGGAAAATGCCAGCCCCGATGACTGGTCTATCCTTCTAGGTTGCATTCAAACAGTCGGTTCGCAATCCCTGCTTGAGCCATGACACCCTATAATACCACACTTGGTGGCACCCACCACAGTTTTCCACTGGTTAGCCTGTTGTTCAAGATGGCAGATACTGCACACTAGATCCCCAGGTGAATCTGCCACCACCACAGTATCATCTCTATAAAGGAGCAACACTGAGCAGACAGAGGCCATCCTTTTTGATGCTGTCCAATACATTATTGAGGACAACATTGAATAGGATAGTGACAGTAGACACCCTTGCTTGTTCTGCTTTTGAGGGATGTAGGTTCAGTAAGTCTATCCAAACACACATCCTGAATAAAATCCAGGATTTACCATTACGCTCTCATAGCTTCCAAGTTTACAAGAAGGCTGCATGGCACTACGTCAAAAGCCATATGTAATCGACGAAAGCAATGCAAGTGGGTTTCCCCTGAGTCTAACAAAACTCTGAGATCTGATAAAGGGCCAGACCTTGTCCCACTTTTCCTGTGCTGACTGATGGGATGTCTGATATGTGGATCATTTTTTTCAGGTTTTTTGGCTGTAACATGGAAGGGATAGGTGGGATTCCTTATACTGTACATAAGCATTATCAATAATTAAAGTGTTGCCTTGTTAAGTGTTTTATGAATATTTTTATCAGTCTCATAAAAATCAGTGCACATGATAACATTGTTGTATAATGATGTAATCAAATCACCAATTGTGCCCATGCCTCTTTATTTATAAAACTGTCGCAGAAGTGAATAAAATAAGGGAAGAAAATGTGCTTCTGTCATGTAGCAAATAGAACATCTGTCTCAGTGCAAGCAAGTTCCTCAGAAGACAGAGTGGTTGTGTTTGTGGTGCAGACTTTTCACAACTGTTCCAGGAATTGATTCTGCCTCAAAATGCAACCCAACTAGTTGGAAAGATGGATCTGCCTGGGACATGCTTCGAAGGTTGGTATTTGAGTTCTACAAATCACAAAGTCTGTTTAGTATGCTAAGCAAGCTATTTAGTTTCCCCTTGTTTTCTGGTGACATTGCAAGGGTCTAAAAATCTACTTGATGGGCTGAGAAATGGTGACCACATTTATGCAATAAATCTAGGGTCAAAGGCCCCTGGTTCCACCCCTGATATGGAGTCTATGCCCTTCACATGTACTTAACCTCTTTCTGCTCTTGCTTACTATTTCACTCTGAGAGTTTGGTGTTCAGATTTGTTGGCTTTTATTAATGATTATTTTATGCTGAAACAGATGTCCTAATGTCAACAGTGCAGAGAAATCTTTTAATCATGTTCTGCATTCACCTTTTATACCTGTTAATTACTCATTTCTTAATCATTATAGTGGGTGTTATAAGATTTGCATATCTGCGTCTCTGAAGTTTGAATCTCTTTTGTATCGTATAAGATTACCTGTATGTACCATCAGGGCAGTTATCAAAATGAATGAACATTTTAACCCCTTGGGGACAAACAGTGGTTTGGGATCATTTCTTTTTCAAAAACCACAAGATGACAATAGCCCGTCTCTTTCAGACTGTCCGAACAGAAAGAAACATTACTACTATTTAACTATTAACCCACACAGGACAGCAGGACAATTTCAATAACAAAAATACAAGAACGCATTAAGGTGTTTAACCAATCTAACAGGAAACTTAAAAATATTCCACTATTGTGTGCAAAAAAATAATTAGATAACATTCATCATTTAACAGCTAGCACCTTTCCACAGCGAAGGTATCGCTATGTGTTTCATTTACTTTGTCTGCATCTCTAATGACAAAAATATTGAGAGAGACATTTATTTATGATTCTATTATTGCTATTGTACAGTTTGATTTCAACAGTGAATGCTCAAGATATTGTGGGAACTGCCTCAGAGGAGTTACTGAGCCTGACAGTCTGAGGAAGCTAAATTAGCATACGGGTTTGAAGCTGCCACATTGCAGGATCATGACTAGTTATCCAGTCCATCGGCTAACATTAAACAAATAGCATTTTGAAGATAGGCATTAACTCATCATTTACATTTATATTATAAATGCTATTTCCAGCGCACTTCACTAGTTACAGTGAAATCTTGTGCTACACAATTGTTGCCAGCAGCAATAGAGGACAGCAATTTGGGGAGTTCTGGAACTTGCACAATTTCTGCCTGTGGATTGCCCATCATGAAATTGCTATAGGACGTTTGAGCTGGCACTGCACCATAACCCATTTCATGCTGGCGAGGTTGGCGCACCTGCAACGTGCCAACATCGGCCATATGAAATGGCATTAGAACTCAGGCACGATCTCGCCTGTCACAAATGAGAAGGCAACTGAAGCAGTTTCAACATTTGGGAAGGCCGAAATTCACAATAATGAGGACTGCATTTCGTGTCCCACTTGCAGTGCAGTTGGCAGAGGAGGACCAGTAAGAGCAGTAAAGGGCTGCTGGTGATGTCAGGTGGCACAGGTGAAGTACCTACCTTAGGAGGCTGAGTTTTAGCAGGGGTGCTGTGACAGAGCAGCACCTTCATGAAGATCGCCACAGAACATGTACAGCAATGCCAGTAGCTGTCACAATCAGCCTGGCCCTCAATTTTCATATGTTGGGCTCCTTCCAGGCTATCTGTGAGGAGAGTTGCAGTATTAGTAATTTTGCTGCCTGCCCATGTATTATTACAGTTTATTATTCATCAAGGCCATTAATGTCATCACTTTTGTCACTGACCAACAGAAGCAACATGAGAGAGCAAGACACTTCTACAGGTCAGATAGTCATTCCAGAGCCCAGAGGATCATTAACTTCACCAACTTGCCATTTAGGCTGCTGTAATCTTTAGTTTCAATAACCTTCCCCAGACCTACAACCCTCCAAAAATTCCTGATACCCCACAATTGGTGATTGTGCCTTTAATCGTCTCGGCCCTTTGCTCTGGATTTCCCTACCTATACCTCTCTGTCGCTCCACCTCCCTCTTCTCCTTTAAGACCCTTCTTACAACCCACTTCTTTGACCATGTTATTAATCACCCCTCTTAATATCGCCGCCTTTGGCTTGGTATTGAATTTTGTCTCAGTACACTTCTGTGAAGCTCCTTGGGACAGTTTCTGCATTAAAGGCGCTATATAAATGCAAGCTATTGTTTGTTGTTGTAACTCAGAGAACTCATAGGATGGCCTGTGTGAGAAATGGGGAATGCCACACTACTGCAGTGGGGAATATTCTTCTTAAGTTAGGGCTCAGATGCATTGTTGGAGCAGAGTAGAAGGGAGCATTACTCTGCCTTTAAGCTGTGGTATACCTGTTAATGACATGAGAGGAAGGGGTGAAATTGTTCTTCAATAGTGGCACAAAACGGGCGATAATGAATCAACAGATTGTATTACACCCCACCCATGATGGAAAAGAAAATTGCTCGGGCCTAAAACCTGCTGCCAATTGGTTATCATCCGTTTTGCACTCCAGCCCAAGACCAATTTCACCCCCTGGGTGTCCTAGTTAGAAATGTTTTTAATTTCCTACCACTAGAACACTTCACCTTGATGAGCAAAAATAATTGCCCCACTACAAATAACTCCATGTTTTGAGAACTGAAAATTAGTTCAAAAATAAAGTTGTACAATTAATTTGATCGATCAATAGGTTGGTATCCAGTCCTTTTGTTTCTACCAGTTTTTAATCAGGTGAATTTGTTCCAAGTACAGTGGTTAGTGAATCATTGATGGATCAGTGTTACCGATCACTACAAATCAAGCACTTCACAGTGGGTCTAGTTTGAGTTCCAGATTTGAATTCTATTTTGTAGAGTGTGCTGGTGTGGGCATCACTGCTCCACATTTCACTGTACCAGCAAGCATTATATTCATATCTCTCTTCAGTGGCACAAACATTAATCTGATCATTTACATTGGTTTCAGTGCAGCTTCCAGTCCAGTCTTGTACTGGTGCACCAGCATTTCCAGAAGGGCGTTAGGGAGGAAATAACCTTGCATTGTACACCGCAAAACCTGAGGCTATATCCTCCCTGACATGAAAATAGAGAAGGCATCTTAAAATACTGCTGTAATGAGATAATTTGGATTACGCTGTGATATTTATAACAAATGTGTTACTATGTTTGCATGGAATTTCTCCATATGTTGTTTTTACACATTTATTACCCTATTTACTTTAAAACTTTTTAACACGTTTGATACCAATATTGCTGAAATTAATTTCATCCCCATATTTTTAAATGTGCTGCTACTCCATAGAGGGGTGTTGTGTGCTCAGTAGTAATAGCAGACGTGTCACCAGATTAAAACCATGTCCGCCTCTTCTTTTATTGCATGTCATTAAAGAGATGTGCTACCTTCATTTGAGGGGCAGGTGGACGAAGAGAAAATGAACTAAATGACTTGTTTCACAACAAAACACCATGGTAAAATAAAATAGAAGCTAGCCCTGATCAACACTTGGGTCCCTTACCAACATGAGTGGCATGTTCCATCAGTCCTCAGTGAGGGTCAGGGAGAAAAGCTGACAGCCCCACCTCTTGTCCTTCAAATCTACAGTCATAAACTGGCAGAGCTGGTGTGAGTGGCCACAGACAGGGGAAAGAGAGAGAAAATGGTAAATGGGCAATGAAAGTAAAAGCCTGCATGTTAGAGCACTCAAAACACTGGCCCTAAAGCCTCTCTACTCAGTACTACTTGAAAGAGTATGAAGGTCATTTGAGTTTTCATTTCAAAATACTGTATAGGTTATTCAACAAAAGAAAATTCTGTTTCATCATACATGATGTGATTGTAGTAGAAGTTCAAAAAATGTATTATTTAGAACTACTGTTAAAGTGTATCGATTTAATTGTATGTTAACCCCTTCACTAACATGGAGCTCATCCTAGATTTAAACAGCATAAGGTAGTATAGAGATTGGAGTCCAGGAGCATTGCTTGGCCCAATTCAACCCAACTTGGCCAAGCACATCAAAGGTGAGCTTAGCCTGGCCTAATAAAACTCATCCAGCTAAACATAGAAACTAGGAGCAGGAGTAGGCCATTCGGCCCGTCGAGCCTGCTCCACCATTCAATACGATCATGGCTGATCATCCAAATCCAGTACCCTGTCCCTGCTTTCTCACACAGAATCCCCATCGAGCCTGCACCGACACATATCCCACCCAATACCCGTAACCCCACGTAATTAATTCCCCCTAACATATCCCATCCTATCCCTGTAACCCCACATATTTAATCCCCCCCTAACACTAAGGGTCAATTTATCATAGCCAAATCAACCTAACCCGCACATTTTTGGACTGTGGGAGGAAACCGGAGCACCCGGAGGAAACCCACGCAGACACGGGGAGAATGTGCAAACTCCACACAGACAGTCACCCGAGGCCAGATTCGAACCCGGGTCTCTGGCGCTGTGAGGCACCAGTGCTAACCACTATGCCACCATGACCAGAACATGTGGCTCACTGCCAACTTATGCTTCTTTCTGATATTTCCATGTTTTCACTGGAGAAATAAAATGAAGAAAATCCCATTTGTATTCATCCTGATAGCACAGATTGAAGAGAGAGAGAAAGTACATGATTTTCATCCTGGCAATGCACTCCTTCTAATGTTATCTTAATTTAATGTGTACTCAGCAAAATTCCATCTGTAGTGCACTCCAGGAATGCAGACACATGGATGTGATGCAGCTCAACATAGACTTTAATCAAATCAAACCTTTTTTAAAAATGAGTCACACAGTAAACTAAGGCAAACTTTAAATCAAATTGAGTTGCACCAAGAGCTTTTGAAAGGACAATGCTGCCTTTAACTTTTATTTTAATCAGACCAAAACCAACATTGAAAGGACAGACACACAAGGGAGACATTCAAAGGTTGGAGGCAAAAAAGAGACACACGGCTGATCCCCAGTGTCAAAGATCCGAGTTATGAGAAAAAGCTAGAGACTTGGGCTTTTCAACATGGAAAGGAGGCATCTGAGAGTTAAATTTATAGCGGTATATAGGATAGTAAAGGGAGTGGAATTGATAAATCCAGAATAATACTTAAAGAAAACAAGTGAGAGGAGGACAAGGGGATATGGATTCAAATTAGTGAAAGGTAAATTTAGGACTGATGTCAGGAAATTCTGCTCTACACAAAGAGTGGTTAATGTATGGACGAGCAGTGGAGGTGAAATCCCTGGAATCTTTTAAGATACAGTTGGATGCTGAAAGTGGGACACTTTAGGATGAACTAAAGTCAGCCTAATGGGCCTCCTCATCTGTAATTACCTTGTGACCTTGAAAGGAGCTTGTTCTTTATGGAACATGTCGATAATGTTTCTGGAAACCTGTGATACCGTTCTATTTTTGAATGTCCACCATTTCATTTTTAAACTAAGATGAATTAAGAGGGCCATTTTTGGGGGGATCAAACCCATTCTTAAGTTATTTATTCCTTTTTGGAGACTTGGATAGACAGATGAATGCATCTGCTAGGAACTGTGAAAGAACAGAAAGATTTAGGAGTCCATGTACAGAAACCACTAAAAACTAGTGGACAGGTACAAAAAATAATTAAAAAGGCTAATGGAATGTTAACCTTCATCGCAAGGGGCCTGGAATACAAAGGGGTGGAAGTTATGCTACAGTTGTATAAAGCTCTGCTTAGACCACATCTGGAGGACTGGACCTCAGGAAGGATATATTGGCCTTAGAGGAGGTGCAGTGCAAATTCACCAGAATGATACTGGGGCTAAAAGGGTTAAATTATGAAAACAGGTTTCATAGACTAGGCTTCTGTTCCTTTGAGTATAGAAGATTAAGGGGTGATCTAATTGAGGAGTTTAAGATGATTAATGGATTTGATAGGTTAGATAGAGAGAAACTATCTCCTCTGGTGGGGGAGTCCAGAACAAGGGGGCGTAACCTTAAAATTCGAGCTAGGCCATTGACAGTGAAGTCAGGAAACACTTCTTCACACAAAGGGTAGTGGAAATCTGGAACTCTCTCCCCCAAACAGATGTTTATTTTTTATTCGTTCATGAGGTGTGAGCATCACTGACAAGGCCAGCATTTATTGCCTGTCCCTAATTGCCCTTGAGAAGGTGGTGGTGAGCCGCCTTCTTGCACCGCTGCAGTCTATGAGGTGAAGGTACTCCCACAGTGCTGTTAGGGAGGGAGTACCAGGATTATGACCCAGCGACAATGAAGGAACGGCGATATGGTATTGAGGCTTGGCCAATTAAAAATTTCAAAACTGTGATTGCTAGATTTTTGTTAGGTAAGGGTATTAAAGAATATGGAGTCAAGGCATATTAATGGAGTTAAGATATAGATCAATCATGATCCAATTGAATGACAAAACAGGCTTGAGGGGCTGAATGGCCTACTCCTGTTCCTATATTCCTAAATGCAGAACTAGCATTGCATTGTATTCAGCTTTTGTGGGACACAGATATAAAAGGCAGGGGTCAATCATAGTCATAGAGTCATAGAGTCATACAGCACAGAAAGAGGCCCTTCGACCCATCGTGTCTGCGCCGGCCATCAAGCCCTATCTATTCTAATCCCATTTTCCAGCACTTGGTCCGTAGCCTTGTATGCTATGGCGTTTCAAGTGCTCATCTAAATGCTTCTTGAATATTGTGAGGGTTCCTGCCTCTACCATCCTTTCAGGCAGTGAGTTCCAGATTCCAACCACCCTCTGGGTGAAAAAGTTTTTCCTCAAATCCCCTCTAAACCTCCTGCCCCTTACCTTGAAACTATGCCCCCTGGTTATTGACCACTCTACTAAGGGGAAAAGTTCCTTTCTATCTACCCTATCTATGCCCCTCGCAATTTTGTACACCTCAACCAGGTCCCCCTCAGCCTTCTCTGCTCTAAGGAAAACAACCCCAGCCTGTCCAGACTCTCTTCATAGCTGAAGCGCTGCAGCCCAGGTAACATCCTGGTGAATCTCCTCTGCACCCTCTCTAATGCAATCACATCCTTCCTATAGTGTGGCGACCAGAACTGCACACAGTATTCCAGCTGTGGCCTAACTAGCATTTGTACAGCTCCATCATAACCTCCCTGCTCTTATATTCTATGCCTCGGCTAATGAAGGCAAGTATCCCATATGCCTTTTTAACCGCCTTATCTACCTGTTCTGCTGCCTTCAGGGATCTAAGTATATGCACACCAAGTTCCCTCTGATCCTCTGTCCTTCCTAGGGTCCTACCATTCATTGTGTATTCCCTTGCCTTGTTAGTCCTCCCAAAATGCATCACTGCAAACTTTTCAGGGTTAAATTCCATTTGCCACTGTTCTGCCCATCTGACCAACCCGTCTATATCGTCCTGTCGCCGTCTTTATAAAATGTAATAATAATAAAAAGTGTTTACATCAGATTTGTTCTTTCAATAAAACAATGATGAATGGGTAACAGTCCTTTGATTATTGAAAAATGTAAAAAACCATCTTAAGTGTAAAGGTTAGAGTTGTAGGAGTGATTAAACAGGAATTCTTTTGGTCACCCAGGTGTCTGACATACATGGAAGCCCAGCATCACGAGTCTCCGACCCAAATGACAGAACTCTTACCTGATATGGAATGCTCAGTCATGATATGGAGGGATACACTGCTAAAACCTGCAATTTACCAATTCCATGAACTAATACAATGTGCGTGAAATTGGTTTATGCCAGTAGCCTGAAACAGGTTCATAGCAAATCGGCAGCCCGTTTTACACCACGCCCGATTTACATTCCCTTTGAGTTCAATGGAAAAGAAAAGCACATGCAATCTTAAACGGGCTGCCACTTCACAATGAGCCCCTTTCACACCAGACCAATTTCACCCCCAATGGTAGTAGGAAAGGTGATTTGCCAGGAAGGAATCTGATGCAGCCTACGGGTTTCTTTCTGTCCTTTTAATGAGTTCCACATGATTATGGTAAGTACCCTGAAGTGAAAAATGAGCTACCAAAAGCCCTGGGTCCTTCTGACGCTCCATCATAGGCTTGTGGAAGGCAGTCTTACAGCAAGAGTACTCATGTAGATGATGTATCTAGTCCAGAATTGAATTTACTATAAATAATAAAGAACCTCAGGGCAAATAGTAAGTGAAAATTTGTAATTTGAAAATAAGAGAATGAATTTCTTCCATTTTGAATTGTAGTCTATTGGATGCAGATGACCTAGGTATTTTTTTTATTCGGTCATGGAATGTGGGCGTTGCAGGCAAGGCCAGCATTTATTGCCCATCCCTAATTGCCCTTGAGAAGGTACTGGTGAGACACCTTCTTGAACCGCTGCAGTCCATGTGGTGAAGGTACTCCCACAGAGTTCCAGGATTTTGACCCAGCGACGATGGAGGAAGGCCAATATATTTCCAAGTCAGGATGGTGTGTAACTTGGAGGGGAACTTGGAGGTGGTGGTGTTCCCATGCGCTTGCTGCCCTTGTCCTTCTAGGTGGTAGAGGTCGCAGGTTTGGGAGGTGCTGCGAAGAAGCCTTGGCGAGTTGCTGTAGTGCATCTTGTAGATGGTACACACTGTGGCCACGGTACGCCGGTGGTGGAGGGAGTGAATGTTTAAGGTGGTGGATGGGGTGCCAATCAAGCGGGCTGCTTTGTCCTGGATGGTGTCGAGCTTCCTGAGTGTTGTTGGAGCTGCACTCATCCAGGCAAGTGGAGAGTATTCCATCACACTCATGACTTGTGCCTTTTAGATGGTGGAAAGGCTTTGGGGAGTCAGGAGGTGAGACACTCGCCGCAGAATACCTAGCCTCTGACCTGTACTTGTTGCTACAGTATTTATGTGGCTGGTCGAGTTAAGTTTCTGGTCAATGGTGACCCCCAGGATGTTGATGGTGGGGGATTGGATGATGGTAATGCCATTGAATGTCAAGGGGCGGTGGGTAGACTCTTGCTTGTTGGAGATAGTCATTGCCTGGCACTTGTGTGGCACAAATGTTATATGCCGCTTATCAGCCCAAGTCTCAACGTCGTCCAGGTCTTGTTGCATGCTGGCATGGACTGCTTCATTATCTGAGGGGTTGTGAATAGCACTGAACACTGTGCAGTCATCAGCAAACATCCCCACTTCTGACCTTATGATGGAGGGAAGGTCATTGATGAGCAGCTGAAGATGGTTGGGCCTAGGACACTGCCCTGAGGAACTCCTGCAGCGATGTCCAGGGCTGAGATGATTGACCTCCAACCACCACAACCATCTTCCTTTGTGCTAGGTATGACTCCAGCCAGTGTATAGTTTTCCCCCCCGATTCCCATTGACTTCAGTTTTACTGGGGCTCTTTGATGCCACGCTCAGCCAAATGCTGCCTTGATGTCAAGGGCAGTCACTCTCACCTCACCTCTGGAATTCAGCTCCTTTGTCCATGTTTGGACCAAGGCTGTAACGAGGTCTGGAGCCGAGTGGTCTTGGCGGAACCCAAACTGGGCACCTGTGAGCAGGTTATTGGTGAGTAAGTGCCGCTTGATAGAACTGTTGACGACACCTTCCATCACTTTGCTGATGATTGAGAGTAGACTGATGGGGCGGTAATTGGCCGGATTGGATTTGTCCTGCTTTTTGTGGACAGGACATACCTGAGCAGTTTCCACATTGTTGGTTAGATGCCAGTGTTGTAGCTGTACAACAGTGACTACACTCCAAAAGTACTTCATTGGCTGTAAAGCGCTTTGAGACGTCCGGTGGTCGTGAAAGGCGCTATATAAATGCAAGTCTTTCTTTCTTTCTGTACTGGAACAGCTTGGCTAGAGGCATGGCCAGTTCTGGAGCACAAGTCTTCAGCACAATAGCCAGGATGTTGTCGGGGCCCATAATCTTTGCTGTATGCCGTGCACTCAACCATTTCTTGATATCACGTGGAGTGAATCGAATTGGCTGAAGACTGGCTACTGTGATGGTGGGGACCTCAGGAGGAGGCCGATATGGATCATCCACTCGGCACTTCTGGCTGAAGATGGTTGCAAACGCTTCAGCCTTGTCTTTTGCACTCACGTGCTGGGCTCCGCTATCATTGAGGATGGGGATATTCATAGAGCTTCCTCCTCCCGTTAGTTGTTTAATGGTCCACCACCATTCACGACTGAATGTGGCAGGACTGCAGAGCTTTGATCTGATCTGTTGATTGTGGACTTGCTTTGCTCTGTCTATAGCATGCTGCTTCCGCTGTTTAGCATGCACGTAGTCCTGTGTTGCAGCTTCCCCAGGTTGGCACTGCATTTTTAGGTACGCCTGATGCTGCGCCTGGCATGCTCTTCTACACTCCTTATTAAACCAGGGTTTGTCCCCTGCTTGATGGTAATGGTAGAGTGAGGCATATGCTAGGCCATGAGGTTACAGATTGTAGTGGAATACAATTCTGCTGCTGCTGATGGCCCACAGCGTCTCATCGATGCCCAGTTTTGAGCTGCTAGATCTGTTCTGAGTCTATCCTATTTAACATGGTGGTAGTGCCACACAACACAATGGAGGGTGTCCTCAGTGTGAAGACGGGACTTCGTCTCCACAATGTCTGTGTGGTGGGCACTGCTACCAATACTGTCATGGACAGATGCATCTGCGACAGGTGGTTGGGGAGGACAAGGTCAAGTAGGTTTTCCCCTCGTGTTGCTTCTCTCACCATCTGTCGCAGGCCCAGTCTGGAAACTATGTCCTTCAAGACTCAGCCAGCTCGGTCAGTAGTGGTGCTACTGAGCCACTCTTGATGATGGACATTGAAGTCCCCCACCCAGAGTACATTCTGTGCCCTTGCAACTCTCAGTGCTTCTTCCAAGTGGCGTTCAACATGGAGGAGTACTGATTCATCAGCTGAGGGAGGGCGGTCGGTGGTAATCAGCAGGAGGTTTCCTTGCCCATGCTCGACCTGAAGCCATGAGACTTCATGGGGTCCGGAGTCAATGTTGAGGACTCCCAGGACCACTCCTTCTTGACTGTATACCACTGTGCTGCCTCCTCTGGTGGGTCTGTCCTGCCGGTGGGACAGGACATACCCAGGGATGGTGATGGAGGAGTCTGGGACATTGGCTGAAAGGTATGATTCTGTGAGGATGACTATGTCAGGCATATTCATTTGCTAGAGATCAATGCAGATCAGTTTTGTCTGGTGGTCCTCTGATTCTGGCCTATTGAGCTATCCCCTTCTCTTCACCCCACCATTGGTATCCATGCTTTTAGCCACCTAGACCCTATTCGCTGAAATTTTCTCCTTATACCCCTCCGCCCCATCAACTCCCTTTCCTCCTTTAAGACCCTCCTTAAAACCCGTTTCTTTGACCAAGCTTTTAGTCACTCCTCCTAATATATCCTCCTGTGGATTGTCATCCAAATGTATTTGATTGCACCTCTGTGAAGTGCCTTGGAACGATTTTCTACTTTAAAGACACGATAGAAATGCAAGTTGTTGTCCTTGTGTGTTGCAGCATTTTCTGTTTATGTTTCATATTCCCAACATTTGCAGTATTTTGTTTTATATTTGTCTGGTAGTGGGTTATTACACATGATTCACAAAGATCTCAAAGATAAGTAAAGATAAGAGAGATCATTCAACCCATCTAACTCATCCTTTCATGGAAACCTGGCTGGGTACGTCACCCACTACCTGGCTCGTGCACCGTCTTCCTGCACCCCTTCCCCCCACCGTGAAGATCGAGGCCTAAGGATCAGCTTTATGAACATCCTTTAATCTGCCTCCAAGACTTGGATGTTTCCCTTGTATCTGAGTGACCAGAACTGAATGCAGTACTTAAACCTTCCTTTTCCTGTATTCAGAGAGATTTGAGATGATTTTCGAGCTTCCTGTATGATAGGAATTTCCAGGGCCTTCACGATACACAGGAGAATTGTGTCTCAAACTAGGAGCCTTCAGCAAATCATTTAAAATTGTCTCTTTGGAATCTGCTGGAGGATCCAAGACCTTGTGTGAGAATTGAATACTCAAAGATGTGTTCTTTTCAGTTCTCAAACAGACCAGCAGGTGGGTTCCACCTTACTCCACAGAGGAAAGACAGTCGAGGCTGTCTCGTAGCAAGCACCACTGCCTGCTGGCTGAGAAGCAGCTTACAGTAGCTGGAGGCTTAAAAAAATGTGCAATAAATTCACCCACCCGCCCAGAAACTGCTGTTCATGTGCTCTTCCGACATTAGCTGTGGGCTACTAAAAGATTTTGGGAGAATCAACGTCTGCTGGTTTTCAAGTGATTGTACCGTTCTTACTTTGTGGGCTGGTCACTGCTAATTCTCTAAATCAGCTGGATGACTGGGTTGGGGAGGGTTTAATGTGCACACTGAGATTTTAAAAAATCCCTTTCAGGTCATATAGGACCCAAATGGCAACATGGGTAGTTGATGACTCTTCGGACTATGGGAAAGCCAGCAGTTCCACAGAATTGTGTTGCCTCTGTGACCTCCTTGATACATTTGTGGTCAGCAAACCGTCTGACACTGCAGATATACCAGTGTTAGCTTGGAAGGAGCTTAATGTATAAAAATTGACGGCCACTGACAGTGCCGCATGAATGTTACGTATTGTGCAAAGATCTTCCTGAAGGAGATGGCATGGCTCCACCAGCGCCTTTCTGCTACTCCTGCTCCTATTTCTTATGTTCTTATGTTCAATCTCCTTAGGCACTGCTTTACTGTCATTACCAGGTATCCTTGCTTAGTATAGGAAAGCAGCTGTGTAATGAAGCAGCAAGTCTTGATGGTACTCTAAGCACCGCCAGACATGCTGGGCAGCCCTTGCTGATCCTTTTCTGCTCAGTATAATACTCGTGGAACATTGACTGCAGTCTCCTTAATGGTCAAAAAGCCTAGAAAGTGGTAAAAAATGGAATCAACTTATCTTTAAAGACTCTGGGGTAGAGTTTCTGCATTGGGCACAATCGGGAAATTGCACCCAAAATGTGCTCAAAGTTGCGCTGGATAGGTTACAGTTTAAGTTTCCAATAAAATTAATTTGCATAATCACAAATGTTAAATCTTCAACGAACCAGTGCAATCAGGCAGCGTAATACAATGTCATTGTTTCTTTTTATTTCTTTCCATTAAAAAGTATTCCTTGATATATTTAAGAGTGGTAACCTTGTGCAGTTTTATTAATACAGCTGAAAATAGGTTTATCGCCAAAAGTAAGCATTTTTAATAAGTGTCTCGTCCTCCACCTGCGAGTAACCTGATTTAAAAACAGTGAAAATGACTTTAAAAAACTATACTGAATCATTTAATAGTTTTGTTGGTGTACAATAGTCCGTTTCTTAGTAAATTAAATAGTTTTTGACTTGAAAAAGCTTTTAAAACGTGCCTACTAGTGCCTGTGCACCTAAGAAAATTAGCACAATTTGAAGAGCCTTCCCGAACCATCATTTCAACCTGGGGGCTTGGGTAGTTTTGTGGGCAGGGCCTGATCCAGGCGAATTGAAACTTGAGCCAGCGTAAAAGTTCGTGGAACACAAAAACAGAAGTGGCAATTCACTTATGTTTAGAATACCGCGATCTTTTGCGCTGCTTTGGCTGATTCCACCCGGATTGCGCTGATATTACTGGTGTAAACAAGAGGAAGCTCGAGCCCTAACTTTCCAGGAGCAGCATTTCTGGTATTGCCTGCTCCATCACATCAGCGATGCAACGCTGCATTAATGTGGGGCGAGTCCCCATAAATATCCAATCTGGCATCTAAATTAATGTTCTTCGTGATTTGAGTGAATTCACACTCACAGTCCATTTTTGCCTCCCAGCAATTTTGTTAATGTCGGGAAAAGTGTGGTAAGCAAGCGCAGTACTGAAACCCAACATTGCTGCCCCCCTATCGCTCAATTGCTGCTGGCGTACTGCTTTACACCAACATTAATTTCTAGGTTATCATCTCAGACTAATGAAGCTGTGTGGTAAAGAGCCTTCATGGGGAAATGAGAAGTTAATGTCAAATTGGGTTGGGGGATGGGAGCTAAATGAAGACTCCACATACCGAATGTAACAGGACAGAAGTTGTGCATTGATTGCCTTTTGTCAAGGACCTTACATTTGGTGCAACATACATATATCTGACAATTTAATTGAGAAACATCTGTTCCCTGCTTGAGGCATGTGTTGCTTGTTTTACCCTTTGATTACTGCTTAGTCATTTCACCTGAAGATGCTTTTAACTCTTTGAGAACCAAATTCCTTTTTCACTTCTAAAATGAGTGTGATCCCTGCCTTCTCCCTGGTGATAGTAGTGTTGCTGGATGGAGTCAAGCACTTTCCTTTATGTTAAATGCGCCTTGAGATCAGGAGTGGAATGATCCAGTTGGCTGCTCACATAATGAAGATTTACTATCTATGATGTAACACTACTGAATTAGTAATATGGGGATGTTGGATGCATAAAATAGAATTGGAAGCTTGGAACCCCAAAACATGTTGCGCTTGCAGTATACCATAAATAAAATATATAAAGTGCACCTAGAGGTGAGTAGGATTCTTTGGCTAAATGAAAATTAAAAAAACAATTCCATTCTCCTGCATGAGATTGCAACAGACACCTTTATATTATAATACACTATTCTACCTCTGTTCTATATTCATCAATGCATGGACATTACTGAGAACAATGGAGATGCCTTGATCAGGAGATTGCACTATTAGACTATTAGCATCAGAGTCCTACCTGGTCAGAACTATATACGAACATACAAACATACGAACAATGACGGACTGGTAAAGACCCTCTGATCCATCCAGCCTGTCCCACACAATTGTGATACCTTGTGTATCACAATATATAAACTGTCCACCCCATCCGAAACAATGGGCTGTATTTTCTCAGCGGTGTTGAGATGGTGGCGGGATAGCTGGTTGCTGGGTTCCGGTTCCGGTTCCGGTCCCGCTCCCAGCTGCAGCCACTCTGTCAAAGGGATTTTCCCTTGATTGGCCTTGTTAAGCCCTGTGGGGTTCCCGGCCAATTAATAGTAAGCGAGTCTGATGATGTCATTTGACGACGCGTCATCAGCCGGTTTCCTTAAAGGGACCATGGCCACACTGAGTTTGACAGTTGTTCTGTCAGTGTTTGACAGCACTGAGGTGCTGCAAACACTGACAAGCACTGCACAAAGGTGGATGCTTGCACCCAGGCTCTCGCATGACTCCCTCCATATGCTTATGGAGGGAGTCACAGCATGTAGGGAGGTTCTCTTCCCTTCCATTAGGTGGAAGAGACCTCGCCAGGACACCAACGCAGCCTGGTTGCACATTGCACAGGAGGACACAAGCAGGGATGTTGTCAGGGGTCCCCGGCTGCAGTGGTGCCAACCTTTCAATGATCTCAGTGGATCACAAAACGTTACTGCAAAGCCACACTCAAACTCACCCTGCTGTGCCACTCAACACATCCCCATCACTCTGCCTTCCCTACCCTTCTCCTGCACATCCTTACTCACCAACTTACCTTGCACCTCCACCCATCCCTCTCTATCTACATTATCACTTCCCCATCTCACTAGCCACCCCTCACACTCACCCTCATCCTACTGCAAGCATACCAACTAACAACAGACAAGGGTGGGCACTTGAGAGGTTTAACCAATGTTCATGTGAAGTTTCTGGTAATGTGTTACCATACAGTGACATCTATATTTTCAACACTGCCCCTTATTGGACAGATCTGTGCGCACCTTGAGAAGTGTCTTACTGAGTTCCAGTGAATGCTGAGACATAACTTCCCCCCCGCTATAGTGATAAGTGTGCATGGAATGGCTTGGACATTAAAGGGATGCTTTACGGGGGTGGTGTCAACCTGGCGCATCATGTGGCAGCCAGGGTTTACAGCGTCAAGTGAAGTAAATCTGGCCATGGTGATGCCATCGTTGGCTTCCCAAGCAGCAATGTTGTCAGGGGCTGATGCCCTGTGTCCTGTGCAGCATCAGGTGATGGCGGAGAACGTTGGTGTTGTTGTTGGTGCTGCTGGTGTGCCTGGTGATGTTGGTGTTGGGGCTGAGCGTGGAAGGAATCAGAGGAGCAAGGTGAGATAGTTTCTAGGGCACCGATGTTGCTGCAATAGATGGCAGCTGCAGGTGAGATGACAGAAGCGAACTGTCAATGGTGAGAGAGGTTGTTCCAATGAGGTGGCACTGGACATACAGTTGCCTCTAAACACTTGCAAGCTAAAGAAATCTCTATATGTATTACAAATGCAGTAACCAACAGTTTCTGCACTCTGAAACTGACCATCTGCAACATGGCATCCTTGACACCACTTCTGCAGCTATCAGCTTATCAGATACATCAGAGCTGACTCAACTCATGCCAGGGTGAGCTGGCGTGTTGCCCGAGCAGCAGGTAGTCCGTGGGGGAGCACGTAAAATTGAAAGGAAGCCTCAAAATAGCATTAAATTGGCTCTTAACAAGCCATTTAAAGAGCTCAATTGTCTCCCCCGCTGCTTGGTGTCGGGTCAGTTCTCCGCTGACAGACCCAACACCTGGGAGACTCGTGTGGAGGCGGGTTGACAGCGGGTTTCCTACCCGCTGTCAATCTTTGCTATTTTGACAGCGGACCCACCCCCAAACCTGACCTCTGAGCACCGGCAAAATCCAGCCCCATGTGACCTTCTGGGAGAGGCAAAAAAAAAACAGGTAAAAACCCAGGCCAATTTGGGGGGAAAAAATCTGTGAAATTCCTCTCCGACCCATCTAGGTGATTGAAACTAGTTCAGGAGATCACTCTAGCCCTAAATTCCCTGCAGTACCTACCTTTGTAAGTGGTGATCTCCGCCCCAGCCAGAAACAGGTCCAGCTCTCGCTTGAAGGAATTCAGCCAATCGGCATCTACCGCATGAGACAACAGCCTGTTCCAGAGGTGCACTATTCTCTGGGAAAAGAGCCATCTCCTGACACCTAACCTAGATCTACCCTTATACAACTTAAAATTGTGACCCCTGGTCCTCCCTAATCTATTGGAACAAACTGTTAACTGGAACACAATCTATTCCCTTTATCATCTTATAAACTTCAATCAGATTACCCCAAGTCTACGCTTAGTGTAGAACCCCAACTCTTTTAGCCTATCTTGATAACTAAGGTGCTTTATACTGGGAATTAGTCTAGTGGCCCTCCTCTGCACCCTTTCCATAGCCTCAATATCACCCACCATGTGAGGAGATCAAAACTGGACACATTCAAGTAAGGCCTGACCAAGATCTTGTACAAGGACAAAGTAGTATGCCTCGTCTTATAATCAATTGTCCTATGAATGCACTCCAACACACTATTTGGTCTAGCTATCACTTCATGGCATTGTTCCTGTATGTTTAGAGAGGTGTGTACTAGAATGCCTAGAACTCTTTCTTTCTCCATCTTCTTTAATGCTTTTCTCTGAAGGGTGTATATATGTTGAGCATTCGCCCTGCCCACATTAAGATCCACCTGAAGCAGTCGAGCATCGTCCATGGTAATAACACTCACACAGATCTTCGTATCATCTGCAAATTTGCAGATCGTGCCCCCAAAACCTACATCTAGATCATTAATAAAAATAGTAAAGAGCAACAGTCCCAACATCGATCCCTGCGGGACACCACTGGTGACTGGTCTCCAAACAGATCCAAATCCATCTATAACTACTTTTTGCCATTGTCCTTCCAGCCAGTTCCCAATCCAGTGCAATATATTACCACTAATGCCAGAGGCTTCGATCTTGTAGAGAACCCTCTCGTGCGGTACCTTATCAAAAGCTTTTTGGAAGTCTAAGGAGACAATGTCTACTGGGCTGGCAGAAATATGAAATGAATGCCCTCATCCACATCTTAGTGACTTCTTCAAAAAATACAATCAGATTTATAAGACATGACCTCCTTTTTATGAAGCCATGTTGGCTGTCCCTAATATGTCCCTTTCTATCCAAGCAATCATATATCGCATCCCTAATGATTCCCTCAGGCATCTTTCCTATTACTTATGTCAAACTAATGGGCCTATAGTTACCCAGGTCCATCTTGTCACCTTTTTTAAAGCTGGGGACTACATTAGCCTCCTTCCAGTCTACGGGAACCATCCCAGAGTGCAGTGAAATAATAAAAATACGGGCTGGGGGCTTGCACAGCACATGTCCCATCTCTTTTAGGACCCTCGGGTGGATATCATCTGGCCCAGCTGCTCTATTTTCAAGTTCTTAATTCTATCTAAAACAATATGTTCAGATATTTTAATATTACTAGTTTTATGATTAAAATCATTCAATTCTAATAGTTGAGCATCGTCTTCAAGGGTGAAGACCAATGCAAAGTATTCATTTAATATTTCCGCCATACCCAGTGAGTCCTTTGTAACCTGTCCTTGACCATCCTTCAATGGCTCAATACAGTCTTTGACACTTCTCTGACTCTTCACATAACTGAAAATGCTTTTCCCATTACTTCCACAGGCCTACTGTGTGGAGAGAAATGGGCAAAATAGAGGAATTCTATGCCCTAAACCCAGCCCCAAAATTACATTAATTTCTCTTCAAATAAAATTACA
This sequence comes from Squalus acanthias, assembly GCA_030390025.1. Lineage (NCBI taxonomy): Eukaryota > Metazoa > Chordata > Chondrichthyes > Squaliformes > Squalidae > Squalus > Squalus acanthias. Next base: position 38,881,526 of record CM059436.1, read on the forward strand.
ATGGGAGTGAGTCAAAAAAGTCTTCCTTCTATAAGCATGTAAGCAAAAATGTTTTGCATTGTTGAAAAATGCATTTAAATTCAGAATAAAGAGACAAGCCAATACAGAATGTATACAGACACAATCTGGCTCATTTTAGTTCCCTACAATTAAATCTTTTTATTTTCCTGTGCTATAAAATTGCAACACGTTTATTAGGTGTACCAGAGAAATACGTTAGAAACTCAAAAAATTAACTTTTTCCCTTCTAATACTGAAAAACAAAGACTTTGAAACTACTCATTTTAATTATTGCTAATATTATATTCACACTTTGCTTATTTTGACATAATTCCTTTGAAAGAATATTGGCCCGTTCACTGCTGGCCCCGAAGTACGCTTCGCCCAAGGACCCCTGTGTCGAGAACTTCAGGTTTTCCGACCTTCATTTCAAATCAATGGAAATTAGTGGGGATTCCCTTGTGCGAACTGCTGTGACGTGAACAGGCTGTCTAAGCAGCCAATCAAAAGGCAGAATTTCCACAGACAGCAAACAAGGAAGTGAGTATGCTCTTAAAATTCTAACTTTTTAAAATAGTTAGAGAGAGCGAAAGAAAGATTGGGGCTCTCATGTGGGGGAAAGGCAAACCTGAACAAAGATGGAAAAACTTTTTTTTTAAATGTAAGCTTTTCTTGAAAAGTTTCTTTAAAAATGTAAATTTTTATTAAAATGGACAAATTTCACACTGCACAAAATTAAAGTTCATTTTCTATGCCCTTAACATTTGTTTATCAGTAATGGTGCTGTCGAAACCCCAGTTACACCTAATCCCTTTGGGTCTAGCTTTTAATGGGGTGTTTAACAGAGTACTTACTGCGGAAGAGCCGAAGTTTCCATCAGTTTCAATGATTTGGGTGATTACACAGATTGCCGGCTCGGTTGGGGGCGGGGGGGGTGGTGGGTGGACACAGCGCAGCTTCTTTCGGAGCTGTCAATGACTGACTACAAATTTGGGATTTCGCATGCGCCAAATCCCGAAGTTGTGATCAGTTTCAAAGTGAACGCTGCCAGTTCGCCGTCATCCCGACTGCAAATTCCGGGCCATAATTTGTGGCAAGGCTGCCTTTAGTGGGAATCCAAATGATCAGGTACATAGGTTTTGGACATTCCAACTTACCATATGTAGGGAAGCGTTTCTCTCGTGCTATGAGCTAGATTCTTATATGCAATCCTACCTGAAATGTGCTGGGATAACGGTGGAAAATTATGCAAAATCAGAGGTGAGGCCTACTGCCCGCCTCAGTGCCCCCTGATCCCAATTTCCCTCTCTATGCTCCACTTGAACTGCCACTGGCCTCTATTTCCCCATCCGCTGCATGTAAATACCACTGGGGGTGGGGGGCCTGAGTCCCTGTCTGACTGCCCTCCTATCCACCTCAGTTACCACTGCCTTCCAGAAGGTGGCAGTAGATCCAAGATAGCAGTGTAGTGGCTCCAAGGTCAGGAAATGGAAGGAGACACTCTAGTAGAGGCCTCCTCTCCCTCCATATAGACCACCTTACCTGTCTAGGCCTCTGTCTCTGCTGAGCTCCCTCGATATTTCAGACTCTTCTGTCACTTGTTCTAGTGTTGTATCATTGGTCCTGCTGATGCACCTCTGGGGTTTTGTGGCCAGGCACTGGCAGGCTCCCTCTTGCGGTAGGGGTGAGGATGCCACCTGGAGCCCACCGAGTATATTCAATGACTCCTGACTCAGGGAAATGGGTCACAGTTGGAGCAGAGTTAGAGGGTTGGGCAGAAGTCCAAACCTACCACTACTTGGCTGTGAAAAGAAGAATCCAGCCTTATGCGTAGTGGCGTTGTAAGTGCATTAGTGAAGATTTCCAGCAGTAGGCATATCTATCATAGTAAACACGTCCCTTTTGGTCCCATGGTGGATTTACATCCATACTGATTCAATACGTTGGGACGGGAGGATATCATTCCAATCCCACCAGGTCTAGTGATCAGTAGGTATCCTGATTGCTGGCAGTCCAACAATGGATACGCATCTGCACCTCGAGCAGTCTATTAAAATTCAATTCAGGCTCTGCCCTTGTGACATTCAAACTTTGGATTTGAATTTCGGTGCCTCTGAAGTTAAATCCAGACTGAGCAATATTTTTAAAGAACTACTGATTTCATGAAAAATGTTTGACAAATCTTTTTTGCTGGTGGTAACATGCACAAGTGACACAATGCAGTTTCACCATATCGTATATTTTTAATCAAATGATAAACTTCCTTATAAAGACGGAACCCTTTTAACGATAAAGTGGGTTGAAAAGAAGTCTTAAAGCAGTTTATCAACTTTTTATTAGTTATAATAACATTCCGCGATGTGGATGCCATGGCAACCTATGTTTCGGATCTTGTGTTGTGACATGGGTACACAGTATCAAGCCAACTAGTGTATATATTAATGATCTAGACAAGGGAACTAGATGTAATATCTCCAAGTTTGCAGACGACACAAAACTGGGTGGGCGTGTGTGCTGCGAGGAGGATGCCGAGAAACTCCAGGATGATTTGGACAGGTTGGGTGATTGGGCAGATGCGTGGCAGATGCAATATAACGTGGATAAATGCGAGGTTATCCACTTTGGTGTCAAAAACAGAAAGGCAGATTATTATCTGAATGGCAATAGATTGGGAGAAGGGGAAGTGCAACGAGACCTGGGTGTCCTTGTGCACCAGTCGCTGAAGGTAAGCATGCAGGTGCAGCAGGCGGTCAAGAAGGCAAATGGTATGTTGGCCTTCATAGCGAGAAGGTTTGAGTACAGGAACAAGGATGTCTTGCTGCAGTTGTACAGGGCCTTGGTGAGACCACACCTTGAGTACTGTGTGCAGTTTTGGTCGCCTTATCTGAGGAAGGATGTTCTTGCCATGGAAGGAGTTCAGCGAAGATTCACAAAGCTGATACCTGGGATGGCAGGAATGACGTATGAAGAGAGATTGGGTCGATTGGGCTTATACTCGCTGGAGTTTAGAAGAATGAGAGGGGATCTCATTGAAACTTATAAAATTCTGACAGGACAGGACAAACTAGATGCAGGAAGGATGTTCCTGATGGTCGGGGAGTCCAGAACCAGGGGTCACAGTCTAAGGATAAGGGGTAAGCCATTTAGGACAGAAATGAGGAGGAATTTCTTCACCCAGAGAGTGGTGAACCTGTGGAATTCTCTGCCACAGAAGGCAGTAGAGGCCAATTCATTAAATAGATTCAAGAAGGAGTTGAATATATTTCTTAAGGCTAAAGGGATCAAGAGATATGGGGAGAAAGCAGGGACAGGGTACTGAATTTGGATGATCAGCCATGATCGCATTGAATGGCAGAGCAGGCTAGAGGGGCCGAATGGCCTACTCCTGCTCCTATCTTCTATGTTTCTATGATTCTATAAGAACACACCTGAGAGTGAAGGGAGTGATGGTGTGTGTGAAAGAGAAAGAAAGAGAGCAGTAGAAAAGGATTGTGAATCAGTTGAAGTGTTAAAAACAGCTAAACGTCTGTTCTCTCCTGGTTTGGAGCTGTAGAAAGCTTAGTATTAGCCTAGGGACAAAATAACAGTAATATTGTAATTGCAGCTGATTTAGAACTACACAGCACAATACATAGGTTATAACCTAAGCCTGTGGAATACGGCTTTGGTTAATTGTACTGAATTCTCTTGTAAAAGAAAGCTATTTAGGGAATTGGGGTTGTTTTGCTGATTGTTGTTATTTATAGACTGGGTTCATATGAGGATCTTCAAAGTAATATAAACATTTCAGAGGATTACATGGTCCGAACGCAAATGTTGTTTTTAATTTTTAAATGTTTTTGTACTTCTTGGTTATAAATGTGCCAAGCAAATAATAAAACCTCAAATAAAAAAGAATACTGGCATAGACTGATTATGTTCTAGGGCAAGCACTCTCTCTTTCTCTGCGAATAGAGATTATGGAAAGTCCATATTTAATGGAGAAGTTTGTTAATCTGATTTCTCACACAATGCAAAGTGTTGTAAAGGGATATCACAGCACACTTCCTATGCAGAAGTGCCCTGTTAATGACATCGTGAACAGCGAATGCTGCTTTCAGGCCTCCTTTATTCCTACCATAATGACACAGGAGCAGACTTCATGAAGTTATTGAAATATCTACTTGCAGTCTATCTGTGACCAGCAATTTTAAAGCATACACAGGAACAAGGGAAAGCAGAGAAACTGTACCGTCACATTTAGGATTCGATGGCAATTTGAATGAATAGTTGTCCCCTTTTTCTGTGTTGGTCACTGGAACTTTTTGAAAATTCAGCATTTTAATTTGAAATAACAGAAATGAATTTGAGTTTATAATTTTAGCAGCCATCAGAGTATACTCTGTATGATATAGTATTCTTCTATTACTGAGGCCTACTATGTTGGGTTTAAAAACAAAAAAACTATATTGTCATGATTTAAGTACAACTTTTCCCAGCAAATCAGTTATTTGTGCAATAGTAATGAACTGAGCCCAAGTTAAAAGTCTCTTTTCTTATGGAAGTACAAAAATATTGGGAGCGTGACTTTTCATTTAGCATTTTGTTACCAGCATGCACACAAAATATTTGGGCCAAGAGACAAAACCTAATGAAGATCGAGTGCATTTTTTAAACATTCCTGCAATCAAGTCTTCATAAAGTAACATGGGAATTGTAAATGGCTTTACTCTTTGACCTGGAAGCCCTGATATAAATCCAGTCCCAGAGAGATCTACTGCTCTCCCTGCTGGCTGCCCAAGCTCCACCCTATACAACCTCCAATTTATCCAGAACTCCACCACCCACATTCTTTTCTGTATTCATTCCTGCTCATCTATCAAACCAGTCTTTGTTAGCCTCGCCATTTCCTACATATTGATACCAAACCATCATCCTGATTACAAATCCTTCCACTACCTTTTCGTACCATACCTCTGAAAATTCCCCCAGTCCTACATCCCAGCTCACAGTCTGTACTCTTCCATTTCTGGTCTACATTCCAAACTATATTTCAACTTCCCTCTGCATCGGTGGCAGAACCTTCAACATCATATCCCTGCAGTCCAGAATTCTCTTCCTAAACCCTTCCACCTTGCTATATCTCTCCCTACCTTCAAGAACCTTCTAAAAATGCCCACCCAAGTACCATAAAAAATGTTGTTGCTGAGATATCTTCACTGCTTTCCTCCCTCAGCCTCTGCAATGAGCAACTTCTCATCCTCGGTGATTTTAACCTCCATCTCAATTCATCATGCTCTCTCTCCTCTGAGTTCACTAGCTTCCTATCTTCCCTTAATCTCTCATTCCACGGCCACCCGCTCAATCTTGCCATCTCTTGTGGCCTCGCTACTCCTATCGTGTCAATCGCAGATAAGGCCATCTCTGACCACTTCCTCGTATCGCTCTCCACCCACATCCCCCTTCCCCCCATCCCCCCCCCCACCCCCCTCCCCCCCCGCCCCCAACTCACCCTACTTCTTTCTGTATCCACCCCTGGAAAAAACTCTCTCCCAACTCTCTTACAACTGCACTTACGAAATCCCAACTGTCCAGCCTTTGGCCCTCCATTTACCACGACATTTCTGCAGCTACCGATCTGCTCAACCACACCCTCACCACGACCTTTGATGCCCTAGTCCCTATTAAAACAATTGCTCTCTCTCTCACCTTAGCCGGTCCGGACCTCATCTTCGCTCCCTTAAGTCCAAGGGACACAGACTTGAACAGATATGGCGGACAACTGGTTTAGCCATTCACCGCCAGATCTGGCTGGAGCACATTATCGGGTCCTGATCTCGTTTGCCAAAATTGCTCACCATTCCAGAATCATTCTGGAATGCAAAGATAAACCCCGCTTCTATTCTCCACTGCTAACCGTCTTCTTAAACCCCTCTCCCCTGTCTCCTCCACCTCTGACAACAAGTGTGAGGAGCTCATAGACTTCTTTGTCTCTAAGATTGAGACCATCCATTCAGCTGCCTCTGCCACTTCCCTTCCTTCCTCTAGCCCACCGAGTCAAACTTCCTCTAAGGTTCCCCCCTGCCCTAGTCCTGAACTCGCATCTTTCTCCAGTTTCTCTCCAATCTCCCCTCATGACTTCTCTGCGCTCATCCTGTCTATGAGACCCACCTCCTGCTCCCTCGACCCTATTCCCACCAAACCGCTGATCACCTAACTTCCTTTTCTGGCTCCCATGTTAGCTGATATTGTTAACGGTTCTCTCTCCTCAGGTACTGTCCCCCTCTCCCTCAAATCTGCCGTCATCACCATCTCCACAAAAAAACAACCCTTGACCCCTCCGTCCTTGCAAACTACCACCCCATCTCCAACCTCCCTTTCCACTCCAAAGTCCTTGAACATGTTGTCACCTCCCAAATCCATGCCCATTTTTCCACAATGCCATGTTTGAATCCCTCCAATCAGGTTTCCACCCCAGCCACAGTACCGAAACAGCTCTCATCAAAGTCACAAATGACATCCTTTGTGACTGTGACAAAGGTAAACTCTCCCTCCTCGTCCTTCTTGATTTGTCTGCAGCCTTTGACACGGTTGACCACTCATCCTTCTCCAACGCCTCTCCACTACCATCCATCTGGGTGGGACTGCACTCATCTAATTCCATTCTTATTTATCTAATCGTAGCCAGAGAATCACCTGCAACGGCTTCTCTTCCTGCTCCCGCATCATTACCTCTGGTGTCCCCCAAGGATCTATCCTTGGCCCCCTCCTATTTCTCATCTACATGTTGCCCCTTGGCGACATTATCCGAAAACACAGCGTCAGTTTCCACATGTACGACATACACCGACGACACCCAGCTCTACCTCACCACCACTTCTCTCGACCCCTCCACAGTCTCTAAATTGTCAGACTGCTTGTCCGACATCCAGTTCTGAATGAGCAGAAATTTTCTCCAATTAAACATTGGGAAGACCGAAGCCATTGTTTTCGGTCCCCGCCACAAACTCCGTTCCCTAGCTACTGACTCCATCCCTCTCCCTAACATCTGTCTGAGGCTGAACCACACTGTTCACAACCTTGGTGTCGTATTTGACCCTGAAATGAGCTTCTGACCACATATCCGCGGCATAACTAAGACCACCTATTTCCACCTCCGTAACATCGCTCTTCTCCGCCCTTGCCTCAGCTCATCTGCTGCTGAAACCCTCATCCATGCCTTTGTTACCTCTAGACTTGACTATTCCAATGCACTCCTGGCTGGCCTCCCACATTCTACCCTACATAAACTTGAGGTCATCCAAAACTCGGCTGCCCATGTCCTAACTCACACCAAGTCCCATTCACCATCACCCCTGTACTCACTGACCTACATTGGCTTCCGGTTAAGCAATGCCTCGATTTCAAAATTCTCATCCTTGTTTTCAAATCCCTCCATGGCCTCGCCCCTCCCTTTCTCTGTAATCTCCTTCAGCCCCACAACCCCCCTGAGATATCTGTGCTCCTCTAATTCTGCCTTCTTGAGCATCCCTGATTATACTTGCTTAACCATTGGTGTCCGTGCTTTTTGTTGCCTAAGCCCTAAGCTCTGGAATTCCCTGCCTAAACCGCTCCGCCTCTCTACCTCTTTCCTTCTTTAAGACGCTCCTTAAAACCCGCCTCTTTGACCAACTGCCCTAATTTCTCCTTATGTGGCTCACTGTCAAATTTTTGTCTTATAACACTCCTGTGAAGTGCCTTGGGATGTTTTACTACGTTAAAGGCGCTATATAAATACAAGTTGATGTTGTTGTTAACCGTGCCTTTAATCAGCTTCCCTCACTCTTCTGCCAATTCCTGCTCACTGGCCAATTCTTCCCCTGTCTTCCCAGCCTGTCTCCAGAAACACCTAAATCAACCTAACCAGAGGTGCTTAAGCGTGAAGCCAGGTTGAACAGTATTATCTTCAGCTTCTTACTAATTGCTATACCTGCTGTACATGGGCTTGGAAACTTTACTGTATTTGTATTGTTAAGTCCTCCATGGTCTCACCCCTCCCATTTCTGTAACCTCCTGCAGTGCAACAACACCTTTCCCGAGCTCTCTATTCCTCTGACTCTAGTCTTTGTGCATCCACCCTCTCTTCGCTCTACCATTGGCAGCATTGCTGCAAGTCATCTAGGTCTCATGCTCTGGATTTCCCTCATTAAACCTGTTGTCCTCTCTCTCCTCTTTTAAGACCATCCTTAAATCATACCTCATCAACCAAAGTTTGTTCATGACTCCTAATATTCTCCTTCTTTGGCACATTTTTTCCCTTTATATCTCTGTGAAGTGCCTTGGGATTTTATGTTATGTTAAAGACACGATATAAATACAAGTTATTGCTGCTGTTGAACTGTTGTGTATTGCAGAATTTTCTGTTTTTATTTTAGATTTCTGACATTGACATTTTTCTTTTTATTACACAAGTCATCTTATCTGACAGCAAGCTTTCTTCTTTTAGCTGGGCACAGAACAGCTCTGACATTGAAATCATAGAGAAGTCTACGGCCGCTCATTGCACTCCCCTCCCCATGCACATCCTCTCCCCTCCACTTAGTAAATGGTAATATTGTGGCAAGGGCCTATATAATAAAGAAAATTGAAGAGGAACAAAGTCAAAGTGTAAGCCTCTTATTCTCACCACTGTCAAACATCACTTTAGCAGCAGAAAAATGGTCATTAAAATTCCAGCAATTGAAGCCTGCACATCAGAGTTTTACCTTTCACCGAACAGCAAACGGGAACTAAAGATGTTCACAATTCTGTGATGCAATTTAAATGCGTTGATGTATTTTGATTGCATAACCGAAAATAGTTAAAGAAAAGCAGCAGCATTTATTGATCATGTTTTAAGTCAGCCTTTATCAGTTAATTTAGAAGAAACATGTCCAAACTGTTCCATTTTGGAGAGACACAGAGCTTGCTGTGCCCATTTTATGTTCCCATTTAATGAAGTTGTTAAAGCGGCAAGAATGACAGGTTAATTATCCTTTATGAAAGTGGGACAAATTGAACTGTGTCTTTCCATCATTTTTTGATATATCAAGAAGCTCCTGAGGTGCTCAGCCGTCACTCTGGTGAATACAGCAACTAATCCACTCCACTATTCTCTCTTGACCTGGGTCTCACCAACAGGGGTTTGCAGTATATTGCAGCAGTTTTTGTTTCACATTCAACAGATTCCTCTTTATTATGAATTCCAAAAGATTTTTTTTTTTTTTTTGAACAGCCATCCATATGTTGGTTGACAGCTCCTGAAATAACTGATGGCTAAATTTAAACTATGATGAAAATTAACCCAAGTGTTAAATGCAAACAGGCCTGTTCAGAAGAAACCTATCATGGCAGATGCCAAACAGTCAAAAATTTGTGTAAATTAATGGAGCCTCACTGGTGACAAGCTGTCAGCGGGTTTGATGGCTTGTGCTTGTGCTTCAGTCCCACAGAACTTGGCCAGAGGGCAGCGTGGACAAGTCTTGTGTTTGAAAAGACCACGGGAAGCTTGACAGTATTGTTAACTAGATCATCAGCAGTTCATGGTCATAAAGGAATGAATATTCTACAGCCCTGCACCAAATATATTTTTTGAATTCAGTATTTTATTCATACATAACCTACATATCAGTTTTTCTTCTGCGGTACTGCTTAGTTTAGTAAGACTGCTCAAAAAAAGCAAGATTATATACTGAAGAATTTTTATCTTATTCTAACTGAATAACATCTGATACAGAAATTATCCTCTGCTGGTATGGATTCTCTCTGACTGTCACTGCAGGGATCACATTTTTGGTCAGGTTTTTTGTTCAAAATTCAGCTTTTTCAATGTCCTGGAACTTTCACCCACCATGGAATTATTTTCTTTACTCACCACTTGGCAGGTAGGATTTATCAGTTCAATAAATTAACTACTCACTCACCAAAAAAAATACTTGCATGTTAGCAGAAGAAAGCGATTCTAAACTGGAATGAAATTCACCTGTAATAGATATGGGATTAGTCATTGATTTAGGGAAGAACTGAAACAGGCCATAAATTATCATATGCTGCAAAATAGCAGATAAAGAAACAATAAAGAAGCAGACTGAATGATTAACATTCTTTACTAGAAATTTTGTGATGTGTTTTGCTCACCAATGCCGAAAAGTAATTTTCTAATCCTACTTTAACCTTTGATTTAACATAATTATTCACAGTAACCAGGCCCTTGCCTTCATGGTCTAAATGTTTAGGCTTTACCCACAATTGTTGTGGCCTTAAAAGTGGGAACAAATGCAATGAAAGTGGGAGTTGATCTGTTTAGTTTTACATAATTTTAAAGAGCTCGGGTAACTCCACCTTATCACGGCATCAGCCAGCTATGGATCAGAAATCTGTATGAAATGTTCTTTGTTCAGCAGCAAAGTTAGTCTGCGGATATTCGATCCATATGGCTGGCTGCAATGCCTTTGTCTTTGTCAACTTACTCAGTGTGGACATCTGACCTAAATGTATTCTTGTTGTTTGGTATTTATGTCTGGTGCCCAATACAGCCAGTTGTTTGTTTCTCTGGGTCCATTGGAGGGCTATATTATGTGAATACATCTGGTTAATGGTAGTCTAAAAACATAATTTTAAAATGATTAAAGACAGTATAAGAACACTGGGATCAGTAAACCAATAAACTTTGTAAGGAATATTAATCAAGGGGCATGAGCTAAATCCTTAACTTCTTCACCTTAACTTCCTATCAAAGAACATCTGGAAATTTACTGTCCACATTTAGGGAAGTACTAGCTGCCTAAATTTGGCGCACTTAAACCATTTTACGTCAACCGGTCCAAAGTATATTAACAATTACACTACCAAATCCTTATTAAGATACATGCAAACTACTGAGTGAATGAGTTAACCTCTTCTTGACAAAATCATCAGAGGACGTCAGACCATGAAATCATGAACTGGCATTTCTTTAATAATTCATTTATGTTAATACAATTAGCAGCATCTTAATATTGAATAATGAGAGAGTACACAAAGTACTTAGGTAGAAAGTATTAACTAATGGAATTAAGATCTGAGGTTACAAAGGCAGAGGAAGTGTATTAGAGTAACTCAGCATCAGTTAGGCTCTACTTATTACAAATTTGGTGTTCAAGATTGGCATCATATCAATAATGTTAGTTTAAACTTCACTCCATGTATGGCTGACAAATTAGCAGCTTTGAATAGCAAGTCTATTGGATATATTAAAGTCTAGTTAGTTCGACAATGATTCCAGAAGCTTATATAACCTTATCCTTCTTAGTTGGTGTAGTAAGGTTCTCATCTTCCTTTGGGTTACTCGGACCCATCTCTGGGATATCAAAGTGATGAATCTCCATTTATCATCATAATAGTTTGGCATTCTTCCGATATCCATTCTGTCTTAGTAGTATTAACCTTCCTTTCATTCTCAGAAACTTAACACTTACATACAATTGATCTACTGAATTGTTTGCCTATCTCTGGCTGCTAGAATTCTTAAAGTGGGAGAATTTCTGCGAGGTTTCCATGATCTCCCACCGTAACTTCAGCAGAAGATTGGCGGAAACCCTGGAGGAAAAGCATGAATGGCCTTTCATGCCTCTTCTCTGGGTGTTCTGCTAAAGAAATTCCTGAAGAAAGTCTCTCTCAACTCCTGTAACCTCCATCTCCAGCGAGCATTCTATTTGTATGACGTCTCTTTTTTTGTCTCTGACCTTTTGTGCCAAAACACCATCTTTTATACCTTTGATTCTCAAAGTAAACTCCTTCAGTACCATTTCAACCAATCTGTGTGATACACCTTGTTGCAAGGATTCCCTTATTTGGTGTCAATACCTTAGACACAAATCAAGAATTCATACTGAGCAAATTTTAATTATTGCTAAAATTAAGGTCTTCTCTTTGGTTGTGAAAATTACATTCACTTTCTTTGGCTTCAAATAAGACTGATAAGGCAATCTACATACAGATTAGGTCACTCCCAGGTCTGGTTGTGAAAACTCCTATCACTTTCCCTGACTTTAAATCATGGCATAAGATAGGAAAAGATAAGGATGGCAGAAAATGATGCAAATACCCAGCAGAACAGGCAGCATCTGTGGAGAAACATAAGTTGATGTTTCAGGTCTTAGACCTTTCTCAAGACTGGAAGATATTACAGATGAACAGCACATAAAAATGAACAGAACAAGTAAAAGGGGAAGGGAAAAAACACACACAGGAAAAGAAATAGAATGACCTCCACTTGGATGGAGAATAGGAGATGGTTAAGTAGCAGAAGTGATATTAGCAGAAGACAAAAGGAGACATAATGAGAGAATTAAAAGACATATACAAGACACAGATAGTATGTGAATAGCTAAAAGGAGGTAAGTAGAAAGGGAAACTTGAGAAACCCGCAAGTTTTTGCAACTTTTTCTGGGTTTTTTTCAGATTTCCAGCACCTGCAGTATTTTGTGTTTTGTTCAAGCTAAGGATGGCCCTCTTTTTAAGCTAGCTCTGTCCACTGATGGGAACTAGCTCTTTGCTAGGCAAGTACTCTCTTGGAATACCCATGGTTCTTAGCATTAACTCTTTCTGTTTTCCCAGAGTTCAGCAGGATTGTTGCAAAGACAATTTTAAAGACACCTCTGGGTATTTTTGGGGCACTTTTAGGTCACTTCTTCTACAACAGTCTGGTTGTAATGTATGAATGATGAAAAAAGACGTGATTCCTGGACAATCTTCCCATTGTTTACTGAGGTGTTAGCCTGGTCAGATTCTATATGTTAAAGAAAATCTTCAAAGCAAATGCTTGTACATGAAAGAGATCCGGTGTACCAATGTCAGACCCCACAGCCATTCTGCAGTTTTCCATTCACCGCTGTACAGATCGGGGTGGAAATTAGTTATGGCCCGTTTTCGGGTCTATAATCAACGGCGCGCCAACTGCACGTACCCCAACCGGGTGGCCCGAGGCCAGCCTGAAATTAGTTCTCAGGCCTCATTAACATTTCATGTGCGAGCTGCTGATGCTGTCGCACCTCCACAGGCAGCCTGTGCATTTCACTAAGGAGAATATCAGGCCACTTGCCCTGTCGGCAACTGCCTGACATTAAGTCCCAGGAGGAGGGCAGGGCAGGTCACGAGGACTGTGGAGTTGGGGAAGCTCTTCCTGGCTCCACAGGAATGCTTCTTGGTGACATCGCTGCCTAGGCCGCAGAGACTGCTTAAGAAACCCAAGAAGAGCAATTTCTGAAAGGATCTAAAACAAGCATTAGGCCTCTAATTTACATACATACGGGGCCTAATGCTTGTTTTAGGTGGCCACCCAGGATGCCTGAAAGGCAGCCATTACCAATACGACGTCACCCATTTTGCAGGCGCAGATCGGGCGCGGGACGTTACGCTCCAGAATTGGTCCTTTTTGCCACTGTTTTCTGCCTGGAGAACAGGTACAACGAGAACCAATTTCTATCCCCAGAAGTGGATCAAGCTCTGTAGGCAGAGCTTATATTTGTATCACCAGAGACTGGGGCCTGGATTATCCTCCCCTATTCTGCCCAAAATCAGGTAGGATAATAACAACAACAACAACTTGTATTTATATAGTGCCTTTAACGTAGTAAAACATCCCTAGGCACGGCACAGGAGTATTTTAAGACAACAAATTTGACACCGATCCACATAAGGATAAATTAGGGCAGGTGACCAAAAGCTTGGTCAAAGAGGTAGGTTTTAAGGAGCGTCTTAAAGAAGGAAAGAGAGGTAGAGAGGTTCAGGGAGGGAATTCCAGAGCTTAGGGCCTAGGCAACAGAAGGCACGACCACCAAAGGTTGAGCGATTAATCAGGAATGCTCAAGAGTGGCAGAATTAGAGGAGCGCAGTTATCTCAGGGGGTTGTGGGGCTGAAGGAGATTACAGAGATAGGAAAGGGCGAGGCCATGGAAGGATTTGAAAACAAGGATGAGAATTTTGAAATCGAGGTGCTGCTTAACCGGGAGCCAATGTAGGTCAGCGAGCACAGGGGTGATGGGCGAACGGGACTTGGTGCAGGTTAGGACATGGGCAGCCGAGTTTTGGATGACCTCAAGTTTACGTAGGGTGGAATGTGGGAGGCCAGCCAGGAGTGCATTGGAATAGTCAAATCTAGAGGTAACAAAGGCATGGATGAGGGTTTCAGCAGCGGATGAGCTGAGGCAAGGGCAGAGACGGGTGATGTTATGGAGGTGGAAGTAGGCGATCTTTGTTATAGTGCAGGAAAAGGTGGAAAATTTGGACTATGAGGCTTACTGCCGCGTTTTTGGCCTGAACGCAAGTTCCTTGCTAATAAAAACTGCAGCTCGCTCCTTGATCTTTAGTGCTCCTATGCCCCATTTAAATGATACCGCTTCTTTGGTGCAGCAGTAGCATTGCCACAATTTTCCTTGTAGATAGCACAGTGCTCCCTCTTACTGCAGGGATCCTGTCGGGAGCTCCCCCTATGGGTTGAGGTCATGCCGGGGTCGGGACAGTTAGCAGAAGTCCCATATGACCCTGCTCCCGCAGGAGAACTAAAATCCAGGCCTATGTCTTTTAACGTATTTGCCAAGTGAAGCTGGAACGAATACAGGCTTTAAAAAGACAGTCAATTCATTATGTATGTAGTGTAAATTTAAAGATTGTTCTGAATGGTATCTTGCCTCTGTTTTTGCTTCTCTGTGTTAGTATATTTGTTAACAAATTCAAACGTTAGCATAGACTGTGTTAAGTGGCCTGACTGTGATATATTCCATTGAGAGGTCGCACAACACCAGGTTATATGTCGATATGCGCGATCTTCTTGGCGATTCTCTCCACTTTGAGCCGGCAGTTTGTGGTGTCGATAGTGGTCATGATGCGGAGATGCTTGTCGATATGCGCGATCTTCTTGGCGATTCTCTCCACTTTTGTCGATATGCGCGATCTTCTTGGCGATTCTCTCCACTATCGACATATAACCTGGTGTTGTGCGACCTCTCAATTTTGTCCACCCCAGTCCAACACCGGCATCTCCGCATATATTCCATTGTCAGAGGTGGCAGAAGAACATCGTGGGTATCCCACATATAACCCAGCAAGCAATTTACCATGACTGGAGTTAATTGTTCAACCTGGGCTTCTTTAACTAAACCTTTTAACTCAAAAAGATACAGGTTCGCATTCACAAAAAAAAACTCGATTTGCTTCTGGAAACTATTAATAAGCCAAGTAAACAAGGAAATATTGTTGGGGAACGACCCGTATCACATTGGCCTATGGAGCAGCATGGTGAGAGGGGTGAGAACAGTGGAAGGAAGGTTGATTCCTCCACTCTGCTAAGTTGCACTGAGCTCCAATCTCTGATGTATTGTTGTGGGGAGCAGTTATTGAATGGAGGTCAGGCAGTTCCCGCAAGAGTACGTAAGGAGGAAAAATAAAAGGGTAAGTCACCTTATACAGCACTTGAAAATCAACTTGGAGTGGCATTGAATGAATCTAAATAATATTAGTGTTAGATTAAAGTTCTACTGGGTTGCTAAATCTGTGGATTTGCTCAAGTTGTATGTTCAACACCCAACATATAGCTGGAAGACAGGTTTGTCAATCATCTTTCACATGTCACTGAAAAACGTCTGTGATGTACATATAGAGACTGACATCCCTAAAATGGACTCTGTTTTATAAGAAAAAAAATGACAGTAGTTTTTTGATATGACATGTCATTGAATTTAAAAGAAAACCTATATTGGCAACCCTTTGATGTTTTGGGTTGTTTTTGATCCACTTGAAACACTTTACAGGGTTTTGATCCACTTGAAACACTTTCCAGGACACCTTGCTGGTATCCCACACTATGGGCCTTGGCTCTTCACCTAGGTTTCTTCATAAAAAAAGGTCATCAATGTAGCATCTGAAGGATACCTAAATCCTATCCTTATCCTTGTTTTCGCTGTTTGACTCATTTATCTTCTGTTTGACAAACAAGCAAGCAAAAAGAAATTAGTGTCACCATTAGAAAAGGAAAAAGATTAGGGTGTGATTATTGACCATTCACAGAAAGTATCTAGCCAACGTGTAGCTGCTATCAAGACTAATCGTGAAGTTGGACTTGACAAGGGCATTTGACTACAAGTTGAAACAAGTTATTCTCACCTTATATAGGCCATTGATCAGACCACACTTGGGATATTGTGTGTAGCTATCAGTACCCGACCTTCAAAAGACATCAATGCATGGGAGAGGATGTGGAGAATAGTGACAAGGACGATTCTAAAACTTAGGGTTTTAAGTTATGAAGAGAGACTTATCACATTGAATTTGTATTCATTGAGGAAAACTTTGAGTGGAGACATTGTGGTGGATTTTAATTCAGAGTGGTCTCTGGAAGGAAACCATTCTGGTGAGTTCATGGCGCACAAGAGGCAGCAGGAGGCCACAAGGATTCTAACCACTGGGCTTCATTTAAATGCCACTGGTCCACTTCTCGCCTGGCACGGGCAGAAACAGGCTGCAGAGTGGCTGCTGGCAGGGAAAGATCATCACCTGCCAGCTTTCAGGTAAGTGGCGCAGAGTGAGTCTTGAGAGTGTCTCACGGGAGGGAAGCGGGAGGAGTCCGGTAAGGAGAGGCCGCGACTTTCTGCTCCTCCTGGCCCCACAGAAGAATTTTTTTGACTTACCTGGAGAGCCTCTTCATCTTTCCCATTAGTTGCCAACCTGCTTCAGCCTGGAGGGAGTCCGCAGAGACCATCCCGCTCAGACTCCAGTTAAATTGCCATTGACGTAATGCCATTGAGGGATAAGGATAAGCGCAGATAGAAATAATCAAATGTGGACTTGGTGTTTCCTAAGCTAATGGAACCATGGAAATGTCATGCCTAGAAAGACATTTGGTCTAGGATACGTAATATAAGATTAGAGAGGTATTCTGGAGTTTTTCTTGATTTACCTCTGGGGTAGGGAGAACCTTTACAGAACCTTTCCACGGGGGATTTCATAGATAGATACATTGTAAATGGTCATTACATACTGTCTTATGTTCTTACATCAGCTGCCAGAAATAGGAAAGTAAACTTGAGGCCTGCTGATTTGGTCGCAAATTAATTCGGACTGGAGGGAGGCATACAGTGGAGTTCCCTATGGTTCAGTACTAGGACCACTGCTGTGTTTGATATACATTAATGACTTGGACTTGGGGTTACAGGGCATAATTTTGAAATTTGCAGATGACATGCAACTTAGAAGTGTAGTAAACACTGAGGAAGATAGTAATAGACTTCAAGAGGACATAGACAGGCTGGTGGAATGGGGAGACACATGGCAGATGAAATTCAACACAGAAAAGTGTGAGGTGATACATTTTGGTAGGAAGAATGAGGAGAGACCATACATGCTAAATGGTACAATTTTAAATGGGGTGCAAGAAGAGAGAGACCTAGGAGTGCTTGTGCACAAATCTTTGATGGTGGCAGGACAGGTTAACAAAGCAGTTAATAAAGCAGACGGAATCCTGGGCTTTATAAATAGAGGCATGGAGTACAAAAGCCAGGAAGTTATGCTAAACCTATATAAAACACTAGTTCGGCCCCAGCTGGAGTATTGTGTCCAATTCTGGGCACCGCACTTTAGGAAGGACGTGAAGGCTTTGGAGAGGGTACATAAGAGATTTACTAGAATGGTTCCAGGATTGAGGGATTACAGTTACGTGGATAGACTGGAGAAGCTGGGGTTGTTCTCCTTAGAGCAGAGAAGGCTAAGAGGAGATTTGATAGAGGTGTTTAAAATCATGAAGGGTTTAGATAAAGTAAATAAAGTGAAACTGTTTCTAATGGCTGAAGGGTCAATAACCAGAGGGCACAGATTTAAGATGATTGGCAAAAGAGCCAGAGGCGACATGAGAAAAAAACTTTTTACACAACAAGTGATTAGGATTTGGAATGCATTGCCTGCTAGGGTAGTGGATACAGATTCAATAGTAGCCTTAAAAAGGGAATTCGATAAATATTTGAAGGAGATAAAATTGTAGGGATATGGGGAAAGAGCTGGGGAGCGGGACTAGCTGAGTTGCTCTTTGAAAGAGCTGGCACAAACTCAATGGGCCAAATAGTCTCCTTCTGTTCTGTACTATTCCATAATTCTATAAATTCTGGAGACAACTTATTTTTCTGTTTAGAATTAACGTCACTCAACCATACCAATCTCCATGATAACTCTCCACTTTCTGTGAGTCAAGTAACAACTAGCAGTTGATATCATAAACAAATAATGGTGTGCAAACGACTGATGGAAATAAATGTACTGTGCATTATAGTGGTGGATCACAGGTTTGATTACCCACTCCACTGGATTCCCTATTTAAGTTGCGGGAGACTCACTGGAGAAGTTGGTCTTGCTCTGTTTCACTTCACGCTATTCTCGGGGCTTGACACCCAATTTACACTCCACAAATTTAGCATCGGCGAAAAGCTGGAACCACTCAACATTGATGCTAAACTTGTGCGAATGCACCATAAACTTCTTGAAAATATGCCTCTTAAAACTGGCTTTTTTTGGAGCTTTAGTCACAAGCAGTTTGTGTTAAACGAGTGAAGAATGCCAGTGTTACTTGAGGCTATGAATGACTCCCTTCCGAGAATGGGACAATGTCAATAGTTCTAAGTGTTCCTACAGGCTGCACCTGACCTGTGAGTTCAAATACACTCATTTTTTCAGCATTGTTTCTGTGCTAAACAAGGACAAACAGGTTATTTGTTTGTAATTTCTCTGAAAGAATAATCATTAATTTTACAATACTGTGGTTGTTGTAGCTCTGCTCAATTGAGTACACCTCACCCAGATTACTCCTGTGGGGTGGTTGTTGGGTTGTGCAGTGACAGATATTATTTATTATGTTTTCCCCAAACAGACGTGTTATTTTCATCAAGCTGTTGCTTGCTTTAGGTTCCTGCTTTCAAATGAAAGTAGTTCTGTCATCACACGAATGTTGTTTGTTTCGCTGAAGTCTGGCTGTGCATTGAGCAAACACAGCAGATGGGAATATGACAGTAATATATGTTTACAAGTACTGTTGGTGACTATTCTCTGCAGGTTGACAGAAGTGACTAAAGGATGCAGTACAAAGTGTCACAAAGCCACTGCATAAGTGATGGTTTCCCAGACGTCTCAGAAACTGGAGCACACCAATAAACTGGGGCTTTTGTTTAGTTTTTCTCCACCAGTACAGGTGAAAAAAATGGTAAAAATACTATTAGGCTACAGGTAAGGGTAAAGGAGGGTTATGATTGGCTGAGAGCCATTGGCAAATCCCTTAATAAAACTCACCGATCTGCATCTGCTGTTGTAATGTCAAGCAAATCACAGTCAGAAAAGGAAAACAAATTTGAATATATAATGAGAGAAAGGTAAACAAATACTGTATAGTGAGATTCTAATGTTGACAATGACTCAAAGCTGTGTGCTTATGTAAGTTTTGTCTCATATTACAATGCGCTGAAACCAATAATAAATGCAGAATTTCTCATTCATTATAGCTAAATCTTTTAACCTATATTTCTATACAGTTTTAGTGGAGACAACTCCAATTAGCTAGCTCCAGATTAGCATTCTTTTTACTTTTAAATGGAACAGTATTTTCACAATGAGGCAACGATAGAGAGATTGCACCATTTAAACTTTTCATAAAGGTAGGTCACTGACCTTTTGGTTAGTAGCCCTCATTCTTTGAATGATGTTAAACTTCACAAAGGGATAACAAGCCATGCAACCAGAAAATTACATCAATGCTTCACCTGCTGAGACTTTTCCGCTGAAGTTCACATAGATTTTTCCTTTCTGTACATACCAGAATCCCAGCCCACAAGTGGCATTTTTAATTCCTTGTACCAGAAGAGCTTAAGATGATGGACCGAGGTCCATGGCATTTACTCTATGATGGGATCTCACCCAATCCTTTTAAAACTTTTTTAGGCAAGCAACATTTAGCAACACAAGCTAACCTAACATAAGAGTGATGAGCACGCATGAATAAACTATGATATCCAATAATGTAAACATGACAGTTATAGCTGCATACCATTATTTGTTTGAGATGCCAACTCTCAGTTCTTGTTTGACTCACAGGGAATTGGATATGTGTCATGGAGATTGCAATGTTTGAGTTGCTTTAATTTTAACATGAATTTAACACTGGTAAAGTTCTCCATACAAACTGAAAACCATCAGATACAGAGGAGTGGAGAGTGGGAAATACTCATTTTGAAAAAACTGAGTGCTAGACACATAAAGGTGAATAATCTACCTAGCTTATTTATATTATCTTTTGCATTCCACAGCTCATACTGTCAAGGTAGTATCTCCTTTTGGCAGATGAGAAGCTGTCTATATGGGATTTAGCCAGACGTAGAGAGCACTCTATCAAACTGATCTGTTAGTTGTCAGATCCAAGCAAAAAATGCTTGAAGAAAGTAGGAGGTCTTCTTCAATTCCAAGATTATAGGTAACTATTGCTCTGATGAAGTATCTTTTAATCTCTTTTTGGGGTCCCTTTCTTCTGAACTGTAGGAACATAGAATATAATCCTTTCACTGCTTTCTAACTGGTTTGTCCAGTTCCTTTTTCCATAAGGATACCAAACAACTGACGGAACTTTTGGCATATCAACATATATAGTTTAATATACCCTGGCATCTGAATAGTGGAAAGTATTTTTAGTGAGATATTTAGGGGTCTGAAAATATTATGTGGGCATTACCTCTTCAGGAAAATAGAATTCAGGGACTACGTAAGGGGAAAATAGGCTGTAGGTAAAGAACTACCTGTTTTCAAATCAGACATGATGGGTCACAGTATGTCAAGGGCATTGTCACTCCTCCTGGCAGTTTTCTAGTGAAGTATTTCACATTTAATAAAATGTTTCTTGTCAGTAATTGCCATTGGTTTTTCAAATACAATTTTTAAAAATAAATTTGGTACAAATAAAAATAAAAGAAATAAAAATGCTGTGAAAGTGAATAATGGGTTAATACAGTTCTACTTTAATTGCCATTTGCATTGGTAGACTCAATATCAGGCATAGGTTACATTGCTGCGGTTTACATGAGTATTTTACTGCGGTGTAATTATGGAGAGGGTAAGGCTGCACTAGGTGGAGTACAGCATAATTTCCTTGGCCTTCATTAATTCCTGTCACCTCTGTATGATCAAGTATTGTTAAATGATTTTGCTGCATATCCAGCATGGGCTTTTCTGCCTTTTGAGAATATAGTTATGGTTAGCTATCGTTTCTCATAATTGTAGGGTTAACTGGTCCATTATGCCTTGTATTTGCTTTGGGTTTAAAAAGTGAATACATAAATTTAGGTCTAAGACTGTAAGGAATTAAGCATTTCAAAATGAGAAAGTAGTGTTCAAATCAATTTCTGGAAAAGGAGAAGCTTTCTCATGGCGATGACATATGTTTCCAACAGCCCATTTACGGATGAAAAACTGCCAGTGAGTAAGGTATTAACCAGTACATTTACTAATGAAGAAATGTCAGGAAATAAGGTGTTAGGTAGATCATTAGCACACTGGATGGACAATGAAGAGGCCTTGCAGACTATAATGGAGCTAAGAAGCCAATTAGAGATCTATTGTTAGCAAGACTATGATCTGTGGGAACTGTAGGCTGGCTGCCCCTGACCCCACTCCCATTGGAGTAAACATGTACCTCTTGATTCATTGGGCAGCTCTTAAAGGTAAGAACTAAGAACTGATGCCAAGCCAAAGAACAATACTATTCTGTACTGTTATTGGTAAATGTGCTACCTCCTGGAAGTGTTAACATTTAATAGCTATAAAACAGGAAGTCAATTTTAAAGGATAGAACTTCCAATCGGCAAAGTATGTGGACAGGGAATGTGGCAGATTCAATGGGTTGGTTTCTTTTTAAAGTACTTACAATTTTGTGAATTTTAATACTGAAGATGACAAAAGTCTTGCATCAGCACAAGGAATGAAGACCGTATTCTTCTGATGTTTCCAGGTTGACTGCTCCATTGTGTAGGAATGCCAGTTGCCATGGGGAAAAAGAAAACTCACAGCCTAAATTGTACTTCCTACAATAGGAAGCATCAGGATCTGATAATCACTTAAAAATGCCAGTCATTTTTTCATCATTCACTGGAAACTCAGGTCGCTGCACACATGTGAAGCACAAATGTGTCGTCAGATGCAAGTCTAACTGACTGCATGAATACAACTTCCTGAATCAGAGGAATATCTTGAAGCCAGTGCCTTATTTAAATCAAAAATATATGCTAAAAGCAAAAGTTGAAACTCACACTGTAAGAAATGAACACATTCTCAAGCCCATGGACTGAAATGGAGGCAGCACTGTAGACAATAGGATTCTCTCTCACACTAATGGGAACATTGCTGCAAAGGCTGATGTCAATGGTGGGAAACAAAGAACTTTGAATGGTCATTTGGGAATGAATGCTTCTTTTGGGATAAAAAAGAAAATTGTATGAAATTCAGATGAAAAGTCTCTTAAAGGAGAATTGTCTCTGTGATGTTTTGCCTACATGACTTAAATTACGTACAGAATGTGAAGAAAATGAATCATGAAGTAATAATAAATTGAAGCTATTTTGTAAATCTCATTGGATGCCAGAAAGTGGACGATTTGTTTTCTCACTTTTTCTCCTTTTTTTCTTGCTTTCTTCTGTTTTCCCAATAAAGATCACCTTTTCCCAAATAATCTACTTCAACAAAGAGGGCTCATGGTTCCAAGGGACATGTTCCATTTGAAATTAATCTTGCTCTGCAATTAACCAATGGAAGACATGCTTACAGTTATGTGAGACAGCTGCCTAAAGCTGCCTCAGTTTATCCTACCCCTGATGTGGAATGGTCTGCACAACCTAGCAGCACAGCCGAGAACCTGAAAAAAAACCTCACACCATGACAGGCGATTTTGAATGGTAGATAGCCCTGGGACTTGAACTGATGGCCATCTGCTTGTGAAGCCAGGGCTGTTACTGCTAGGCTGCTGCCTGTATATCTGTTGCACTTTTAAAGGGATTTACACACAAGTGTCTTTAAATGTGTCTGGCACATCCTTTCTTTAAGAAGTATTCACTGTGTTAGCATTTCAGTGCTGGATTTATGTGCTCTGCCAATTTCTATTATGATCCTTCCTAGATAGGAAAGATATCTCCTCAAATGATAAAAGAGTACAGCTTCCATTATAAAAACTTTTAGCGGGGAAGCAATTTCACCTGGAAATCCTTTGGGCACTGAAGGCTTTTCAAAGAAAGTTTAGTTGCATTGATACTGCTGTAATTGTTAAAGGGGCTATGACTTGGTATATACGATAATGACATTGGACCTAACTTCTCAAAGCAAACTGATTTTCAAAAGCCACTGGGGAAAAGGTCATGCTGTAGGAGATAAGAGTCCCTGCTGTGGAACAATCTGGCCCCAGAGGGGATAGGAGCACTGTTTGCAGCAGGCTGTTCTGGGAGCCAAGCCTACCCACTAAAATATCCAACAGGACTGAAAACTCGATTTAAAACACACAGTGCAGCTGCTGTTGTGAAGAGGTCTAAGATTCCTTGTACATCTGGAGTTCTTCAGGTAGATTGGTTTAAATCTGAGATGTCCACTCCTACATAAACAAAGTAGCTGCAATGTTAGATTATATTTTGAAACAATTCAGGACAGAAGAAATAAAACCTATACGGTGATATTTCTTAAAATACAAAAATTTCTCGATAAAGCTCTACAAGAATTGATACGGTTTTGCCAGCTATATTACGTACCAAAAACAATGTGTGACTAGTGTATAAAGATATTTTACTGTAACTGTTATTCTCTACTTGACACCTGTGTAGAATTTAGTTCAGGGTAGATGATTGTTTTAAAGTTAACTATCCAGTGTAGTTAAATAATTCAAACAAATCTGTGTATCAGCACAGGCAGGATTAATTTTGTTTGAATGAACATAATCTTGAGTTGTGAAACCTTTCACTGATTAGTGTGAGGATGAGAGCACAAAGTTCTGGTTATTTTGAGATTGTCCTTGAATATTATTGGCCCTGATTTTGCGGTAAGAATAACAGTGAGGCTATCAGCGCTCACTGTTATTAAGAAGTAAATCGGACAGCAAATTCCGGAGTACGCACATGCGCAGTTAAACACGGAAATCAGGAAGTTGCTGTCCGATTTGCCCTGCTCCTACACCGGTACCTTGCCGAGAGATTCGGCATTCACATACATGGAGGGTGTGAAGTTGCGGTACTTACCCACTAGAAACCCACTAAATATGCCAGAAAAAGTTAGGGCTTGTCCTTTCAACTGCAAGTGATTTTTAACGGCATGATCAGTCTTAATTACTACTAAACAACCTCTCTGGCACTGAAAATTTACTTTTGCAAGTGTGGAGTCTCATTCCTTCAAATTTTAATTATCGTTGGCGATTTAAAAAAATATTAAAATTAAAATAATTTTTTTTAAGCTTTTTCTTTCTATCTGTCTCTCTCTTAATCTCATCTTTCTTTACCTCTCTTTCTGTACATGATTTTACATTGAATTAAATATTTTAACTTACACTTCCTGGTTTAGAGTCTGCAGGCTGAATTTTAATGGGGAAGGTGGATTGGGGGCGGGGGAGGCTCCGAGGCAGTCGGTTTACCCAGGAGGTAAATTTAACGGCAGGGCCTGATTTGCATGGAAAACCTCTGTTTCCCACCCGCAGCCAGCCAAATTGAGAGGCTGGCTGGCTCCAGGCGGGGGCAGGTAGACCTGCGGTATTGGGCCACACAGAGGAGGGAGGGATCATGTGGCAGCTGGGGGGTGGGCCGGAGGAGCGGGGGAGTGGGTGTATCAGTGATCGCGAGCCAGGAGCAGCACGGGGGGCTGCAGCGATCGCAGGCCGGAAGAGCGGAGAGGGTGTATCAGCGATCACGGGCCAGGAGGAGCAGGGTCGGAGTGTCGGAAGAAGATCGAGGTGTGCAAAACCCGACCAGCTAAAGTTAAATACAAAATAGAGGTTAAAGCAGAGGCTTTCAGCCTCATTATGATATTTAAATAGACGACCGGCCTCCTGGCAGCAGATTGGCTTCCCGCCCCCCCGTCCCGCTTCCGTTAAAACCGAAAGTGGGCGGATTGGAGGCGGGTTCAGGTCGGGATTCAGATTTTTAGTACTTTTAACTACCCACCCGCCCCCAACCCACCCATTTTTTTAGGTTAAAATTCCCCCCTTGCGTGCCTCAGTAAGGATTTTTCAATCTGATTGGTTGAAGCGACACGCTGTTGCTTTCCCTGTTCACACAGGTCCCAGACCCCTGTAATGGGCATCGCGCTGTTTTGGACTCCCGATGATGGTAAATTGCCGTGCAAAAGCCCAGGGAAAGTCTGTAAGCGTAATGAACGGCGAGCAGCGTTCATTCGCTGCTGACTGCAAAATTTGAGCCATTGTTTCTTTTCCTGTTAATTGCTGACAATTATTTTAGAATTTTGCTAAGGATCCCGTCAAGTTGTATATTCCTCAATGTCAATTCCACTCACAGAATCGCACGCACGTGTGAATTTGTATTGTTTAAGTACAAATAAATAATAAGGGAGCATTGTTGAATTATTTACTCCAAGCTCCCAGCTCTGGAGTTTTCAGCTGGCTTGGACTGTAAATCAGGAGACTTATGTTAAGTTGATGTAAAAACATTTGATGTGCACCTCTTGTCCTTTCTGTGTATGCACCAATGTAGTAATTTAATACTGTCAGTCTGTCCACCTTGTCAACGGAACATGGACAGCCCTCAGTATAAACCCTGGGAGATTGTACTCAGCTCAGGTTATCCTGATTTGAACTGAATGTGATCTCTGTGGGGCTGTACTATAAATGGGGTAATAAACTTCCTGTGATAAACTGAGCTCAGTCACTGCACCACATCAAGGTATTGTATGCTTGGCAGTGGTCCTAACTACCCGTCTGTCTATAACATGAGCGAGACAGTCTGCAACTGGGGAACTAAAAAAATAAATGTGGATGCTTTTGAAGAGAGTTTTGTTTAATCTTTTTCTTTTATTTATATGCCTGTCCTATGCAGATAGCAGACACTGAACTAAAAGTGCCATCATAATCTTTCTTGAGGTTAGAATTGCAGCTGCCTCTTGGTGTGACTTTCTACGCAGAACTGTTTTTTTAAGATTAAAAATTACATTAACACAACAGCTTCCAACTTCACATAAGTATCCACGTAAAGGACTTAGAACAAACTTTATTGAAAACTGTTAAATATCAGCATAAAAATGGCTATAGTAATCCAGCATTTTGGCATAAATTTGTAATAATTATATATATATATATATGAGGTAGGGATACAGAAAGGTGGATATAAACATTAAACAGTATTTTGTGGAAACTTTTCATAAAAATTTTTTTTTGCTTTCCTGTAGATCCGACAAAGGCTGAGAAAGGTGTTGAGCAGGTTGAACATAACTGCTGGAAACGTATTGACACAGTATGTCAATAAGCTGGTACTGAATCCTCCATATTGACAGATGCAAACTTTGATTGACAGCTCTACAAATGGAAGCCTGGAAAGCACGGGAATCTGAAAGCTAACGATCTCGCAAACCGTATCCAGCTTCCCAGGTAACTGACATCATGACTTCCCCCACAAACCAGAGTGAGTGTTCTTCCCCCTTTCTACCTTCTTTCCATCTGTTCACGCTGCTCCAGCAGCCTCCCTGCTCTATCCCCGAAGGGGCCTGCCTAAGCAGAAGGGTATTAGAGCCTCTGATGAGGAGGGCCTCAGGCTCTTCCATCACTCCTGGCCACAAGGAAGGCACCAGCTGTCTGGCCTCATTTGCATTTTTTCTCAGAAATAATGAAATTAGCCATGAGTTTCCTGAGGTGATGCAAGACGCAAATTTAGGCTAGATGTGTCAGTGTGTGATGGGGAGGGAGCTAGGAAGGTCATCAAAGCACTCAGAGAATGCTTGTAGCATGAAAATTGTGAAATAAAATCTCGCATGTACTATGAAGGCAGGAGTTATTTCAATGTCCTCTAACTGCCATGGAGTTCATGAGGGTCCAGTATTGCTTTAGTCCATGAGAATTTTCTTCATCAAAACTTTGCATTTATTACTTTCAAATGGAAATAATTCTCAATTCTTAAATATAGCTGTTCTGATTGTTGAACTGAACTAATGGCTCTCAAACTAAATTAGCCATCAGTTCTTGAATTAGTCTAAAAATGCAGTGCTTTACACAGTGGGGCCGATAATGCGGTTCAAACGCAGAACTGCCGGAATCGCTGCTCATCAAACGGTGCCCTTTGCCTGTGCCCAAATGAGCTGCCCTTGCACCATAATGCGAGATCAGCTCATTTAAACACTTTTCACATGTTCCCAGCGAATTATGTCCTGGGAGTACCATGGGAGTGAGGGGCCAGAATGTCGGGCCTCAGCAACCACAGAAGGCTTGCCTACCCGACCATTGCTGCTATTATTTTCTGCCGGCAACTACTGGGGACTTAAGGGCATATTCACACTATAACTGCAGCGTTAGTGTAAAATGGTTACGCTTCACACTGATGCTGCAGTTATAGCATAAATGCAGTCTGAATGTGGATTCAGGGCCCAACCTGACACCAGAGCGAAGAAGAGAGAGACTCCCTGTGGGCAGTAGTCTCACGCTGCTTCACTTGGGAGTCAATCTAGGTCTTGATTCACACTTCAAGTTTAGTGCCGTTCTGAAGCCGTGGAGTACAAATGCACTACTAGTCCTGTCACAGGGTTTAGCAAGTGCAGGCTAGAGGAAACACAGGGGCAATAAATAAGAGTGGCCCTATATTAAGGAGAGGACCACTCTGCATCAAAATGTTCGGTCACCTCTCCTCGTTCTTTGACCCCATTTCTTGGTGCCTGGTTATTTTCCAATTTTATGAAGTGCTTTGGAACATTTTATTACATTAAAGGCACTATATAGGTGTAAGCTGTCGTTGTTACTGAAAGCTATGCTCAAATAAATGTGTGTTCAAATATAACCACAAAATGCTGGAATTCCACACCAGATAACTCAGCATCTTAAAGTACAGACTGGAAATGATGCTGTGCGATATTATTGTATTTGTATAAAGTCTCAATGTGTTTGGATAAAATTCCTCTGTCTGCTATCTTAACTGAAGTGCTCAGTTATAGTAAAATAAGGAGACAGGGGAATTTGATACAAATGTGTTAATGTATGTATGATATCACAATTTCAAGGCCAATATTGCTTCTAAAAGTATACTGACCCCTTGTGAATTCTGAGAAGGTTTGGCTTTAAACGTTATTTATATTCTATTACAGCAATTTGTTTTGTGTCCTTAATCAGCTGGAGTAAAGCTAAATGATTCAGAATTTATAAAACTGATCATTCAATTACTGGAGACAGTAACTTTGAAATAATGCACTATCCATATCAGTCTATTTTATTATATTAATTGAATATTTAAAAATCAATAATTAGAGAAATATATCTTCAAATAATTATTTATAATTTGATCTATAACAATCTGTGACCAACTTTGACAATTTGGATTAATATGCAAGTCCTGATAGATTCATTAATGGTAATAACAGGAACAATCTGCTGTAAACAACATCTACTTATAATGATTTATTTAGAATTTCAAACATAGGAATTTTACAGCAGCAAAAAATGGTACAAAGATTTATGTTTATTTACATCTGGAAGAGTGGAAGCTCTGTGTGTTATATAAAGAAGAGGGTGGGAGGTAGCTGGAAATGTTATGCCCAAAATACCAGTTTACACACTAAATAGATTGTGTCACCAAAGGCTATGATAATAAGCCAGCTCTGCTGCAGTGTTTTGACTGTAACTGTATACATATGTGAGCCACCAGAACCCCGATCACAAAGAGTAAGTACCATATTCGAATCTTAGGCTTCATCAAGATCCGAAATAGTGAGGCAAAATCTAAAGAAAAGTAAGATCTATATCCAGACAGAGTGATTACTCAAAGCATAAATCTCTCCTCCATTTTAACAGTATAGGCCTGGACATGACTACTGGTGACAGTGGCCAATTCTTAACCATTCATATGACTATCATCCATCAGCTGTTCAAATTGAGGCAATGGGGCAGAAATTCCGTTCCCTACGGGTGGGTACGCGCTGTGTACTCACCCGCAGGGCCAACGGAAATGCCGGTTTTAGGCATGCACTGTGCATGCGCTGGAAACCGGCATTTCCGATCTGTCAAGAAAGCTCTTGACAGATCCTCCGCCTGCCCGGGAGAAGGGCCTCTGCGGGTGGAGAGTTCCATTTTCTGGAGACCCTTCGCCCGCAGAAAACACTTACAATTCTTGCACCTGGTAAAAGCAGGCATAAGGCCTGCTTTTACCAGGATAAGAGTTGAAAAAAGTTAAAAAAAAATTTCCACTGATTTATCATTTAAAAATACTTTAAAGAAAGGAAGGTTATTTTTAGCCCCATTAAAAACTTTAATTATTTTTTTCAAAAAATAAAATTTTTGTTTAAAATACTTAATGTATTGTAATTTAAAGTCATTTTAAAAATGTGATGTTTTTTAAAAAATTTATTTAAGTTTTACTATGTTTTGGGGGTGATCTCTATTCATATATTTGACAGGTCTTCCTGTCAAATGTATGAAGGGAGATTCCCTTCTCTGATTGGCTCCCCATGGCCCACGTGATCCCAGGGATGCTGTGAACCGCCTGCGCCTCTGGGATACGTGGGCCCTGCACACCGGCAGTTTGGAGAGGCCCAGGAGCGGAACTCTGCGCCTCCCAGGAGCCCTCCGGTCCAGGCGCAGATTTTTCCAGATCGCAGCCCTCCGCCCGCGGGAGGCCTGCGATCGGAATATCTGGACCATTAATCTGCTTATTTTAAGTGGGTCAATTCCTCTCCTGAAACAACAGATTTCGGGACAGTAATTTCGAACCCATAGTTCTATGTATCCAGAGACTCCAGACCCCAAATTCCGTGAAGTCGACCAATGAGGGCCAAAGCTGCGGTCCCACAAACGCCGCCATTTACACCTGAATCTCCTGACTATGTTAAGCTGGTACAAAAGAGGGGTACATTTTATGAGGTTTTTGTTAATAATTTATGTGCTTTTGGAATAATAACTATTTTTACACATTACATAAATTTGTATTTAAACGTTCTGGAAAAAAATAGTCCATTACTATCTTTTATGTCACCAGAAAGCAAAGCATTTATGGGACTTCAACAGAACAGGAACAGATGAAAAAAGAGGTGACATGAAAAAGAATCCTTTTACTGGGATGTATTAGCTGCAGAATCCAATGGCAGGTGGCAAGTAAAAGTAATATTAAAGATGAGAGTTGGTTTTGATGTGCCCCAAATACGTTATTGCCTGGTTAAAGTGTTAGGAGATCTCCAGAGAGAAACTGCTTGTACCAGCTATTTTGCCACCAACCATATCTGCAGGTCCCGGCACACCTACCTAGCAATGACTGAAGAACTGGCCCTATGTCAACATAAAGGCGATTGCAGATATGTGTCATCTACTGCAAGGAGACCTAATCCAATCTGTACCACAGGGATTGCACTGCCACTGACCTCAAGGTCAGTTCCTTCCTCTAATATTTTTCTGTCACTCCTTGCAAGCTCTACTGCACTGCTGTCCTCTAGGGGCAGCTCATCCTCACACCTACATCATTCATCAGAACCTCCACTTCACCAGCCCCTCAAACAGGAGGGGAAGGCTCCATCACTTGCCCATGGACTGTGTTTCCTGCCACCACATTTATTTTGTCGGCCATCGTGTTTACCAGCCACTTTCTGGGCCCCAAACATGTCTTTGAAAAGACTGAAATATGCCGAGGAAACATTTGCAGCCCCTTTTAAAGGCTACAGCTTTGTTTGCCAACTCTCATATGCAGCCACTTAAGTGACCAACTCCCTTTCATTTAATGCACAATTTCCCACCTTGCCCTTCTGGTGAGCTCCCAGCACTCGGGCCAATATGGGTGAGCAGCTCGTCATGCATTAATAATGAGGGCGGATTCTGAGCAATTCCAGGACATCAGCCCTGCTGAAGATTGGCGAACACTGCACCTGCTGCGCAGATGCTTTGCTGGCCTCTGCAGCCCCACAGAGAATCAATCCTTTAAACTTTCACACATGCGCCACTCCCCATGATGTTATTTGTTGACTGTAGAACGCGGCTCCAACGGATGTATGGGCTGAGCATGTGCACACGGTGGGGTGGGGGTGTGGGGGAGGGTGGGGGAGGGAAGGGTTGATGGGGGGGGTGCGGGGGGTTTGGAAAATCCTGGCAGTAGACCTTGTGCCTACTGTGCACAGTGATCAGCTGCCTGTTTTTTCCAGTCAGGCTGCACACAGCTTGATGCAGACTTTTGTTGAAGGAACGTGAAAGCCTCATTAAGCTCTTAAAAAATATGTTAATATCCCTGGCCTACAGTTTCCTGAGGTTGTGCTCTAGGTTTCCAAAAAAATTTGTCACAGTGGAAGACATTCCTGGGCCTTTGAGTTAAAATTATGTTATGGTAATTCTGGATGATTTGTAACATAATAGAATTTTTTTTAAATGCGATTTTTTTTTAAGACTTTGCTGGATTTACTTGTTTTTCTTTTGTTTTTTTTGTTCTTGCTTTTGTTTTTAAAGTCTCGTTTTTTCACACTGCAACATTTTAGGGAGCTTGAAACTCATTTTAACACCAAAGGGGTTCTGATGGGGATTTCTCTTGCTCTCATGGAGCTTTAGGATAAGCAGGAGTTGCGGAGGAATGATCCGGGGGAGGCCTGTCGGTATTGGAAGTTGGTCGCACAGACCTGCTGTTACCCAAGCATGCTGGTCCACAGGCCCTGCCAGAGTTGTTCTGTCCTGTCAGAGCAGATGTGTTTTTGGCACCCCAAACTACATAGGTCAGAATTGAACCCTTGATGTGCCATTTTAAGATGCTGGAAGTTGAAGGAGTACATGCACAGTGAGAGACATGTGCCCAACCTGCACACCAACCTGATTACACACTCGATGAGACGTTAAACCAAGGCCCCGTCTGCTCTCTCAGGTGGATGTAAAAGAGTCCATGGCACTATTTCGAAGAAGAGCAAGGGTGTTATCCCCGGTGTCCTGGCCAATATTTATCCCTCAACCAACATCGCTAAAACAGATTATCTGGTCATGATCACATTGCTGTCTGTGGGAGCTTGCTGTGCGCAAATTGGCTGCTGCGTTTCTTACATTACAACAGCGACTACACCTCAAAAGTACTTTATTGGCTGTAAAGTGCTTTGGGACGTCCTGAGGTCGTGAAAGGCGCTATATAAATGCAAGTCTTCCTTTCTTTCTTTCTATACTGTGCAGACAGATTGTATTATTATGACTTGAGAGGTGAGAGGCCGTCGGGTTTTGGGGTGTCCTGAAATGTCAAACAGGGCAATCCTCCTTGCACACACCTCATGCAGCTGATGTCCATTTTGCTGGACAGCAGCAAGGGGTTGGGTGCTCCATTTTGTGACTCCACGTTGGGTTCCATTTCGCTTCATTTTTGTTTTGCATTTCTCCCCTCACCCACTCCCACAACCAAACCCACAACCTCGGCCAAGGCAGGCAAGTATTTATAATTCACTTTTTGGAGCTTGAAAAAGGCTGATGCAATATTTGTTCCTGTAAGCAGCCACTTTTAGGTGTGCACATCCCTTTAAATTTGACATGCTGCCCAGATTTTCTACAGCCTCTCCCCCCACCCCCATCTCCCGCACCAACCCTCCACCCCCCCCCCCCCCACCCTTTAGGCTTGCTTCCCGCAGAAAGTCAAAGCCGTGCAGGCAGCTATGAATCATTATTTAAATGAGTTGACCACAGAAATACATGGCCACTTTCACTAGGTATGTGCCAGCCATGCACTATACCCCATTTGCACTATGCTCCTGAGTCTTTACCAGTAACCCGCTGCAACCGATTACTGGAAAATATCTGATCCTGCCTTCGAGGAAGTGGATCTCTTGCTCTGATTTTTTCCGTTCCTTATGTGGAAGCTTCTGACCAACAGTCAGCACCTGCCCACAACTGTGATGAGCAACATCCTGGGTACGCACCCTTGCCCGACCATTCTGTGGCTCATCACGCTCGAGTTCTGTGCTGCCTCACCCCAAAGAAAGTATCACACAACTGATTTATATAACATTGCTAAACAGAATGGAAGTGATAATGTTTTAAAAATTCAGTAATTCAGGATTATCCACCTTTTACAATGATTGGTGTTTCTCCGTTCTTATTTAACGATAACAAGGAATTTCTCCCACTTGTTTCACAGATTCTTCATTGGTTAGAATAAAGTGCCACATTTCTCTAAGAAAGTTTGTCAATCTGATGACATTGAAACCTCTCAATATTTATCAACACATTCACTGCAATAAAAGCAATACAACATTGAAACAGCAGCTGCTTTAGACTGTTGTCAGGCAATGACATTGTAGAAACAGTGTAATCTTTTCTGTTTTGTCACGCTATCTATGGAGATTCTGAAAAGTTAAGCAATTAATTTGGGCTCAAATTCACTAGTTGTTGAATATTATAAGAGAAAGCACCGTGAACAAAGAAAGCATCTTGTCAATATTGTCACAGAGCACAAGCACGTAGTGACCTGAATTGGTGTGTAATCCAGAGCTATAATTCAATGAATCATTTTATCAAAGCAAGTCATTCTGAATAGCCCAAATTAAAAGAAAAGCAGTGACTATTTAAAAAATGCAAGAACTGTTGTAACCTTTCACTGAAGTATTATGCAGCGAGATGAAAAATAAACTCCCATTACTGATGCTCCAGACCCGAGCCCACCACTTCTATTTCCACTTTTTTCTCCCTTTTTTTCCTTCTTTTCTCTTTACGCCTCCAAGACCCCTCTCTCCTGTCGTCATTCCTCCTTACAGTTCTCCCCTCTCGGGCATTCTGCCCTCCCAAATAGCTTCCCCAACCCTTCAGCACTCCTCAACCTTTTTACTCTCCTGCAGCCGTTCCAGGCTTGACTCCTGCTTAGATAAGCTGACAGCTTTCCTCTGTGCCTCTCTTGGCATCCTCCGAAGGGCCCTTCTAGCCCATCTTACGAGCAGCAACCCCAACTGCCCCATCCTACTCTCTCGCCCCATTCTCACCAAACTGCTGACTACCCAACTTCCCTTTCTGGCATCCATGTTAACTGATGTTGTTAATGGCTCTCTCTCCTCAGGTACTGTCCCCCTCTCCTTCAAATTTGCCGTCATCACCCCGCACCTCAAAAAAAACCCTTGACCCTCTGTCCTTACAAGCTATTGCCCCATCTTCAACCTCTCTTTCCTCTCCAAAGTCCTTAAACATGCTGTCACCTCCCAATCTGTGCCCATCTTTCCGGAACTCCATGTTTGAATCCCTCCAATCAGGTTTCCACCCCGCCGCAGTACCAAAACTGTTCTTATCAAAGTCACAAATGACATCCTTTGTGACTGTGACAAAGGTAAACTATCCCTCCTCGTCCTTCTCGACCTGTCTGCAGTCTTTAACACAGTTGACCACACCATCCTCCTCCAACGCCTCTCCACCATGCGTGGGACTGCACTCGCCTGGTTCCATTCTTATCTATCTAGTTGTAGCCAGAGAATCACCTGCAATGGCTTCTCTTCCCACTCTCGCATTGTTACCTCTGGTGTCCCCCGAGGATCTATCCTTGGCCCCTCCTATTTCTCACCCATATGCTTCCCATCGGCGACATCATCTGAAAACACTGCGTCAGGTTCTACATATACGCTGATGACACCCAGCTCTACCTCAACACCACCTTTTTCGACCCCTCCACTCTCTCTAAATTGTCTGACCGCTTGTCCGACATCCAGTACTGGATGAGCAGAAATTTCCTCCAACTAATTATTGGGAAGACCAAGCCTTTGGACTAGAAATTCATGACCTTAGCGCCACACCATTGCGCCATTAAATGGCACTAAAACGGCCACTGCCACTCTTGCGGCAGCTGCTGGCGAGCCCTGCACCGGCCGCCGTTTTCGTCATTCCCTTTACACTGCCGGTAACTGGCAGCGTCATCCCGAACAAAATGGCAGTGTTGTGACGTAAATTGCCGTGCAACGCTGACTTAACGCCACAAGTGCGAACTTTGACCCTAGCGCTGGGTTCTCAGCACACCAGGTTAACCTGGTGCACCTCTTAAAGGGACACACACATCATTCAGGTAAGTTTGGATTTAAGGTTTTGGACTGTTTTTTTTGATTTTATTGAAGTGGTGGCTTGCTGCAATAGATGTGAAAAGTTTTTTTAAGTATGTAGGGAGTGCTGCTGGATGCTTGAAAGGGCTCGGATGGTAAATGAAGGCTTTTGAGAAGACAGAAAATGCTGCAAATACTCAGCAGGTCAGGCAACATCCCTGGAGAGAACAACAGAGTTCATGTCTCAGGTCGAGATGCTGCCTGACCAACTGAGTATTTCCAGCATTTTATGCTGTCATTTCACATTTACAGCATCTGCTTGCAGAGAGAAAAGGAAGACACAGAAGAGGAGGAAGCAGAAGAGGAGGAATCAGATGGAAGGATGTATCCCAGACAGCCCCTTTGTGGCCGGGATATCCGGGATGGAATCATCTGCCTGCGGTCCCAGTGACCACAACCCCAATTCCCCTTTCAACATTAGTCCCACACCTTACCTTCCTTCTGTTACTGACCATCACAGCGTCCTCTTGGCCACGATGCTGAAATAAAAGCCACCACAAAGCAAACTTTCCAATCCAACTTTATACATCTATCCATCCAATGTGACATCAAGAAATCAACTCATCACCCTTATGCATTCTCTTAGTGACTGTCTTGTGTGTTCCTCTGCCTATCCTACTGATGTCACACAGTGCTACCCCAGTGGCTGCAGCATAGCTGGTGGAAGGCTGCTGATTTTCAGTGGGAGATGCTGCAAATGGTCTTGCTGGTTGACTTTGAGGAGCTGGCGGCTGGGAGTGTCAAATCAATCTTCTTCTTCTTGTTCTTCTTCACTCTCCTCTCCCTCTTCTTGGTCACCCACTGGCTGGGCAGGCTGCATTTCCTGGGTGTGTGAAATGAAGATGGCACCAGGGTGGAGATGTGGTGATGGGAGGGTGGGAAAGCATGAGGTGCATGCCAGAAGGAGGATAACGTATGAGGATACCAGCATCTTGTATCCTTTCAGCCCCGCCGCTGGCCAAGGGCTCAGCCTCGCTCCTGCCAAGAATGGCCTGCACCATCTCCTCCAAAAAGGTGAGGTGATGCTAGGAATGGGAGATGTGCCACATGATTGGTGCAGGTTGTTGGTAGGTGAGTGATAGGGGGAGGGGAGTTGTGCATTGAGCAGTGTGTGAGGCTAGTGATGCAGTTGGTAGGAGATGGCTTTTGAAGATGCATTCACTGACCTTGCCCAGTGGTCTGAGGTCATGAAGCTTCTTTGGGCACTGGAGCCAGGTGGTGGGAGCGACATTGCTGGCCTTGGTGATATACTCCCACATCGTTCTTTCTGGAGGGCCTCCTGGCCCCTGTGGGTAGAGGGCCTGTCTTGCAGTGTTGACCCCCTACACAAAGCTGGAGTGCTGCGTGTGAGACCTTGGGTGTCCCCTCCCTGGCTTGCTGAGCCAGTTGTGTTAGTGTTGAGGCATTTTTCCTATTTTCTGAGGTTAGGAAGGGAATTCAGCTTTAAGAGCTGAATATTCACATTTGGGACCTCTTTTTAATGTTAAATATTTTTTTAAAAGGCAGAAAGGACTGAAAACTGCATTGTTTCACTTCATTTTAATTTGTATTGCTTCACTGTGCATGCCCCCTTTAATTCTCAGACCTCTTCATTGCCCACAATTCCTTGCGAGCTCCACTGCCTCACTTCCCGAGGCTGTGTGAAGCTCGAACGCCGCTCCTGCACACAAACTTTGGGTCGGATACCTCCAGTAACTCCACCAGGATGGCTTTGCACGGCAGGTAAGCGCTGCGCCAATAATTTCCATTCCCCTCAGATGAATTTTGCTCCGTTAGCGTTGCAGCCATTTTCAGCAGCCGTTAACTCCAGTTGCCGGTGACACCAGCAACTTTACTGGCTAAAACAAATCTTTCCCCCATTGTCTTTGGTCCCTACCACAACTCCATTCCCTAACCGTCGACTCCATCCCTCTCCCTAGCAACTATCTGAGGCTGAACCAGACTGTTTGCAACCTTGGTCTCATTTGTGACCACACTTCCGTGCCATCAGTAAGACCGCCTACTTCCACCTCCATAACATCGCTCAACTCCATCCCTGCCTCAGCTCATCTGCTGCTGAAACCCTCATCCATGCCTTTGATTATTCCAACGCACACCTGGCCAACCTCCCATCCCTCCATAAACTTAAGGTCAACCAAAACTCTGCTGCCCGTATCCTCACTCGCACCAAATCCTGTTCACCCATCACTCCTGTGTTTGTTGACCTACATTAGCTCCCAGTTGAACAACGCCTCGATTTTAAAATTCTCATCCTTGTTTTCAAAGCCCTCCATGGCCTCGCCCCCTCCCTATCTCTGTAACCTCCTCCAGCCCTACAACCCTCCGAGATATCTCCGCTCCTCCAATTCTGGCCTTTTGCACATTCCCAATTTTAATTGCTCCACCATTGGCAGCCATGCCTTCAATTGCCTAGGCCCTAAGCTCTGGAATTCCCTCCCTAAACCTCTCCACCTCTCTACTTCTCTTTCTTCCTTTAAGACATTCCTTAAAACCTACCTCTTCTTCCCTAATATCTCCTTATGTGGCTCAGTGTCAAATTTTGTTTGATATCGCTCTTGTGAAGCGCCTTGGGACATTTTACTACGTTGAAGGCGCTATATAAATACAAGTTGCTGCTGTTGTTTGTAGCAGGTTTGCTGTTTATATGTGTAAGATATGTGCAAACAAAGAAAACTCAAAAGAAGGGAAATGGAATGTCTGTGAGAAAGATTTCAGGTAATTATACTGGCTGTAATGCAAAAAAAAAAATCACTTCCTCTACAGCTGATGATTTGTAACAATTTAATATTGGTCACCAATAGGGACAAAGGTAGGGGTAGCACAGTTAGACAGGTTTAAACAAAAGAAAGAGGGTGGTCAGCAAAGACACACAGCACGGGATGCAACATGAGCCAATACGTGCAGTCAGTGCTTGCAGGCAGACACACTTATTTACTGAAGATATCTAAGCAAAGTATTCTTTTCAAATGAATCTGCCATTATCACTTTAACCAACCAGTTTTTAACAAATCTTCATGAAAGCATTTTACACACATATGCAGCAATAAATCATTGTTACATGGCATATTATGAGATTTAACCACGTTAGAATAAAACTCTTCTAAACTTCTTTAATAATAATGTTTCTAAAGTGCCAGTGCAACCAAACACCCTGCCCAGCTATTCTCCCTCCATCTTTAACTCCAAAACAACTGACAACAAAGCATCCTGATGCTGAATCATGTAACAATATGAAACCAATTGGACAATGGCGGGAACGCAAACCAGGCAGTATCGCATCGATTGGCTGTTAAACTCTCCGCCCCATATTCAGTTCCATTGATTTCAATAGAACTGAATATCAGGCTTGTCATATAATGGTCCACAACTGAGATTCCACCTGTTTAGCGTTCCCACTCTTGTCCAGTTTCACCCTCATTGTTTTTGTAGCAAATACACATTGCATCATTAGCATACAAAGAACCAGATACTCACAATGACCAGCAGGAATCAACACCTCTTTAAAATCTAAACAAGATAAAACATAGAAAGCAATGAATATGTAATAGATCACTTACCATTGTTACTGTGGCTCCAGTCAAATGCTGTGAATGGGAAACAACTGATACTAACTGTGCACATAGAAATGTTTTGTCCCTCTGTACATACACACTGTGATCATCTTATAGGGATCATGATGTGGAGATGGGATATCTAAAGTGGTCTCAATTGGGTCAAATTTGGATATTTGATGTATTAACCTGAACTAGCTAATACGGGTGACTTTTGGCTTTTTGGTTCAGTTCAGTTCGCAGATTTGTTGAGAAAGAGACACTGCTGAATGAAAGGGTTAATAACGGCATTTAAACATTTGAATCATATACATCCCTGAAAGGCCCACTCATGGAACTGGCGACTAATGGTAAGCACAGAAAGGGACTGCTTATATACTGGAGGCTATTGGCTGCTCAATTTCAGCCAGAACCGTATGATCATTTAACAATATCCATATAAGGCAGTTCTGTGAACTTGTTCATTTGATATCAGTTCATATTTTTATTCGAAAAGAAAATTACAGCGTCAGTTGTCTGAAGTTCTTTATTATGCAAATTAGGAGTAAAAAGCATATTGTGTGGGGGATAAATGGATGCTGACTTTCACCTCCAGATACCGAGGTTTGAATCCATCCCAGGCTAGAGGTGAAATAAGCTGCAATTGGCAGTCTGTTTCCCAGTGGAAAGGAATGGAAACCACAGAAGTTCCTAATGTAGAGATGTAGGCCTCATGTGTGAAGAACAGAAATGCCTTTCGGAGCTGGGGAAGATGATTCTTCACAGATCAGAATGTGATTCTGGGACAATGTTTATGGTTAGCTGCTGCACTAATTGCAATCTGGTAGAACCTGTTTTAACATTTGTTAAAAATTATTGTTCAGTTACAAATGAAGAATTGAGCAGATTTGAGATTCACAAAGAAATAGGTGGAGTTAGCAAATAACCAAAAATTGAACCCTGCACCATAACTAACCCAAATGTGCTTAGGAGGGACACAGGACATGTGGATAACTTTATTTTCTGGCACTGCTAAATCACCTTGTCCTTCAAAGTATAATACAATTTTAACCTGACTTGTACTTTATTGTGACTAATTCCTTAACAAAAAGATTGAAATGCACGTCCAAAATAGCTTTCAGATGGAATGCAAATTCAAACTCACTGTTTCACAAGGGCAGGCTACATTTTACATTTCTTCCAAATTCCCTTTTGTTTTGCCTATAAACAGGTAAAGTTACATTAATTCCAATTAGCTTCCCCTCAGAGATCTGAAATTACATTTGGTGACTGCGAGGGGGAGAAATAACGGTTATTATGATCATGTGGTTACGCAGGTGCAGTTGTAAATCTTAATGCTCAGTTTGAGAGACTGGAATTGTCCTGCCTTGGTGCAATGTAGTCTAAGGTAATTGGCTGGGCACACACTCAGCAACAACAAAACTGAGAGAGCAAGAATTCAAGTGTGAAAAATATAATTCAGTTTTCTGTTTATTTCCTTTTAACTTCACAGTCCTCGCACAGACTTAAAGGTGAGGCCATTGTTCAAGTTTTAAAAAGTGTCAGGACTTCAAGTAGTGTCAAAACTTGACCCAAACCTTAAGTTGAAGTGGTAGTAAAATAACAGAATGTGCGACCGGTAGTTTATTTTAAATGGATTAGCACCTGCATACTGGAAGGTAGTATGAACATATGTAATCGTATGTGAACTTTGCCAATTGAAAGTTCTACTCCATACTTATTTTTATTGCTCATGTGCTAGGCTACTTGCTTATCAAATTGGGTAGCTTTCTAAAATATCTGTCACGGGTCCATATAGATCAGTCCTTCAGTATTTCTTTCCTAACCACATTTTTACATTCAATATCAAAACAAAATCTCTACATTATAAAAAATTACAGGTAGCTGATGTGATCCTAACATTTGAAATTTAGTTGTCTCATATTGTGGTAGCCTGAACTGACTGAGCTAATGAGAATTTTGATCCCTTCCTTCCTTTGTTTTAATTTAGCAAAAACAATCTCTTAATAATTGGGACAAGATTGCTGCAAGAATTGAATGGATAGAAGTTTAATATTTTTTCCTTTTCAAAACAAGATACTATTCCAAAAGATATTTAATTTCATTCCACGATATTAGGAAGTGACATACTAATGAAGTGAGGAAAAGAATCTCTTGACAGCATTTCACAGAAACATTTTACATGAGAATGTATTCACCATCATCTGCCCTAAAATATATTGGATGAACAAATATGATTTTTTTAAAAACTTAGATATATTTTTAAAATAAGTACACTTTAAAGCAAAAGTTAAAATAATATTTATAGTTCAGAATTCTACGACCTTGATTATCTGACTAATTTAATTGAAGGACGATTGTTGGGAGCAAAAGTACATAAGAAAGGATCAAATCCGGAACAAAAATATAAAATCAAATAGGATTAACATTATATATTTATTTTTTGTAATTAAATGTGTGTACGTACATACCTTTGTGTGTGTGTTTGTATATTTGTGTGTGTGTGTGTGTGTGTGTGTGTATGCACACAGACCTCAGAATACAATGTCCTATGCAAGTATGTGCATAGTAATCAAAAATGGTTTCCAGGTTACAATGATAAATTAAATTTAAAGACTTTTCTTGTTTTATTAATTTATTAAAATTCACAAAAATAAAATGCATGATATTGATATTCTCTATCAGGCTCTGTGCAGGATATTGGATGTAGGCTGGACTGAATTTATTTTTTCCATTAAAACATATATTTAATATAATACACCATTAATTGATGAATAATTAAGGAATCTGCCATTTTGAGAGTCTTGTCCTGTCCTTACATAAAATGCATCCCTGATTATAATTGCTCGACCATTGGTGGCCGTGCCTTCTGTTGCCTAGGCCCTAAGCTACAGAATTCCCTGCCTAAACCTCTCCACCTCGCTACCTCTCTTTCCTCCTTTAAGACGCACCTTAAAACCTACCTCTTTGACCAAGCTTTTGGTCACCTGCCCGAATTTCTCCATATTTGGCTCGGTGTCAAAATTTTTGTCTTATAATACTCCTGTGCAGCGCCTTGGGATGTTTTACTACGTTAAAGGCGCTATATAAATACAAGTTGTTGTTGTTGTTGTAAATGTCACGGTGGCTGCACCAGTGTGGACCGTGTAAGCTGTGAGTGGGGCAGAAAATGGCCACTGTCTTAACTCAAGTGTGTCAAAAGGATGGGCCACTGTCATTTTCTTTATATTTTGTTACAAATGCAGCAGTTTTCCCAGTAAGAGCAGAGCTGTTAAAATAAGCTTGAAAGTTTCTTCCAAATGACTCTTGTAGTGATTGTATTACCTCGGAGCCCAGTTATAAACAAAAGCACTGATAATACTGTGAGTACCTTTATAACTAATAGTGCTGATAATTTTTTTGACTTTTGTTTGTTGGAGTGTGAAATTACAAAGAAAAAAGGTTCTGAAGTGGTTCTTCATTGGACATTTTATAACAGGCCCACCAATCTGTTCACAACTAGAAGATAAGAGAGAGGCAGACAGGTAAGAATTCACAGAGGACTTGCTCAGAATTTTCTGACATACTTCCTGCTGTGACACCACAGAGATTGAAGAAGGCTTGTCATTCGGCTGTTGATCCTTGAACTTTAGCAGACACAGATCAAAATGATGTGGAAAGAATTGCTGTGCTTTACATGGGCCGCTTACTGCTCTGGAAGTCCGTCCTTGATGTCAGTCAAACACAACTGGCACCTGGGAATTCTCAAAGCGAAAATACCAGTAACGATTTGTGTTAACAATGCAAGGCTCTCTTTTGTGACAACTTTATGGCAGAAGGCATTATTAGGAAGTGTTCCTTTCTCTGTATTTAAATAGAGTACTAAATCACTACAGACAAGCTTGAAATAAAACTACCATGACAAAATAATATTTTCTAATCTATTGAATACAACATCTACACCATGGTGAAGTTAATAATTGTAATGTGAGGTCTAACTAAAGGGGACTGATTTGGCATTTTATTTTTCTGATATTTTCTTTTCCAGCTTTCATCACACAGTTGGTCTTTTGTGAAGCATTTTAATTTGCTTCTCACAACACAGTAACTTACAATTACAGAATGTTATCTTGTAGTTCTTAACAAAAGGGGACAAGGAAAGACAGAGAGGGGAAAGAATTACTCTGGCACCATATATAGCTGTATTGCATTTATGAAGATTCAATTTTTGAATGGATTTATGAATTTGCTATAAATATCGGCCAGTGGAAATCTTCAATGGAATAGTCCCATCCTGTCCCTCACATAGCGACCAGACAATTCCTCCCCAAAAGCAACAATGCATCTTGATTTGAAATAGTTTTAGAAGGACCCATAGTTAGAATTATTGCCAAGGCACATGTAAAGCCTGATGCATTAAATGAATGTCCCTGCTCCAATATTTTATTAAATTGTGTGATGCTTTGAGATTTGTTCTTGAGGTTGTTACCCTCTGAATTTATCCGCCATTTTCTCACCAAGTCACATATTTTCTGTACCCAATAGGGCAGATGGATGTACCCACTCCCAGGCCTCTGCCGAAGCCACTTGTGCCAGTTGCAGAAAATAGAATTGTAAACAGCTCTGGTTTTATTGAGGATGGGACGTCCTTGTTTTTGGAGAAAGAAGTTGTATGAGAAACTACTTTTGGTTCTCACCTCACCTGATTCGTGCTGG
Source organism: Squalus acanthias (assembly GCA_030390025.1). Taxonomy (NCBI): domain Eukaryota; kingdom Metazoa; phylum Chordata; class Chondrichthyes; order Squaliformes; family Squalidae; genus Squalus; species Squalus acanthias. Next base: position 38,925,010 of record CM059436.1, read on the forward strand.
GGTTTCTTATAATAGCCACTGACAATCATCCAGTACTTTACTAAAGCAATCATTCTTCATTGTGAGCCTAGAGTATGAGTGTGGTTGGCTATTCAACTGCATTACTGCAAAGTCAATCGTCACCCCAGTTCAAAGCAGGAATACAAGATGGTTTCCCCCCTCAATAGCCCAGGGCAAACTGACATCAATTGTGGCTCCCCAACTGTTGTTCCAACTTCGGTCACCTAACTCAGCTGAGAGTAAAAATAGAGCCTGGAGCCTGCCTGGTCTCTCTCTCTGACTCAGCACCCACACAGCAGGGTTCATTTACCTACTAAGTCATTTGGAGAGCTTTAGAATTATGTTAATTTTTGATTTTTAATGGTTAGCATTTGGTTAAGAATGTATTGATTTGGTTTCTTTTTTGTGAATTTACAGTAAGTACTATTTTTTCTTTTAAGTGGTGAACTCTATTAATTGCACATATTGTAAAACTGATTATTATTTCATAAGTAGCCTTTGAAGTTCATTTATTTCTGTGTATTTCATCTCCTATCAGCAAAAACCAGTATTGCCAACTGTAATGTATTCATATTTGTTGACACATATTCAGTTCAGACAGTGTGGGACCCACAGCCAATCGGGACTCCGATGTGGCGTGTCACAGAGTGGCAGGACACACATATGTTCCTACAATTCCTGACACGGTGAGATCCCAATCTAACTCAGTCTGTCGGAACGAGGCTCTGAGCTGAGACCAGGCACTTCCTGATGGAGAGGGAGGGAAAACGAGGGGCAACCAGTCTGACGCAACTCTTTATCCCACAGGGTGGCCTTCGACAGAGACCCAGAGGAAGACACCTATGCATTTGTCAGCCAGAGTATAGCACAATGTGCAGGAAGATGGAGAGAATATGATGAGAAAATATAAAGTAACGCAAATATTCTGTACCATGGTAATATTTTTTCCAGAGCCATATTTTAGCATATCACTTCACATTTTTATGTAAAAATTTAAATGTAAATTGTTTAGTATGTTTATTTGAATAAGCTCCTTGTTAATTTCGCAGGTATTTTCAGCCAAAGTGTGTGATATCTTTTAGAAGCAAAAATTAACACCAACATAACCATTGTTGAAAGTAGATTTAAAATAAAACATTATTGTTCTCAATTTTTCATCCAATATTTGTTTTGCAGATTACTTTTTGCATAAATTCTATTATGAATATTGTCGAACAAAATGACAAACAGAACATTGTGTGTACAGCGTATTTTGATGGAAGTGGAATATTCTCATGTATTATTTTTGGATATGTCACAGAACTGTTCAGAACAGTCCTCAAAGGGTTTCAGTTAATGAAAGTTCACATTTTCCCAGTGTAAATATTCATTTTCAAATGTTTCAGGGCTTTTTGTGGTGTTCTCAGCTGTTATGGAGAATATTATTCTGTACAGTCAAACCTTGTTATGACAGACTCTTATTGTACACCTTTTCCCTACTCCCAGCTTAATCTCCATTATACTTATTATAATCACAAAGCAGCTTGATCATATGAAGCCCTGATGAGAAGAATTACTTTGCTGGCCTCCCCGCCCATTTGTAGCATTTAGCTTAGACTGTCTAAGCAGATAAAGGGTAATTTTATTTTAAGCAGCTTAAAGATCCCTTTACATGTTTTAAAAAGTTACCATTTCTTGAGTTCAGAGACAGCCCAATTGGAAAATATTTGTTTCGACACAGTTCCTTTGTTGAAGTGGCATTGTTTAATTAATCAGTGCTCAGAAGTGCAACACCTGCCTTTTCATCTCTTCCCTTTCCACTGTCCAGGGCCCCAAACACTCCTTCCAGGTGGAAACAGTGATTATACTTGTACTTCTTTCAACTTAGTATATTGTATTCGCTGCTCACGGTGCGGTCTCCACTAAAGTGGGGAGACCAAACACAGATTGGGATGATCGCTTTGCTGAACATTTCCGTTCAGTGTGCAAGAGTGACCCTGAGCTTCCGGTGGCTTGCTATTTTAATCCTCCATCCCACTCTGACCTCTCTGTCCTCGGCCTCCTACACTGTTCCAATGAAGCTCAATGGAAGCTCGAGGAACAGCACCTCATCTTTCAATTAGGCACTTTACAGCCTTCCGGACTCAACATTGAGTTCTACAATTTCAGATCATAACCATTGCTCCCATTTTTTCGGACAGCAGGTGCTGGTAATGGTTCTGCTATTGCCATTTATACCTCCTCTAGACCCATCTTTCATTTCTTTACTTATCCCATTACCACCCCCTTTTGCCTTGCCCCATCATCTCTTTTGTCATCTAATCGCTTCTGCCTTCTACTCTATCACAGATCTTCCCTTTTGTTCTTTCTTCCTCTCCTTCCTTCCCTGCCTCGGTATTTGCTTAAAAACTGTTACATCTCTAACTTCTTCCAGTTCTGACGAAAGGTCATAGACTCAAAACACAGGCCGTGATTTTGCTGACCTCAGCGGGTCTGTGGCGGGCGACGTCGGTGGCGGGTCCCGACCTCACTGCTGGCTCCATCCCGCTGTCTGAAATGAGTTTCCCTTGATAGGGCTTGTTAAGCCTGCCCAGCACATTTCCCGGCCAATTAGAGGAAGCGGGCCTGGTGACATCATTTGATGACGTGTCATCAGCTGGTTTCCTTAAAGGGACCAGGTCCAAATTTAGTTTGACATTTGTGCTGTCAGTGTTCTACAGCATGGAGGTGCTGCAAACACTGACAATCACTGCACAGAGGTGCTGGGCTGCACCCAGGCTCTCCCATGATTCCCTCCATATGCTTATGGAGGGAGTCACAGCACAAAGGGTGATCCTCTTCCCTTCCCATGGGTTGAAGAGACCTCCCAGGAGACCAACACAGCCTGGTTGAACATTGCAGAGGAGAACATAGCAGGGATGTGGTCAGGAGGACCTGGGTGCAGTGGCACAAACTTTTCAATGATCTCAGTAGATCTCGAAACATTAGTACAAAGCCACACTTAACCTCATCCTGCTGTGCCACTCATCACATCCCCATCACGCTGCCTTCCCTACCCTACTCCTGCACATCCTTACTCACACCAACTTACCTTGCACCACCACCCATCCCTCTCTATCTACATTATCACTTCCTCATCTCACTAGCCACCCCTCACATTCACCCTCATCCTAGTGCAATCATATCAACTAACAACAAAGGGTAGCCACTTGGGTGTTTTATGCAATGTTCATGTAAAGTTTTTGTTAATGTGGTGTCAAATATTGAAACCTTTATTTTCAACACTTTGCGTTCTTGGACAGATTTGTGTGCACCTTTGCAGTGAATGGTGAGACATAACGGTATCCCCCGCAATGGTGTTGAGGGAAAATGCTAGCATTTGGTAGGAAAAATAGAAAAGCAGAGTATATTTAAATGATGAGAGATTGGGAAATGTTGGTGTTCAGAGGGACCTGGGTGTCCTTGTACACGAATCACTGAAAGTTAACATGCAGGTACAGCAAGCAATTAGGAAAGCAAATGGTATGTTGGCCTTTATTACAAGAGGATTTGAGTATAAGAGTAAAGACGTCTTACTGCAGTTATATAGGGCCCTGATGAGATCACACCTGGAGTATTGTGTACAGTTTTGGTCTCCTTACCTAAGGAAGGATATACTTGCCATAGAGGGAGTGCAATGAAGGTTCACCAGACTGATTCTTGGGATGGGGGGGATTGTCCTATGAGGAGAGATTGAGTAAACTGGACCTATATTCTCTGGAGTTTAGAAGAATGAGAGGTGATCTCATTGAAACATCCAAAATTCTTTACAGGGCTTGACAGGGTAGATGCAGGGAGGATGTTTCCCCTGGCTGGGGAGTCTAGAACCAGGGGTCACAGTCTCAGAATAAGGGGTCGACCATTTAGGACTGAGATGAGGAGAAATTTCTTCACTCAGAGGGTAGTGAATCTTTGGAATTCTCTACCCGAGAGGGCTGTGGAGGCTCAGTCGTTGAGTATATTCAAGACAGAGATCGATAAATTTTTGAATATTAAGGGAATCAAGGGATATGGGGATAGTGCAGGAAAGTGGATATGAGGTAGAAGATCAGCCATGATCTTATTGAATGGCGGAGCAGGCTCGAAGGGCCAAATGGCCTACTCCTGCTCCTATTTCTTATGTTCTTATGTTCTTATGAGTGTGAAAGGAATGGCTTGGACATTGTAGGGATGCTTTATGGTGTTGGTGTGGGGCCGTGCCAACTTGGCGCATCATGTGGCAGCAAAGGTGTACAGCATCAAGTGAAGTAAATCTGGCCATGGTGAGGCCATCCCTGGCCTTCTGGGCAGCAATGTGCTCAGGTGATGATGCCATGTGTCCTGTGCAGCATCAGGTGATTGCGGAGAAGGTTGGTGTTGTTTTTGGTGGTGTTGCTGGTGTGCCTGGTGCTGCTGGTGTTGGGGCTGATCGTGGTGGGATTCTGAGGACCAAGATGAGAGAGTATAAAGGGCACCCATGCTGATGGAGTAGATGGCAGGTGAAGTAGAGATGACAGAAGCGATCTGTCAATGGTGAGAGAGGTAATGAGGTCAGACTGGATGGAGACTTGTGTAAAGACTTGCAGCATGGTGAATCTGTTGTGGAAATGCAGTGAGGAAGAGCTTGTGGCTGAGGGAAGATATCTCTGTAAGATGGGAGCTTTTACTTTACATTTGAAGCTGTCAACTCAACAGCTGGTTCAATGGCCACTGAACTCCCGCCTCAGCTTGATAGATGTGATGTGATCCCCGAACAGCAAGGACCCTGTGGGTGAGCTCGTAAAATCAAAAGGTGAGCGCAAGTGTATTCTTAATGATCTCTAAACAAGGTCTTAATTACCTGAATTGGTCCTCCGCCGCTGCGTGTTGGGTCTGCTCAGCGTTGGCAGATCCGACATCGGGGAATGGCGCGTGGTGACGGGTTCACAGCAGGGTCCCGACCCGCTGGGGAGAAAAAAACACTTTCCCACCCGACCCGCCACCGATCTCGCCTGCTGACCCCCCGGAAAATCTCGGCCATTAACTCTGTTTCTCTCTCCACTGCCTGACCTGCTGAGTATTTCCAGCATTTTCTGTTTTTTCTCAGAAGGTTGTTGGTTTGTCATGGTAATTCATTGCCAAAGAGTGAGAATTTCAAAATGAGTTCATCTGAAAATGTAATGACTACCTATTCAAATAATTGAAAAAAATGAGCTCGCTCGCAAACCAAATGTGTGGATTTTTTTTTTTTTTACTCTTATCACCTTGGACATCAACCTTCTAAATGTGCCGAGAATTATAGGGCCACTGATAAATGTGGTTTGTCACTTTGTAATTCATTTGGTACATTATGGCTTGATTGTTAGGAAAAATACCGTGTGTTTCTTTTATGTGTCTCATTCTCCTAAAATAATTCTACCATTTTAAATGATTTACCCAAGACAGAACTAAGATTAATACTGGTCAATTTTAGTATAGTTTATAAAAATTACTTGACATTTGCATTGAATATTTAACACGGCATCTTATAGCGCCCATGTGCCTTGAAATTATTTTTATAACTCCACATTTATAACATTATACAATATTGTGTAGCTGTGGTATAATTGTATTGTAAATGTGTGATAAAGATATCATATCATTGATAACAGTGAGATATACAGAGGAAACAAGAATGGTCCAGGGTAATACCAAATTTCTATAATAACCCCATAGTCTGTATAATACACAAGTGGCAAAGATGCCAATGGTTTATGCCTAGTTGTGTCCATAAGTTTAAAAAGGTACAAATATTATATAAATAAGCCTGTTCTTTATACAGTGAATTTGCTGCTAAGAAATGCCAATTATTTTTATTCAGTACTGTATCCAAAAGGTTTTCTTTGATTTTATAAATATTTTTATTTTTATAAATTGAGATGTTTTAATGTTCACTGCCACAAAGTGATACCCAATAGAATCTAGGGATGAGGTCTGATGTGCATTGTTGCCGTGGCATATGGCTAAGATTCTTATGGTGGTGACACTCTGTTCTTGTGCCATTTTCATTGTTTAAGATCAATATCTCTATTTACAAGGCTGATCATAAATCACTTGATATTCTGAATCCGTGGAGATACCTGTTCAGTCTCAGTCAGGAAGATATTTCTGAAGATACGAGGCTGAATTTCCATTGGATTTCTCCCGTAACTTCAGCAGGTGTCTGGCAGAACCGCTCAATAAAAGGGCGGGGGCCAATTACACCGGGTCCCGACCTTAAGTGGGAAAACCCAATTGGCCATGTACAGGGATGGAACTTCGACCTGCCTCTTACAAGACCAGCCATGGCAGAGGGGGTTGGGGTCAGGGGATGGACTCCCTACGCTGGAGGTTCCCATTTCCCCAACCCATAAGGAACCCGGCGTAAAACTGGAACCCAGTAAACAGAGTGAGGGAAGCAGTCTGGATCCCTGAAAAATAGGAAAATTTAAAAACAATTTAGGATCTACCTCGTGCATAAGGGGTTGGAGGAGGCACTGGATGAGGTCTCTGAATGTGGGCAACCCCCCCACCCAATAATGGCCAGGAACTGGAGTTTCTAGCAGCATGAGGCAGGTGGGCACCTGAATGGTGCAGGTGTTCATCAACCCCATGCAAATGAGGTGCCCTCCCACTGACGTCACAAACTCCAGCAGGGTCAGCGCTGGAGGGCAGCAGTGAGCATGATCCTGTGCCTAATTTTAGGAGTTTCCATTCCCCAAACTCTTATGTCCGGTCACTGAAGAGGAATATCTTCACCCTGATGTAATATACTGCTGTGATATTTTAATGGACGATGGGCATTGGGCAGTGAGAAGGGTAAATCCTGTAAAATAATGCAGTTTTTGGAGATGTAGTAACTTCTTGGAAGCAGAAATCCTTCTAGATTGAGTAGAATGTGATAAATATGATGACCTATTGTGACAAGTGTCAGCCTTGGCTCAGTGGTAGTACTCTCACATCTGAGTTAGAAGGTTGTGGGTTCAAGTCCCACTCCAGACTCTTGAGCACATAACTTAGGCTGATACTTCAGTACTGAGGGAGTGCTGCACTGTCAGAGGTGCTGTCTTTTGCATGAAACATTACATAAGAAATAGGAGCAGGAGTAGGCCATTTGGCCCCTCGAGCCTGCTCCGCCATTCAATAAGATCATGGCTGATTTTCTACCTCAACTCCACTTTCCTGCACTATCCCCATATCCTTTTATTCCCTTAATATCCGTCTGCCCTCTCCGGTGGACGTAAAAGATTCCATGGCATTATTCGAAGAAGAGCAGGGGAGTTCTCCCCAGTGTCCTGACCAACACTTATCCCTCAACCAACAGCACTAAAAAAACAGAATATCTGGTCATATCTCACTGTGGGACCTTGCTGTGCATAAACTGGCTGCCGCATTTCCTACAACACAACCTTGACTATACTTCAGAAGCACATAATTGGCTGTAAAGTGCTTTGTGACATCCTGAGGTCAAGCAAAGCGCTATACAAATTATTTCTTAACTCGTTCTATACATATCCTAACAAAGTAACAATTGTTGAAAATATTCCTCAGGAAAAAGAGTGCAACTAGTTCTGACTCTGGGCTCAATCTTGAGAGAATTAAAGGTTTAGATACAGAAATCTTTGAAAGTAGCAGGACAAGTTAACAGAGCTGTAAAAAAGAGGAAGAAGGACGAGAAAAACCCAGACAGGGGTGATTTTCGCCGAATACTTTAAGCGCAAAAGAGGTGGCCAAGATGTGGTCTTAAGCTGGAATGCCGGTTTAGCCTGCATTTAGCGCAAGACGCCATCTTGGTAAAGGAGTTGAAGCAATTGCTAGGAACAGCCTCCCAGAGGCTTGTTAAATAGTTGATTGCCACTTAAAATGCCTGCTAGCGCTCATTAAAAGAATAAGTGCTGTGCTACTCCACCTTATTGGACACCTTAAAGGAGTCACCAGGAAAAAGGGAATGCTTGGCCATGGGCACCTTGCTAGAGGTCCCCCTTGGTCTGGATGAGGAATGGGAGGATCACATGAGGCCAGGCAGAGCAGCACACCAGCTGCTGCAGGAGAGAGGGACAGGAGGGCAAGGTGGCGTCCTTCCCCACTGCGGGTACAGGACAATCCTCTTCCTCTGGACCTCCTCCACCAGGACCTCCAGTGCCACATTCGAGAACCTGTGCGCCCTTGCCCTCAGTCCCTGAGTCATCCTGTAACTTACCACTGTGGGCCAGCCAGAGCACTCCACACCTTCAGTGGTGCGAGGAGCCCACATATACTACTCCACAAAAATTGTGTCTAATCAGCACTTGAGTGCTAAGCCTCCAGGCACGTTCAAATTATGGTAATCAGCAAATTCGGACCAAAATTGTGTGCTAAATCCGGACTTTCAAACAGGCGTGTCTTATTAGCACTGCACCCAATTAGCACCTGTTTTCACGCTTTGGCCAAAATAACCCCCTGCATGTCCTGTTCCAAACTAAATCCTGAATAGTACAAATCATCAAAATTAAATTGCAAAAATGCTGTTTAGGAAATTAGTTTTTACTATTCACACTTTACTTTGGTACAGCATATGCAATTGTTCACAAAAAAGTTCCAGTAGGTTAAAGTCGCAATAGACGGCTACCTCTTCATCAGGTCTATATAGCTAAGTGACAGATTTTACTTCACTACAGATTTTAAAGAACGACTTTGAAGTCACATTTGATTTTACAGTCTCCATATCTACTGAAAAACCTTCTCTGATGTCAGTTCATATTTAATATTGTTGATATTCTAGCGCAGGCTGTCATTCCTCATTCGGACCTGATGAAGAGACATTGAGGTTTTGAAAGTTAACTGGTATTTTACTCTGAAGTGTCTTTTTATTCATACTATGGTACTGTTTTGAGACCTTCACAGTACTGCTATTCTTTTCCTTCATCAAGTTGAAATGCATGGGTATGGATTTAATTTATATTTATTTTCAAGTAAACCCTAGGTGGGACAGTGTAATGAAATGCTAATTTTCTCCTTAATTCTGTTTTAGTGGGAATCAGATATTTTGTATAGACACACACACATAAAAAGCATCTCTGATTCAACTAGTTCTATAGCTCTTAGCAGTCTCAATGCTATTGATTGCTCCTTGAATTTGTGTTATTTCCCCCCTAGTTGACTAGACAAGCAGGACTGTTGTGTCATTTGATCTCGTCTCAAAAATACATTTACACTCAATTCTTTCCAGGTCTCTTTGCATATAGAGGTCTTCCAGTGAACAGGTCCATCTCAATCCAGCATTTACTTCCTTTGCATACGGCTGTCAGTCTGTTAGTGAGTAAACTGCTGGCGTCCCACTGTCCCACCTATTGCACTTCCTCTTGCTTGGCAGTGGGCCGTTTCAGAACCTGAGCCAAGGTGAATTCTCACTGGATGGCCCATCACAAATTGATCTCTAAATGACACCAAGCAGGGAAGAGAAAACACAGCAGGAGGGGGAATTTTTATGATCTTTAAATGACAATGCTTTCTGTGATCCATAAGTACAATCCACTGCCAATGGGATAATAATTACTTCTGCAGAGATATTGTGCCTGTGAGGCAGAACCAATTTAGCTAGTACAGATTAGCAGGTCAGCTCAGTGCTGTATGACTCCAGCCTGTTAAAAATAAAAACCCTTCATTTTGCTTAGTTTTTTTTTTGCATGGTTTTTTCAGGCTATGATAAATGTAGTGAGAGCTCCACTGGAGTCCATTTATCACTGTCTGGGCCAGAAAACATTAAGGAAGTACAGGCTTCCAATGACACCGACATGGTGGAGTTTGGTAATAATGGAAAATTTACTTGAGCTGGTGTCAGTGGTCATTAGGCGTTTGTAACCTGGCTGTGTATTAAGTAGCTCAGGTTAAAAGCAGTGGAGAGCAGTGAGTAAAAAAAAAGGAAGTTAAGTGCTAAATGATTTAAATCTGGTAAATGCAGGCAGTTTTTTTTAACTGCTCAGTAGCAGCTGTTAAACCAGTTTTGGTGGGGGCGGTGGGGGAGGAGTAAACATATAGGAGCAATATATATATCCATACATTATGTTCACAGCTACATTATATACAAGGTTTCTGTTTAGTCAGTTGAGCACAATTAGTTAATGCAAAATGCAGCTAAAATGGAGGTAAAGAGAAATAAGGTAAGGTCACATTAGCCGCAGTGCTGAGACAATGCTGTGGATTTTCTGGCTAATTTACAAATGGGAGGGTCTGCGAATTGTTAATCAAATGAACTGGAAAATGGTTATATAGCCTTTGTGGTATAGACAAGCATCAGAAAGCCGCAGTGCAACTTGTAAAATGAATATATAGCAAATGGTTGCAATAATATAAATATTGCAGATTAAGAAACATTAAAAAAACTACTGTAAATTTACGGTGTCATGACTGACAGTGAAATGTAATAATTATCTCTCCCAAGCGACGCTGACTGGATAACTCCCCAGTGACAAGTGTTGGGTGAGTTATGGCCAGTCTCACCGGAGGAAATTTTTATTGTATCGCATTGCTGACCATTATATAGTCTGCGTATACCACAAGTCATATCATTATATTAATGTTAATGGAGACTCTTATTAGGGTGAGGGCCCTTTAATACCCCCCACTAAATTATTTGAGTTGCCTCTCACCTCTCCAGAGGTGACTGGCTGCCATCTTGAAAATCCCCCTAGTGGGGAGTTCAGTTAAAAAAATATTAGGGGCAAGTACAGCCTTAATAGCATTATAATTGACCAATTTGTCACAGTGCTAGTTTAAATTTCTAGCTCTGTGACTTTTACCCCTCTGAATTTTTAAAAACATGTAAGTGAAGCTAAAGATGGCAGGATTACAATCTTTACCAGTGCTGCCACATCCGAGCAGCTTAGTTAAAGGCATGCAGTTAGTTTACAATGCTAGCTCTATGGCTCCATCACCTCACAAGGTTTTTGATGATGGAAGTTAAATATTGCAGGATCACAATTTTTCCAGTACTGGAGATACAGCTCTGACTGCATTCCTATGTCTCAGTGCCTCATTGAAGACCGTCCTACACATACACCCATTTCATAATGCAGAACAGCATCCACTGAGATACAGATGTTGCTGAAGATGAATAAGCTGGGATCAGCAGATCTGATAAAAACTGAAGTTCTATGATCTTCCATAAATGTGAGAGTCATGTAAGACAGACTGTGATGACTAACTGAATTTCAGTGCGTTGCGCTGCATGTACTGGTGGGAAACCCTGTTCATTAGCGATATTTAGAAGTTGGAAAACAGGAAAATGTTTCATTTTTATCACAATTACCAACCAACTAATGGAATGGTAGAAACGCAGAGCTCTGAAAGATCTTTCTGAGAATGTGATTTCTTTGGTGGATCGTTATGGGCATTCTAACATTTTTAATTAAAAGAGGAATTACACTCAATTTAAAATTCAAAAAGGCTACGTTATGCAGTGTGATCCCAGGGTTTTCAGTAGTACTCTACATAGAATGTACAACACAGAAACAGGCCATTCGGCCCGACTGGTTCATGCTGCTGTTTATAATTCACACGAGTAGTACTCTGTGTAGGTTTTAAGGAGATTCTGCACAGTTGTTGCAGGGGTTTGTTTTCTTCCTTGATAATTCTTTTTGAAGGAGAAAGAAAAACACTGATGCTTCCAAACCTTTGACATTGATGGCCGAGCGATGACAGCGGCCGATTCAGGGGGCAGGAACGGAGTGGCAGGAGGGTCACGGACTGCTAACTAAAGGGGAGGTGGCAGGCGGGGGGAAAAAAATCGGCTGACTTACTTGTCGCGGCCTGTTGCGTCTTTAAACGCGGGGTCCGTGACGCGATCTGGAAGCTCAGCATTTCTCTTGAGTGCTGGGCTGCTGGCACGGCACCCCGCTCCCCAGTGGTCCAGGTAGGGCCCCGCAGAGTTGTGGGCTTGGGCCCTCCCCTTTAATGAGGGAGGAGCCCTTCCATGTGGCAGCGCTACGTGGTCCAGTGCTTGGCGCTGCAGAAAGCCCCGATGTTCAGGGTTAGCGCTCTAAGAAGGAAGTGGAGCACTTGAATTAGCGCTCCACCTCCCTCTTGGGGCGCTAAAACTGAAATTTGCGATCGCCGGCACTATTTTTCGCCAGGCGCTAAATTTAGCGCCCAGGCGATGTTAGCACCCCAAAATAGTCGCTTACGAATTTTTCCCCCATAAACTTGTAATGTTGTAAAGGATTTTTAATTTTTTAAAATATTTATTCTTGGGATGTGGGTGATACTGGCAAGGCTGCATATATTGTCCATCAACAACAACAACAACAACTTGTATTTATATATCGCCTTTAACGTCGTAAAACATCCCAAGGCGCTGCACAGGAGTGTTATAAGACAAAAAAATTGACACTGAGCCACATAAGGAGAAATTAGGGCAGGTGACCAAAAGCTTGGTCAAAGAGGTAGGTTTTAAGGAGCGTCTTAAAGGAGGAAAGAGAGGTAGCGAGGCGGAGAGGTTTAGACAGGGAATTCCAAAGCTTAGGGCCTAGGCAACAGAAGGCACGGCCACCAATGATTGAGCGATTATAATCAGGGATGCTCAAGAGGGCAGAATTAGAGGAGCACAGATATCTCGGGGGGTTGTGGGGCTGGAGGAGATTACGGAGATAGGGAGGGGCGAGGCCATGGAGGGATTTGAAAACAAGGATGAGAATTTTGAAATCGAGGCGCTGCTTAACCCGAGTGCCCTGAGAAGGCGGTGGAGGGCCTTAGGAACATAGGAACATTAGAGCATTCAGCCCCTCAAGCCTGTTCCACCATTCAATTAGATCATGGCTGATGTGTATCTCAACTCCATCTACCCGCCTTGGTTCCGTAACACTTAATACCCTTGCCTAACAAAAATCTATCAATCTCAGTTTTGAAATTTTCAATTGACCTGGCCTCAACAGCTTTTTGGGTAGATAGTTCCAGATTTCCACTACCCTTTGTGTGAAGAAGTGCTTCCTGACATCACCCCTGAATGGGCTAGCTCTAAGTTTGAGGTTATGCCCCCTTGTTCTGGACTCCCCCACCAGAGGAAATAGTTTCTATCTACCCTTTCAACTCCATTAATCATCTTAACCACCTCAAGTAGATCACTCCTTAATCTTCTGGCCTCAAGGGAATACAAGCCTTCTTGTTGAACTGCTGCAGTCTTTGTACTGATGGTGCTCCCATGATGGTGATGGAAGGGAATTCAAGGATTTTGACCCAGAGACAATGAAGAAACAGACTGAATGGTGTGTGCCCAGGTGCAAAATTTGAAGATGATGATGTTCCCATGATCTTGCTGCTCTTGTCCTTTTCAGTGGTCATGTAGCTGGGACGGTCATCAAAGTAAACTTGGTGAGTTTCTGCAGTGGATCCTGTAGATAGTACATACATCAAGTACAGTGCATGGGTGGTGTAGAGAGTGGATATTGAGTTCAGTTGCAGGAGCAATGATTAAGCAGACTGTTTTTTTTCCTGGATGGTGTCGGGCTTCTTGACTGTTGTTGTGGCTGCACCCGTTCAGGCGAGTGGTGAGTATTTTATCACACTCCTGACTTGTGTTTTGTAGATGATTGAGAGGTATTGGAGAGTCTGGAGGTAAGCTACCCATCACAGAGTATCCATCTCTGCTGTTATAACCATGGTGTTGATCTAGCTAGTCCAATTAAACATCTGGCTAATAGTGACCCCAGAGATGTTGCTGGTGGGCGACTCAGATGGTAGTGCCATTAACTGTCAAGGGAAGTGGTTGAGCATTTTTTTGTTGGAGATGGTCATTGTCTGGCACATATAAGGCTTAAATTTTCCTCTAGGGTTTCTGCAGTATTACCACTTGTTAGCCCATGCCTGGATATTATCCAGTTTTTCCTGTAGGTTGTTCCATGCATGAGGGAAGACGGCAGTGCATTTGTCCAACCAAGCCATATCACCTTTAACTGTCCTGCGTACAGAGTCAAGTGATTGCTCAGCACATGTGTTGTAACATCCTCCACTGGAAAACTGGTCCACTAAGATCTGTATTATGAGAAACTAGGATGGAAAGTCAGCGTATTGGACCTTTGCCTGTAGCCCCTCATAACCCTCCACCTCTGCTATACCTTCCTCACCTTCCTGATCTATGTCACAAAATGTCTGTATCTGTGCTGCTGATAAATGCTAGTGCATGTGTTGATGGTTGAGGCTTTATTGATGTTTCTCTCTAAATGAGTGCTGAAGACTACCTGATTCTCCCTGCTCTGTGAAGAGAGCCAAGAGGCAACTGTGAGTACATAAGAACACTTATCCATTTGGCTACTACTATTACTGGGTGCTCATGCACAGTCAGTGTATATGGACATGTTGATGTAACATACGATGCGTCGTAGAATATATGATTAAAGCAGTACATACCATTTGCACATCCATCCAACCTCCTCAGATATGATCCTTTAGACAACCTCCCTTCCCATTAATTTCACAATTCTTGTTTCACATTTGGTCAGTTTATCATAGTAGGGCCCATTACCCAATCCACTTCTCCCCTCCTAGAACATAAGAAATAGGAGCAGGAGTAGGCCATTTGGCCTTTCGAGCCTGCTCCACCATTCAATAAGATCGTGGCTGATCTTCTACCTCATCTCCACTTTCCTGCACTATCCCCATATCCCTTGATTCCCTTAATATTCAAAAATCCATCAATCTTTATTTTGAATATACTCAACGCCTGAGCCTCTGCAGCCCTCTGGGGTAGAGAATTCCTATTGCGTGTCAGTTTTACTTTTAATTATAAAATGAATGTAGATTAAGACCCATGGAAGTTTCTTCCTGCAGTATATTCTCCTTGCTATAAGGCATAGGTAATGTAATTTGCATTAGCATACTATTTTATTTACGCTATTTCCATTGCTAATTCTTTTTGAATATTTCTTTGTCTACATAAAGTGTTTTTTTTTACCTATATCTGTACCGACTTTCATTTAACTTTAATTTCCAAATCTTATTTTCTGTTGCAATTTTGCAATAACATTTTTTGACCTACTCTTTTTCAAGCTGTGAAACCTCTACTGGGCTTCCCTTTAGCCCACCTTCACATAATCTGTGATATATGCCTGTGCACCTTGCCTGCAAACCAAGTTATGGGCCACCTTCCTGGACCAGAAAGGTATTCCTAATCAATGAAAAAAGCTTTATAAATTGTTTGCTGAACCATTTCTCAAAAGCACATGAGCACAGCTGAATTAACAAACTTTTTTGACGTTTATATTGTTTGAGTGGATTGTTAGCTGCTTGAAAAACATTAATGGAACATTACTATAGATGTATTGTGAATGGCCAATTCTCTACCATTCCTAACACTAAAAGTGTGTTGCAGAAAATCACCCACAAGAAATCCTGCACACTCATCATTTTTATTGGGAGTCATTAAAATTGATGAAAGGACAGCATTTAGTCCCTTTTTGAAAAACACAGAAAATATGGCTCAAACTTTTGAAAACCAGATTTCCTTATTCTTTTTTGATGAACATATCCCCTGGGTTATTTTGTGTTTATTCCCTCCCCCCCCCCCCCCCACCCCCACCAACACTGGTTCTAAATATGCACCGTCTCTGTACCCAGAGACCCAGAGCTAGGTCTCTTCACTATTGACCCTAACCACCTAGTTTCTGCTTGAAAAAACGAGTACAAAGGCAGCACAGCAAACCAGACCCACGGAGGAGAATGGTGCTCTCAGATAATGTTATGATGGGATGGCAGAAGTGTATTAGACGACCCATTTTAGAATGATCCGTGCCGAGTGCTGTAAGCTGTTGAAGCTTGCTTGCCTGCAATGATACTCTGCATCAGAAGGCTTTTTTATTCAGAGGTCAGATTTAGAATTGTAAGAGATTAATCTGATAAGGGGCAGTGCTGTTTCTAATCGGACTGATGGGAAAAATGCAGTAGTGAGGTGAGAGTCAATGCCGGGTGAATTATTGTGGTGTGATGGACTACCTTGGAGCTTGAGTAATCAAAGAGATAGCACTCACATCCAAAATTACTGTGGCGTTTTTATTCATCAACAGTCTGTCCAGCTTTTGTGTATGGCTGCTGCTCAGCCCCCATACAGAATAAAGCACTCAGAATTATTTTCTGAAATTAAATCTCAATAGGGGTTCAGCTTGGGTTCGCCTTTTCACTCACTGAAATTAAAGCACATTTATTCTCTACAGTGATCCAGCCTTTAATTTAAACAGAATCTACAAAAGTACAGCGGAACCATTTCACAATCATTTCTCCAAGGAACATATGCTCCGAAAACAAACTGTTTTTGAAGTAACTCTCCAATAAGAACAGTGTTGATTTAATCAATGTTAAAAGCAATGTATTTGTCTTTTATATTAAAAAAAATCCGGCTTTCTGTTAATAAATTCTATAATCTTTCAGAACTTTGATCCGGGGGCTGGTTGACGGGGGGGGGAGGGGGGTGCGGTGGGGGGGGCGCGGGGGGGAGAATGACTCAATATGATTTTGGCAATAGCGAGCATATATTTACAGTTGGCCTAGCAGTCAAAAGTCAACCTAACGCATAATTTACTCATTTTGTCACACATATCAGTTTATATTAACCCTTTGAGGAGCCGTGGTGGGATTTATGAACCAGGACAACTTATACAATATTGTTACAATTTTTGACGAGGGCCTCTACCCAAAATGTTAACCTGTCTATTCTCTCTTTCCAGTGCAGATAGCCTTGCTGTGTGTTTCCTGCATTTTCAATATTTATTTAAGACCACAATTTTTGTTTTGATTCAGAAAATACAGTGAGCTAAAGACTAAAAATACTCAACATTACAGTGTATGGAAAATCCTTTCTTTGAACGAATAATGTGACAGAAACAAATTGATGTAATCTGTAAAGATCTTCCAGCACTTAAGGGGTTCCATAAAGATGGTCAAAGATATGGCAGCAGTACTGCAGTAATCTGAGGCCATTTTATTTTTTGTCGACTTCTTTAACAATTTTCGTTGAAGCGCTCAACCAAAGCTGTTGTTTTCTTAAAACGTCACTCAAGCATAAGAGCTAAAGATACTTTTCTCTGCAAAAATGAAGCTACCATGCCATTATTTTTAAAGTTACTTAAGTTGCTGCAATGGAGATCATGTATACCTTTACAGGGATCAGAGAAACTGTATATATTGATTGCTTGGTGACGTTTAGGTTTGCTGTATGCTGATATTCTTATCCAAATCCAGTCAATTGTGGATCAATTACAATAATATTCATCAAATTATTCATTTTATAAGGTACAACAAAGTGTGTTTTAATTCTCCCATCCGCAAAAATATTTAGGTTTGAATAGACTGCATTTTAGATACTATTAACATATTGCCATGCACACAGTTGTTTTCAATTTTGTTTGGATAATAACATTTGAAATGTGCAGTGCTTTTGAATATAATAGATAAATTAAAAAAAGTAACAATTATGACTAAAAGTTTCTGCAATATTCAAAAATAATTTTCATTAGACAGTGAGAGGCTCAACAGTCTTGCCTGTACGAAGAAAAATTGAAAAAAAATCAACTTTTTTTAATAACCCACTCATAACAAAAAATAACACACTCATAACAAAATATTAATACTTGAATCACAGATGCATTGCCAGTGTATTTTTAATAGATTAGTACATTTTCTGTAAGATACATAATATGCTCTTAATAACTGAGTGATGACAATTTTTCTCATTACTCCAATGGTATTCATATATCAAACACGAATGGAAGAAACAGTTGATTTTCTCATCACATCATGGCGGGAAGTGTAGCGGAGTTCCCATCTTCCTTAAAACACTTCTCCAGCTTTGGAATATGTTTTTTGAAACTTCTCAAAAAGATAAATGGATGTAAAAACAGTTTTGAATGGCTAGAAAGAGAAAATAAAATATCTTAAACAAAGCAGCATCTCTTTGTCTATTATAAATACACAGCGTTAACTACAAGACCCCAGATATTTTATCTATTACTGTTCAGAATCCAATTGACTAATTCAGTAAATAGGATAAAACAGAAAACATTGACTAAGTCAAAGATACATATGAAATATTGATATAACATTTCTGACAATATCCTCCTAAAAAACAAGCCATTGTATTTGTTATTCACTGACTTTAAATATGGAACTGTTTATTTTTCTGCAGTGTAATGTCTTTAAATTAAATTTTGTTTTATAGATTTTCCCTTGAATACATGTGCATTTTAAAATTATTCCTTTAAAAAAATATATTTTTGGATGTAACATGAGTGTCACAAAGTCACACTTCTGGAGCAGCAGTGGTAGAGAGTGAAGCAATCAGCAGAAGAGAGAATGTACTTGGTGTTTTTCCATACAGCATTTTCTCCACAGACACTCAGGGTTTAAACTGCACCTTTACGGCTAACCAGCAGATTCAAAATCATGTGCCAGTCAATGCTTCAGGTAATTGGCCAGGACCTGGGCCTACATTGAAGGCAAAGGTTAGTCAGCTTTATAGGGAAAATTAACATCTTGTGGGAATGTTCTTCACAGAAAGACTGAGACTTGTCTTTAGTCTCAAAAGGTCTCCAGAGGACTTGCATTTTCTGACATAAGAGGTGTTATTAGACTACCATATAGGTCAGGGTAATTGGCATTTCCAACCTATAGAACTCTATCCCTCTAACCTCTCTTGTCTCTAAGCCAAACAGGTTAATGCATAGAAATGGGGCTCCATGGGGCACCACTATTCCTGGCCAGAATGGAGATGATTGGGTAATTCCCCCTGCAATCATACTGTATAGAAATGGGTGAATCAGGATTGGGTTAAGGAAATAGGATCAAATCCTTTGGAGAACATTTTTAAAATTCATTCACGGGATGTGGGTGTCGCTGGCAAGGCCGGCATTTATTGCCCATCCCTAATTGCCCTTGAGAAGGTGATGGTAGCCACCTTCTTGAACCGCTGCAGTCCATGTGGCAAAGGTACTCCCACAGTGCTGTTAGACAGGGAGTTCCAGGATTTTGACCCAGCGATGATGAAGGAACAGGTAAAGGGTAATTGCTGCAACAAGTTAGCTTCTTTTTAATTGATCACGTGGGCCAGGCGAACCAATGGAAGAAGGTTTTCCCCCTTCATACCTTTGACAGGTCCGTACGCACAGAACTGTCAAAAGTATGAATGGGGATCACATTTAAAAACACACTAAAACATTAAATAATGGTTTTTTTAAATTACATATTTAAAATTAATTGAAATGACATTTAATTAAATATTTTAAACAAAAATTTAATTTTTTGAAAAAAAAAATTATTTTTACGAGGCTAAAAATAAACTTACCTTTTTGAAGAGTATTTTTAATTTATAAATGAGTTATCGAATTTTATTTTTCTATTTTTTAAAACTCTTAAGCTGGTAAAAGCAGGCCATACACCATTTTAGGGAATGATTCTGGAATGGGGTGCATAGATTCAGCAGCCAGGTTGATGTGAAGGAAGACTTAAGCCTAGATTTTATGCTTTTGGTGTACTTTATGCATAATGGCTATTGGTGGGTATCACACAGACTCAAATAAAGTGTGTTTTTTACACCTAATTTTCCGTGGTCAGTTCATTGGCATAACTTCAGGTGGGAGCACACAAGATGCATGTAAGTGACATTTAAAGGGATGAGGACAATTAAAAGGGGATGTCACAATGGGGGGAGGCTCACGATTTAACCCCTACCTACCCACGGAACCGGGTAGTCAGTTAAAATACCCCGAGTTACTGATCGGCCTTGGTGCCACCAGAATCCTGCTGTCTGCGATTTTAACCTGCTCTCCTGAGCAGGCGGCAAGGACACCTGCCTGAAGCCACTGGGGTCCTTCTTTACATATGCATGTTGGATCCTGATGACATCATCAGGACCTGACTGTAATTTTAACTAAGGCCTGTGCGCTGTGGCCTTCCCGCCATGCTAGCCCGGGACAGAAGAGGATCAGCCCTAGAATAGGCCGGAAAAGATACATGTATTTGATTCTTTTGTGCGGCCAGGAGAAGCAGGAGTGCTCCTCCGGGTCCCAGAAAGGAAAACTTCAACCCCCTCTGCCCCAGATTCCCCAACCTTCCTTAATGCGAGATCTCCGCGAGATGCACCCACAACCCGATCCTGCCATCTACCCTATGTCGGTGGGTGGCCTCCTGGCCATGTGATTTTCCACTGCTTCCCGGCGGCATGTTAATGAGACGTGGGAGTTGAAATAGCCCGGGCTTGATTATCTGCAGCAGCAGGTCAGTTTCCAACTTACCTCACCACCCCTCCACCCAAAAACTGGCCAGAGTTACAATCGGGGCCAGGTGTCAAGAATTCTAAAAGGTTTTAGATAACCTCAAAGGCATCTCAACCCATTATCAGCCTTTGCCAAGGCTGAAACTGCAGGCGACTAAGAAGAAACAGTGAAAATGAAGGGATAAGAAACCCAAGGCACTCACGAGTCTGCAGGCAAATGATGCAACAGCTCAGCACCCGACTTCCTGTTTGATGGCTGCTAAAGTGGTGGTGGAGGTGCTGCGTGATGGTGTTGGGAGAAGTGTTGCCCACTCCAAAACACCATCCCATAGGGTGGCAATACAGCATGCCTATAAGGTGGTGCAGCCAAGTTTCCAGTGCTGCATTTTTCATTGCAGCAGATGGCACCGCTCCACATCTGCGTCTCTGCTGTGTGAGGCAGTTCCCCACAACGATTTGCTAGCTGGGTGTGACAGCACCCACAGAAATGGTTGGTGGCATTTTGATTGGTGCAGATCACCCCAGCAAGCCTACCTCACGTGCACTGCCACTGAAATATTGTGATGAGGGTCCTTCCATAGAATTATAAAATTTTACAGTACATAAGGAGGCCATGTGGCCTATCACACCTGTGCTGGCTCTCTGAAAGAGCTATCCACTTATTTCCATTCCCCTGCCCGTTCCCGATACCCTTTTACATTTTTCTTTTTCAAATATTTATCCACCTCCCTTTTAAAAACTATCATGAATTCTTCTTCTACCAATGTTTCTGGTAGGGTGTCCCATGTTCTAACAAATCACTGCATAAAAAACAATTCTCCTAATCTCTCCCTTCATTCTTTTGATGGTAATCTGAAATTTATGACATCTTGTTACTCTGCTCACTGACATTCAACATTACAGCTAGTCAGGCATTTACATAACTTAGTGGTGCCATCAAATCTGTTGTCCCAACTTCCTTTTGCCAAGAGGAGCCTCCACCTGCACTAATTCTCTGGCAAAGCGTGGTAAGTCCATCTCAGTCCACAGTAGCAGGTGACATAGAGCATCTGTCTTGCAGCCTGACTTACCTGGCATCCCTCCACAGGTCCTCTTTTTCTTTCAAACGCGTCATATAGGGGGTTCCCATTGGTACCATTAATGGTGCCGGGGCAAAAAATTCATAATGAACAGCAATTGATACAAAGGCTCACGAAACCGAGTGCCAGCAGAGGGAAAATATGATTAAAGAAAGGGTGAAATAGCATTACTGCGATCTTTCCTTGATCTCCATATACTCACTGTTACCTAGCAACCCTGGACATCCATTCCACAGGATGTCCTGCATGCTAGAATGGCAGAAAATGCTGTGCAGGAACGACACACCTCCCCCGTAAATATTTAAATGAAGTGCCCAACTGTTTGAGGTGAGTTCTTCCACTGTCGCTGATCCCATCCACCCAAAACTGCATCAGAGAGCCAAATGAGCAAAGTTTTGGCAGGGAAGGATTTATGACAATTTTTTCTACTTTTAGCCACTTGATTACTGTCTCAAAATCCGCAGATGACAATCTGGACTCCAATGTCTGAAGGTATCAACTCTGACCTTTAGATCATAGAGTGGACACCTGAGGTCACGGATTGAAACTTATCAGATATTTGATCTTTTAAAATCTGTGTCATCAGGAAGAAAGGATACAAAATCACCAGGCAATGATATGTAACTGCAACACCACAACATCTTTATCAGGATGTTAATACCAAAGTTTGATTCTGATGTTGGTTGCGTAGAAATCAATTTATGTGTCAAACTCTAAGGAGCCATCCTAGACGATCAGGTGACAAGATAAATTGAAATTGCCCAAGGACTAGTCAAAAACAACAATTAGCGATCAAGAGCTGTCCATAGTCCTGTAAACAATACAGGTGTCACCTAGGGGATGGTTACCCTTTCTCTCATCCTTTTTTGATAACTCTGTCAAATCTTTTGGCACATTTCATAGACAATTCCGGTCCAAGAGCTGATGTTCAAAGCTCAGCGCCAGAAAATTGGTCATCTCGCTGAAACTCGTAAGTCAACGAGTGAAGCAGCAGTTGACTGTCCCAAGTCTTTGTTTTTGAAGCGAGTACAGACGTAATATTTATCATCAAGACGGTGAACATCTAACCAGACAGGACATTCATCATGAGAGCTGAAGCTTGCAACAGCATCATCAACATGAATGGAACCTTTTCAGTTTCTTAGCTAAACTAGTAAGAAGGCGATGCATTACTTGTGGACAGACAAAAAAAACCACTAAAACAAGAAAACTATGAAAAGAAGATTACCATATTAGGAAGCTGTTTCCTTGCCATAGTGTTGAGGAAATAAGAATTGAATCATTCTCAAAGTAGCATGTTTGGACCAACTGTAGTGAGGCAGAAAGAACAGAACTGGTGAAGCCCTCATGGGCAAGGGTTATATACAGAGAGTACCTAAAACACAGGAAGACGTCTTTGAGATTGGCACAAATGATTTTAAATCTTCTAGTCAGCTATGCAGGCAAAGAAACAAACCTGAGGAGAACCTGAGCTGAAGGACAAAGAAGATACTTAGGCTGCAGCCTATCAACTTCAGGTAATGTGTACTGTGAGAGCAATGCTTGAGTGGGTTATGAATGTCATCTATCAGAGTGCAGTACATCACTATGTAATTTTCAAGCTATATAATATATGCAAAGTAAAGCAGTTTTAAAAAAAAATTGAAACTATAGTGATGGAAAACTTCGCTGACAAGTTTCACGGTCAGTAGAGCTGAAGGGAGTTGGTGTCAGCCTGAACGCCGCACATTATGGACTGTCACTGTACTGTAATGCCCGAGGCAAAATTATGTAACGTCATATGATGGTATCATCGAGATATTAGATACTGTTTTTTGCAGTTTACTGCTGATGTACAGCATGGCCCTGAAATTCCATGTGGGTTCTCTTGATCTCCCACCAGAGACCAGCAGAACCCCCATAGAATTTCTGGGCCTATGTCTTACATTTATCATAAAGTGGTAGATACTGAAACTGCGAGGGGGTTCTCCTGGTCTCCTGCTGTAACTTCAGCCATTTATACCATTTCCCAAAGAGTTCCACCAGTCTCCCATCATAGTTGAGGTGGGAGATCAGGAGAATCCATGGGAAATTCCAGGGCCACAGTATTTATTATTGTGAAGGGTTTTGGCATTCAGTAACTATTTGACTATTTCAATAATCATTGCACCATTAGTAGCGAGTATAATATACACAAAAGGGCCGATTGTAACCCTATCTTCCCAGATAAGATGTAGCAGTAATAGTAGTAGGCCACAATAAAGCAATTTCCCTGGTAACAATTGTACAATTATGAAAATTATTACTTTTAAAAAATGGGCAGCAATGCATTGAAACCTTATACAATGAGGGGTTATAGCTTCAATTCTGGATATACTGCAGAAGGTTAATGCACAAGCTGTGAAGCAATTTGCATTGATTTCACTTCTACATATTCTTCTCATAAAGCAAATGCAAGCTTGTTTGGAATCTATAGCATTTCATAAATTGGTTCTATAGTCTTGAATAATAAAACAAAACAATACTAATCAACACCAGTACTACTCCTAAGGAAGGAGTGAGCAATACTTAAATGTGGTCAACACTCGAACGAAAGGGTTAAGTGGGAAGCTAATTCTGTGGCTACTCAGTTGTGATTACTGTCTACAAGAATGGCAAAGAGAAATCTGTGTTGAGAGGTCATGCTGAATGGAAGGTCCGGCTGAAGCAACACACCAGCCTCACACTCACTCCCTGATATGGCTGTTCACAAGGAGAAGCCCTATAAATGAAGATTATTACAAAGTAAAAACAGCAAAAAATATTGAAGGACTTGGAGGAACTCTCTTGGTAAACACCAATCAGTGACCGTGCCTTCCTTCCTTTCCTCTAATATGAGACAGCAGTTCTACTGCTTGTAACATGAACAGTGCCTTTCCTCTACTTGGAGCTCCGACACGGCAGGCGAGCCCCAGCTGGGCAGAGGAAACGCTTCAAGGACACCCTCAAAGCCTCCTTGAAAAAGTGCAACATCCCCACCGACACCTGGGAATCCCTGGCCCAAGACTGCACAAAGTGGAGGAGAAGCATCCGGGAAGGCGCCGAACACCTCGAGTCTCTTCGCCGGGAGCAAGCGGAAGCCAAGCGCAAGCAGCGCAAGGAGCGCACGTCAACCCAAGCACCCCACCCACCCGCCCCTTCAACCACCGTCTGCCCCACCTGTGACAAAGACTGTAGGTCCCACATTGGACTCATCAGTCACCTGAGAACTCATTTTTAGTGTGGAAGCAAGTCATCCTCGGTTCCGAGGGACTGTTTAAGAAGAAGAAGTACATGAACAGTGTGTCAGCAATTACCCTGTGATCTGCTGCAAGTTATAAACTAGTAATATTGATATCACAAAGGACTATATCACTCTGTGAATGTCATCTTTCAATATAATAAGACCCTGAGAAATCAGAGAAGCTGTAAGAATTCCTAGAATTATGTTCTATTAGATGGGCCATTTTTTTAATAAATCAGATCACACACTGTGGACTTGGTTTACTGGGTAACTTGTTGGGCCTGGAGGAAGCACTCCTGCTCCTCCTGGCGCACAAACAGTGTTGTAAAGGCATTAGCCAACATGAGTTAAAAGTAGAATGACTGTTAAAATGAAGGCAGCCGGTCTCATTATAACATTTAAATGACCAACCTGCCGCCCACAAGCAGATTTGTCTCCGCCCCTCGTTCCACCTTCATTAAAACAGGAAGTGGGCGGGTTCGAGGCGGTTTGAGTTCCTGTTTCAGATATTTTGCATGTGCCTGCGCATGCGCCAAATCCCAAAGTTGCAGTCAGTTTCAAAGGCGGAACGACGGCAATCGCTGCCAGGTTGCCATCATCCCAGACCGCAAATTCCGAGCCATTATGACTGTACAATGGAATTCTCTTATATGTGTTACATAAGGGCCAACACACGAATTGATATAGCCAGTGTTGCATTAAGGGAAATATTGCAACAGGAAATATGCAACAGTAGTGACTATTTCAGAAACAAAGTACAGCTTCAAAATGATGGCCTAGATTTTCTGCTGGAGTTACGCCAGGGAGCCAGTATAAAACAGAATGTAATGGAACATTCCTTAGGAGCCACTCCGTCTTTTCTCTGCTTGTCCCTGCCACTTGCTGGATTTCCTGCCAAAGGCGATGCGTGAGTAGAATATTGTTTCCAAGTAGGGGCAGGTGTATTCAAATGTAAAGCAAATGATGTACACATATTGTATGAAATACTTTCCATAATTTGCACCTTGCAACCCTGAACGGAAGGGACACCTGTTCACTCTGGTGTCCAGAGATGCCCTTTATAATTTGAATAGCCAAAAATGGCTATGCTATCAATAACAGGGATTAAATACTTAGGCTTAGTTTTAAAATATTTAGCAAATGTCTTTTTCTTCAAACGGCAGCACAGAGGCCATCAGCCACGCTACTCTGAGGTAGGCAGTCAGGGCAGCTCCCGGGTGGGCAGAGGTTCGTGAGCCTGTTAAACTTATTTAAATAACCCCCAACCCCGGAAAATCAGCTGGGGTCAAGGGTGCAACCATGCAATGGACAGATGTCCCACTCTGCTGCCCTTCCACTGGCAGTACCACGGAGATGAAGACCTAGGCTGATTGTCTATGCCAGGTTTTCATATTCATTTATATAGCGCAAATAACATAGCCCATAAGTTACAAGAATAGATTTTTATCATTTTATAAATATGTAAAATGACATTTATTTTCTGTACATTAGGAAACTTTGCGACACTACTCCGGAGCTCGAGAAATAAAGAATAGCTGACTACTGTCCAGTCCATAAGACGGATTTCAAATAAAACTGTTGGACTATAACCTGGTGTTGTGCGACTTCTCACTTCAGTCCATAGGAGATGGTGAAGAAAACAAAGGACTTCAGTTTGGCAAAAAAACTCCCAAGCACTAGACTATTAAAGGATTATCAGCATGGCACAACCAAATGTCACATATTTTCCACTTCTGTGATCACTCGCTGGTAATTTTCCACCCATTCGTTTAAATTGGCAGAAAATTGCAGGCTGGAAAGTACAGAGGCAGGAAACCTGGCCCAAGAAGTCAAGCAGTACGTTTCACTTAAAACATTCACATTTGCACTTAATGTTTGCAAAACAAAATACAACATAGAGAGTTTGTGGAATATGATTTTTATTCCACAGGTAAAGACACCTCAATAACTCACAGCAACATGATTGCTTGTGAGTAACACAGGTTAGATTTAAAAGCGGGATTAAAAAGGGCATTCGGTATCTGACTTCGGTATCCTCCATATGTTTAACTGTGTTTATAATTTATGTTCTGAAAACACTTTCAAATGATAGAATCTGGACTATTAAAGGAAGGTCAGAGTAGATAGTTAGTAAAATACTGTACTGGATTGCACAGTGTTGGAGCGAAGTGGTACCCTTGTCTGATCTCAATGCAAGCTCCTAATCTTGCCTTTGAGGGCAGGTGCTAAGTAGAGGCTAGTACCTTTCACCATTAGGGAGGGTTAATCACCAAGTGAGTCACCCTGAGGCTGCTCTTATGCAGTTAACTGAAGAGCAGAATAGACAGAGGGGTCTGGAACCGGATTGCCCACTTGTTCTCTCAGGTGGGATAGTGAGTGGCAGCCTAGGACCTCAAATATGAGAGACAGGGAAGAAAAAAAAAGGCAAAACGCTGGTCTGCAAATACAACTTGAAAAAAAGAGGCACTGTATTGTTTTGATAGTAGCTTTAAATGAAATGTTACTGTATATTTTGTTGAAAACTAGTAGGTTCTCAGTGCCGGGTATTTGGAATGTTCTTGTAACCCATAACAGCTTAAATCAGGGTGTTGCTTCTGGAACTGACGAGGCTTTTAATCACAGCCGTAATACATTTATCACAAGGTGCAGTCAGACCATTAATGATAAATGCAAGTAGCACAACAGCAATCATGACCTCATTCTAGCTCTGTTTGAAAATCTAGATATTTTTAGTTTTACTGGATTCGGGCTTTATAACTGGTACAGTTGCTATGGAAACTGAGGGCCTTCTGGTGTTCCCTTAGTGTCAGTCTTACATTATGGCCACCCCTGAGAGTGATTTAAAAAAAAATTATAACCCTTACAAGGCTAGTAATTATATGTCAGGGCATATGTTGATGAGCTGGTAGAGCACAAATTGGAGCAAAAGTTTGATTAGCAAGGTGGCAATAATTTTTCAAATGTTGCAAAGCTTGATTGCAGACAAAACTAGGTCCCAGGTTAGCCAAATGTTCACTTTTGAAACAATACTCTGTTTAAATGAACACATCCTTAACATAAATAATCAGCTTAAAATCATAAACAAGAACTTCCTGCATAGTACAAGATAATGGGAAAGTTGTGAAATTCTGTTTCTAGTTTTTACTTACTTCAAGTGAAGTAGATACATAAATACTGAACAATAGGCATTTAATAATATGTTGGTAAAAGATTTGGGAGTTTATCAAAAACATGTACCACAAACATTATTTGCCGAAGACTGGCTTATGACCAATGGGATGGAACTCCAGCTGGTCAGCTGGATTAACTGAACCTGAGCACAATTTAAAAAAAATAAAGTACAGGCTTAAATGCAGAGAAACTCAGTACAAATATGTGAAGCAGATCAGAGCAATGTTGAGCATGGAGGAGGCATGTCAGATCAGGCCTGAACAGCAATAGGATGACAATTAGGAAGGCAAACAGGAAATAAGAAATGAAAATATCAAACAATATATAAAATAATGTAACGTATTCTACAAGTACATAAGTAACAAAAGGAGAATTGAGATAGGGATATGGTCACAAAGGGATGAGCAAGACAACGCTCACAGGAAATGATACTGAAATGGTAGGGAAACTGAATAGATGTTTTGCCTTAGTTTTCATTGAAGTGGCTAACAAAGAGGAAATGACAATAGTAGACGTCAAGAAGGATATTATAATGGTTAAGATAGAAAGAAAGGAGATAACAAACTAGCCAAACCTAAGGAGGACAAAACCTTAGGTTCAGATGGATTGCATCCCACAAATACTCAAAGAAACTAGGAAGGGGATATCAGAGGCACTAGTATCCAAATATAAAAAAACAATAGAAAAAGGAATAGTGCCAGAGAACTGGCAGACAGCAAATGTCTTCAAAAAGGGAGATGGAACTAATCCAGGGAAATATAGACCTGTTAGCTTAATATAGACCTGTTAGCTTAATGTCAGTGGTAGGAAAGATACTAGAATCTTTACTAAAAGATCAGATAAAATATCTAGAAATGGAGAACATAATAAAAAAAAGCATGAATTTCTAAAAGTAAGTTTAACCAACCTTACTGAATTCTTTGAAGATGTAACAGAAAGTGTAGACAAGGGCAATGTAGTGGTTGTGATATACATAGACTTTCAGAAGGCCCTCAATAAGGTGCCACATAAGAGACTCGTGACAAAGAAGAAGACATGTGGAGTCAGGGGCCAGGCAGCAGATTTGATTGAAAGATGTCTACAAAATAGAAAACAGAGGGTAGGAGTTAAGGAAAGTTTCTAAGAGTGGCAGAAAGCATAAGTGTTGTCCCACAGAGTTTTGTGCTGGGACCACTTTGTATACATAATTGATTTGGACTCAGGAATTGGAGGTATTGGGGGCGATTTTCCCAGCCCCGAGGAGTCGGGTTTGGAGGTGGAAAAGGCAGGACAATCAGAACAAAAGAGTGCGGGTTCGGAACCCGCCTCCAACCCGCCTCCGTGCAATTTTGCCGGAGGTGGTTTTGCTGGGTGTGAAACGGTCCTGCCTCCAGCAGGCCAGAGAGGTTGTTAAGAGCCTTAAATGGTCATTAAGGGCCTCTCTAATCTTATTTTGAGAGGCCCTCATTATTTTTCCACATTTTCAGCGTGTTCCACGACCCTCCTAAACCACGCCAGCTAAACCTGGCGGGTTGACAAGTGGGTGGCCTCCTCACAGCTGCAGCTCCACCATTATAACGGAGCTTTCATCAGGGATTAGTTGCAGGTGGCAGAACTTTGGTTTAAAAGGTCTTTCAGCACTTTTAGCAGGCCTGCCAAAGTCGGAGGTGCTGCAGCTTCTATCTATCAACTGTGGGACCTCCTTGGAAGACCCTCTCCCCGTTTGGAATGAGCGCTTCCCCAATGAAGGCATCTTCAAGCAGCATGGGAACCATTCATTTTCTTTCACCATGGACCTCAGATGAGGATGAGGACCATCCAGGGCAGCAGCAGAACCAGGCAGCTCAGCAGCAACAGCAGCAGGAGCCCCAACCTCCTGCTCAGCCACCTGATGCTGCACAGGGCAGAAGGCGCCAGCGCATTGAGGCACCTCGCCGCAGGAGATACCCCCGACAGAGGGTTTACAGACAAAGGATGAGCTACCTCAACATGAGTGAGCAGCAGTGCCAAAGGAGGCTGAGACTTTCGCGAGAGGTTGTCCGAGACATCTGCGCACTGCTGAACCAAGACCTGGTGCCCAGAGGAACGGGTGGACACCCTTTACCAGTGGCTGTCAAAGTCACCACCGCACTCAACTTTTTTGCCTCAGGCTCCTTCCAGGGATCATCAGCAGACATCAGCAGCATCACCCAGTCGGCCGCCCACAGTTGCATCACGCAGGTTACCGATGCCCTTTTCGCAAAGGCGCACAATTACATCCACTTCTCAAGGGATCAAGCAAGTATAACCGCGCGTTCAGTTGGCTTTGCAAATATGGCAGGCTTGCCAATGGTGTAGGGCGTCATAGACTGCACACATGTGGCCCTTAGGGCACCCCATCACAACCCAGCTATCTTTGTCAACCGCAAGGGCTTCCACTCCCTCAATGTACAGCTGGTGTGTAACCACAAGAAGGAGATTTTATATGTTTGCACCAAGTTCTGTGGTAGTTGCCATGACTCTTTCATCCTGCGGAACTCTAGTGTTCCTCTGCTTTTCAATCCGCCAAACCAACTTAACGGATGGCTCCTTGGTGACAAAGGCTACCCTCTGAAGTGGCTAATGACGCCAATCAGGAGGCCAGTTAATGAGGCTTAAGAGCGCTACAACGCCAGCCACACTTCGACCAGGTCCATCATCGAACAAACCATTGGGTTGCTGAAGATGCGCTTCCGATGCCTTGACCGATCAGGTGGAGCCCTGCAGTATTTAGCAGACAGGGTCTCCAGAATGGTCGTGGTCTGCTGTGCACTGCACAACATGGCACAGCGTCGTGGCTTGCAGCTTCCTGATAAGCAAGTGGCTCAGTTCCAGGCCTCCTCAGATTAGGATGAGGATGAGGAAGATGAGGAGGCTGAGGAGGAGGAGGAGCAGGAGGAGGAGGAGGAGCAGGAGGAGGACCGAGCGCTGGTCTATCGACTAGCAGCAGTGGCAGCACGCGAGCACATGGCAGCCCATGATGCAAGGGATGCACTTATCCTGGCCAGATTTGCATAGGTTGCCCCATGTTGGCACATGTCCTTGGATCCATCTTAAGACATCATAAACAATGGACATGACTCTCTGGCCTCCTTTCACTGTGGCCACCAACCTGACAACGCAAGTGTCGCGGAGCCCGCAATGTGGAGCTGCCTAAGGCGAAAGAACAGATTCCATCACGCCAACATTTTGCCATCAAATCATTTAAATGCTTTCCAACAGGGATGGCATTTCATCAATAGACATAAACATTCACCCAATCTGCACAGATGTGGAGGTTATATCCCTTGCCAGCTGGACCCACACAGCCTTGGTTTCTTTGGGAGGCCTCTTCCTCCCAGATGAGAGGAAGAGCACCTCCCTGCTAGCTCTTGCCCCCTCAACCAGCATACCCAGCGCCTCATCCGAGAACCTCGGTGAGGCCCTTGCCTTGGAATTGGACATACATAGATACATAGATAGATACATAGAAGATAGGAGCAGGAGTAGGCCATCCGGCCCTTCGAGCCTGCTCCGCCATTTAATGAGATCATGGCTGATCCTTCAATTCAGTATCCCGTCCCCGCCTTCTCTCCGTAACCCTTAACCCCTTTTGCCTGTAGAAATATATCTAATTCCCTCTTAAATATATTTAATGAGCTGGCGTACACTGCCCTCTGTGGCAATGAGTTCCACAGGTTCACCACTCTCTGAGTGAAGAAATTCCCCCTCATTTCTGTCCTAAATGGTTTAGCCCTTATCCTTAAATTATGTCCTCTAGTTCTGTTCTCACCCGCCAAGGGAAACATTCCTTCTGCATCTAATCTGTCTAGACCTGTCAGAATTTTATACACTTCTATGAGGTCCCCTCTCAATCTTCTAAACTCCAGTGTGTACATCCCTAAACTACATAGTCTCTCCTCATAGGTCAATCCCGCCATTCCTGGTATCAGCCTGGTGAATCGCCGCTGCACCCCCTCCATGGCAAGAACATCTTTCCTCAGATGAGGCGACCAAAACTGTACACAGTACTCGAGGTGTGGTCTCACCAGTGCCCTGTACAGCTGCAGCAAGGTATCCCTGTTCCTGTATTCCAACCCTTTTGCTATGAAGGCCAGCATACCGTTTGCCTTCTTGACCGCCTGTTGCACCTGCATGCTCGCCTTCAGTGACTGGTGTACAAGAACACCCAGGTCTCTCTGTACTTCCCCCTCTCCCAATTTATTGCCATTTAAATAATAATTTGCCCTCCCGTTCCTGCACCCAAGGTGGATAACTTCGCACTTGTCCACATTATAGTGCATCTGCCATTTATCCGCCCAATCACCCAGTCTGTCCAAATCGCTCTGGAGCTTCCTGGTCTCCTCCTCTGAGCCCACCCCCCCTCCTAGTTTAGTGTCGTCTGCAAATTTGGAAATGCTGCATTCGACTCCCTGATCCAGGTCATTAATATAAATTGTGAACAGCTGGGGACCCAGGACAGATCCCTGTGGTACCCCACTTGTTACTGCCTGCCATTCAGAAAATGAGCCGTTTATTCCAACTCTCTGTTTTCTATCTGACAGCCAGTTCTCTATCCACGTCAATACTTTCCCCTTTATCCCATGAGCTTCAATTTTCCATGCTAATCTTTTATGTGGGACCTTATCGAAGGCCTTTTGGAAGTCCAGGTACACCACATCTACTGGCTCTCCCCCATCTATTTTACCAGTTACTCCCTCAAAAAATTCCAATAGATTAGTCAAGCACGATTTACCCTTTGTAAATCCATGTTGACTCTGTCCTATCCTGTCCCCATTTGCTAAGTGCTCGGCTATTTCATCCTTAATGATGGACTCCAGCATTTTGCCCACAACTGATGTAAGGCTTACAGGTCTGTAATTACCTGCTTTTTCCCTACCCCCCTTTTTGAATAGTGGGGTAACGTTAGCTACCCTCCAATCCATGGGCACTGTTCCCGAGTCTAATGAATTCTGAAAAATCATGCTTAGTGCATCCGCTATCTCTAGGGCCACCTCCTTCAGTACCCTAGGATGCATGTTATCAGGCCCTGGGGATTTGTCCGCCTTCAATCCCTTTAGCTTCCTTAACACCATATCCTTAGAGATATTGATTTGCGTCAGTTCCTCCTTTGCCAATGTCCCTATTTTTCCCGATATCCCAGGGAGGTTTTTTGTGTCTTCCTTCGTAAAGACTGACCCAAAGTATGCATTTAGTTGGTCTGCCATTTCCTTATTTCCCATTATATATTCCCCCGTATCTGACTGCAATGGACCAACTTTGGTTTTCACCAGTCTTTTCCTCTTGATATACTTATAAAAGCTTTTGGAGTTAGTTTTTATATTTTCCGCCAGCTTGCTTTCGTAAACTATTTTGCCCTTCTTGATTAAGCCCTTTGCCCTCCTTTGCTCTATCTTAAACTGTTCCCAATCTTCCGCTCTGGCGCGTTTTTTGGCTATTTTATACGCCCTATCTTTGGATTTTATGCTGTCTCTAATTTCCCCTGTTATCCACGGTTGAGTCACCTTTTTAGATTTCCTTTTATGCCAGATTGGTATAAACAATTTTTGCAATTTTGTCATTCTATCTTTAAATGCTTGCCATTGTTTATCTACCTCCAGTCCTCCCAGGAACGTTGTCCAATCAGACCTACTCAGTTCCCGTCTAATGGCATCATAATTCCCCTTGTTTAAATTCAGGACCTGAGTCTCTGAGTCAATTTCTTCGCTCTCCATTTCGAGTGAGAAATCGATCATGTTATGATCGCTCTGACCCAAGGGTCCCCGTACAACAAGATTACTAATTAGTCCCTTCTCATTGCACAGTACCCAGTCCAATATAGCCTGTTCCCGAGTTGGTTCCTCGACATATTGATCCAGATAACCATCCCTTAAACACTCAAGGAATTCCTCCTCCTCATTATTTTTACTGATTAGGCTAGTCCAATCTATATGTAAGTTAAAGTCACCTATGATGACAGCTGTGCTCTTATTGCACGCTTCTCTAATTTCCCTCGTGATGCCCTCCCCAACCTCTATTTTACTATTTGGAGGCCTATATACCACTCCTATTAATGTTTTTCGCCCCTCGCTATTTCTTAGCTCCACCCATATAGATTCTGTATTAACTGAGTTAATATCCTTCCTTTCATAGTGGGCTTGATTTTGCCAGGCCCAAGGAGGCGGGATTGGAGGCGTGTGAGGTGGTAAAATCGCAAAAAATGGCAGGCGGGCCCGATCCCGCCTCCATCCCGCCGCTGAGCAATTTTCCCAAATGCGTGTTTTCTGACCCTGTTTCCATCCCGCCTCCAAGAGGCGAGTTAAGTGCCTCTATAATCCCATTTTAAGAGGCCTTTCTGATTTTACCACTTTTCCCACGTCCTGCACGTCTCCTCTGAAACACGCCAGTGAATCCTGGCGGCCTCACAAGTGGATTGCTTACTAACAGCTGCAGCTCCACCATTAAAAAGGAGTTATCACCAATCATCATTTGCAGGTGGCAGAACTTTGTTGTCTCAGGTCTGGGGGAACTTTTAGCAGGCATACCCATTGTTGTGGAAGTTTGAAGCCTGACACCCATCTCCAGTGTGACCTCCTGAGAAACCCCTCTCGCCACCTTGACTGAGCGCTTCCTCAACTGAAGCATATACCAGAAGCATGGGAACCATTTATTTCCTTTCCTCCTGGACATCAGATTCGGATGAAGACCAGCCGTGGCAGCAGCAGAACCATGAACAACAGCACCACCAACAGCAGCAGCAACAACAGGAGTGCCAAGCTGCTGCTCACCCACCTGAAGCTGCACAGGCCAGAAGGCGCCAGCGTGCGACCACACTGCTGCCAGGGATGCAAGGGACGCACTCATCTTGGCCAGATTTGCTTAGCCTGCACAATCAAACAATTTTGCCTCGCACCTTCTTATCAGACCATCGACAATGGCCAAGAACCTGTGGATTCCTATCACTCTGACCACCATACTGACAATACAAGTCGCCCTAAGCCCTCAATGTGGAAGTCCCATTCGTGAAATGACACACGCCACAACTGCAACAGTTTGCCATCAGAATTTTTTATGACAATAAGCAACTGATGGCTTTTCAAAATTAAACACAACATTACACCCAAGTGACTACGGTAGCCAGCCTCACCATGGAGGTAGCCATCCTTTCCATGGAGGTTGCCATCCTTTCCATGGTGATGCGTTCATGTGCCAACGCCTCCACAAAGGCTCTGCTCATGTTAGCGATGGACTCCTCTATTCGCTCCACACTCGCAGCGACCCTGGAGACAAAACCTGCCAGAGACTCCTGCACCTGTTCCTGGAGTTCCAGCACCGCTCTCCTTCTGGATGGACCCGGAGGCACAGGGTCGACATGCAGCGGAGCCGAGCTGGGAGCATCCTCTCCACTGCGACGAAGACTCTCCACTGCTGTACCTGTCTCCACCATCTGCTGATGCTCACTTGTGAGCTGTGATATACCAGGTGACAACTCTACTCTATGTCCCGAAGGTCCCACCGAGGTGTGAGTGTCTGCGCTGGTGCAGGGTGTGCTTAATTCTGCTGACGGAGCACCCTCAGAGGTTGCAGCTTCCTCTGAGGAGTCTGGAAGCTCAGGCTCTTCCTCCTGGACAGTGGGGACGGGGGCTCTCGATGGTCCTGTGGGGGAGTAAAGGAAAGAGTTAGAGATGTGAGGTAAAGATTGCATGCACATTGAATTGTGCAGATGATCATAAGTCAATCTGTTAGAGCATCAGAATCATTATCAGTCACTCATGCAATGTCAATGAGAGAGATGCCAAACTATTCTGTCACCAGCTTGCTGTGATGTGCCCGCGTGTCCGTCCCCCACTTGGGAATCCTCCTCGATCCTGGCAATTTCCAGGGCCGCCTCCTCCGAGGTGGTGAGCTGGGCTACTGAGGGTGGCCCTCCTCCTGTCCTCGCTCTTTCCCTCTTATTGTGGGCTCTCTTTTCCTGCAATGAGGGACACAAGTGGAGTTTGAGTGAGAATGAAGGAGTGAGTGTAGAGAATCCATAGCATAGATGCTTAGAAGGAGACAAAGGGCCCTCCCTGTGTGTTGTAAGTTGTTGTCATTGCGTCACAGTGATAGGGAGTGTGAGGGCTGCATGGTCGAATAGTTAAGTGAATGTGACCATAGAGAGAGAGGGAATGGGTACGGGTGCAGGGATGTCAGTGTCAAGTGGGATGTGGAGGAAGAGGTTGGCAAAGCAGAGTGCTGGTGAGGAGAGGCGATGGGGATGAGATTGAGGGTGATGAGAAAGTCATACTCACTTTTCCTGTGCGGAGAAGGTCATGAAACCTCTTCCTGCACTGCAGCCAGGTTCTGCGGCACATAGAGATGGCATTGACCTCCTGGGCCACTTGCAGCCGCACAGCTTTAGTCTGTTGTGGTGGCTTTTTTCTCCCTGAGGAAGGGAAGAGCACCTCCTTATTAGATCTTGCTCCCTGCACCAGAGCTTGGAGGGAGGGCTCATCAAAGCGAGGTGCACACTTTTGCTTGCTGGTGGACATGGTCGGTAAATGAAGTCCTTCATACAATGTCCAAAGCGTTTCCAGTCTCCAGAAGAAGCAAGGCTGCCTGCAGGCCTTAAATCCAGCAGCACTGATGACGTCATCGGAGGCGACTTTCAAGATGGAAAGACCAATTGGGCCAGGGGTTCCCACACGCTGGAAGTCAAGTGTCCCAATTAGGGGAAAATCATACTTTTTTCCCACTTCACATCGGAGTCGGGATCCTGACACGAAAACCACCTGACACGCCCCAGCCCGACCCCAATGGCAAAATCGAGCCCAGTGGTTTCTCAAAATATGTTGCAGGTGGTGCAGCATCGACAGAAATCCAGTGGAATGATCCAAGGCAGCAAGCAGCCATTAAATGAGGCTGGAAAAGTGATGTCAGCAGAGGCGAGTTTCAGTCCCAAAACACTAATTGACCAAGGGCATCCCACACCTCTGAAATCAACTGGCCAATTAGGGGAAAATCGCAATTTTTTCAAACCTATCAGTGGAGTCGGGTTTGGAATCCACCCAAACTGAAACCCGCCTCCAGTGGGAAAATCGCCCCCATGGTGTCAAAATTTGAAGATGATACTAAATTGGGGAGTATAGCTAATAATGTGGATGACTGCACCAAAATACAGGAGGATATAAACAGGTTTGAGAGTGGACAGATAAAGGGAAATAACATTCAATATAGCAAAGTTTGATGTGGTTCACTTTGGTAGGAAGAATAAGAGCTAATTTATTCCTCGGAAGGTAAAAAACTATATAGAGTGGAGGAGCAAAGAGATCTGGGAATACAGATACATAAATTGCTAAAAACAGCAACACAAATTGATAAGGCCAGAAAGAGTGCAAACAAAGTGCTGGGTTAATTTCTAGAGAAATTGAATACAAAAGCAGGGAGGTAATGCTATATTTATATAGAACCTTGATTAGACCACACAAAGTATTATGTGCAGATCTGGTCTCCATACTACAAAAATGTGCAGAAAAGATTTATGAGGATGTTACCAGAATTGAGAGGATGCAACGATCAGGAAAGATTGAGTACGCTGGGGCACCTTTCTCTGGAAAAAAGACTAAGAGGAGACCTGATGAGGTACTTAAAATTATGAAGGAGTTCAATAGCATGGATGTGAAGAAACTATTTCCCTTTGTGGGTGATCCCAGAACAATGGGGGCATAAATATACGATAGCCACTAAGAGATCAAATAAAGAATTCAGGAAGAATTTCTTTACACAGAGAGTGGTGAGAATGTGAAATTCTCTGCCATGTGGAGTGTTTGAAGCAGACAGCATTGACACAGTTAAGGGGAGGCTTTATGCATACATGAGGGACAAGGGAATAGAGAGATGGTGGGGCAGGGTGGGAAGAGGTAATTAGAGTGAGAGGAGGCTCATGTGGACTTTAAACACCGGCATAGACCAGTTGTGTTGAATGGCCTGTTTTTGTGCTGTAAATTCTATATAATTCTATTTAATTCAATAGGGCAATGCTGGATTAATCATTCAATACTTCAAAATCATTGACCCTCTGGGTAATATCATGTCAACCAATCAATCAATAAATCAGTGCTTAAGATGGTACTGAGACTGCAGAATGAATGCTAACATAGATTTTTTAGGAACATGAAAAGGCCCTAGGCCGAACAAGCACTTCCCTTTTCATAGATCATTCCCATCCATCCATTTTTCTCACCCTGGGGTAGATTTTAAGAAGTAGCGTTTAGGTGCAAAGGTTCAGATGACGAGAGAGCACATCAGAATTTCCTACATGATTTTCCCTCCAATAGAGCTAATGGATGGTAAATTGTGTGGGCATGCTGACCTTAGCGCCTGACTCCCATCATGTGAAGCTCAGCACCCAGAGTGTAATTCATGCAGCTTACATCCAACCCCCTTAATCCCCCTGTTTATATTGTTCGTTTCAGTCACCTTCCTTGGGAACCTCTTCCACATCCTTATACTTCATTGCATGAAAAAGTTCCACCTGCGTTCCTTTCTTACTCCTAACTTCCTAATTTTTAACTTGTGTGCTGCAAGTAATGTTAATGCTGAACCTCACAAAGTTGACAAAATTAAAGCTTTTCATGTTTGTATTTCTTGCACGCCTTTTGAAAAGTTACTTAACTATATTTACCTTTTTTTCAATTTAGCTGATACTCTGTGATAAAGCTCTATAGTAATCTTATTGTAGAGCAGAATACTTAATAACATTTTGTCAAGGGCCACAATTCTGAGCAGTGACTTGTTTGAGGGCCACTCACACTGACCTAACAGAAAACATGTGCTTCTTTAAAAACATTTACATTCTCTCTCTTATCTAAGATTCAGGCCCTCAGACAAATGAAGCAGTAGGTCTGGAAAGGGTCACAGGGCAGGAGGAGGCAAGTGGCCTTCAGACTACCGTTTTCGTGTTATTCTATATTTCTTCACTCATAAAAGCATTTAGATGACCTCCCCCTAAAAATCAATTTTACAAACAAATTCACAGAAAGCTGGACTCCAGATTGAGGCAGCTATTTTCACCTCATCTCTAAGTTGTAGGCAAGCTGGGAGCACTGAGACAGATGTCTCTGTGCCCAGCCCAATGTGCGCAGCATTTTCCCACTCTTCATATTCAATGGACTATCTCTCAGGCATTGGAAATGCTCACTACTAATAGCTTTCCAAAGCTGCTTCATAGTCTTAAAAATGCTGCATCACTTTGATGGAATGCCCCAGATAGGAATTCTATTTATAATTACTTGATGCTTGAAAAAATTCCCACACCACATTTTGACCATTAAAATTTGTGGCTATGAAAACCCAGCTAAGTAGATTCACACTTTTCAAGCACCTTTCATAAACTGAGAATTCCCTAATTTACCTGGGTTATATGGAGAAACAGCAGCAATGTCAGTTCTCATAGAACTCAGAAGAGAAACCCTGGTCGTGCAACACTTCTAGTATTGATAAAATCAACGATGGATCACATCCTAGTAGGTTGAAGTTGTGATTCCAGTACCAGTGACAAAACATTTACATTTGGTATTGTAACCCTCCAAAATGCAGTTTTTCTGTATGTTTACAGTGTACTAGATACCAATCGCAGGAATAAAACCAGACAATGCTGGAAATACTCAGCAGGTGCAGAGAGAGAAACAGAGTTAACGTTTCAGGTCGATGACCCTTCGTCAGAACTGGAAAAAGCTGGAGATGTAATGGATTTTTAAGCAAGTGTGGGGCAGGGAAAGGGAGGAGGGGAGGAAAGAACAAAGGGAAGGTCTGTGATAGGGTGGAAGGCAGGAGAGATTAAAAGACAAAAGGGATGATGGTACAAGGCAAAAGGAGATGGTAATGGGACAAGTTAAGAAACAAATGACGACCCTAAGATGAGGTGTAAATGGTAATGGCAGAAACATCAACAGCTGCCATGTGAGGGGAAAAAAAAGAAAAAAGAGAATAAAAAAAAAGAACAGGGGCCAAGGTTATAGCCTGAAATTGTTGAACTCGATGTTGAGTCCAGAAGGCTGTAAAGTGCCTAATCAAAAGATGAGGTGCTGTTTCTCGAGTTTACGTTGAGCTTCGTTGGAACAGTGTAAGAGGCCGAGGACGGAGAGATCAGAGTGGGAGTGGAGCGGAGAATTAAAGTGACAAGCAACTGGAAGCTCGGGGTCACGCTTACGGACTAAACGGAAGTATTCCGCAAAGCGGTCACCCAATCTCCCCACTGTAGAGGAGACCGCATCGTGAGCAGCGAATACAGTATACTAAATTGCAAGAAGTACAAGTAAATCACTGTTTCACCTGGCAGGAGTGTTTGGGGCCCTGGACGGTGGGAAGGGAGGAGGTAAAAGGGCAGGTGTTGCAGCTCCTGCGCTTGCACGGGAAGGTGCCGGGCGAGGGGGAAGGGGTGTTGGGGGTGATAGAGGAGTGGACCAGGGTGTCGCGGAGGGAGCAGTCCCTTCAGAATGCTGAAAGGGGAGGGGAGGGGAAGATGTGTTTGGTGGTGGGATCACGCTGGAGGTGGCGGAAATGGTGGAGGATGAATGTGGAGGCTAGATGGGGTGAAAGGTGAGGACAAGGGGAACCCTATCGTGGTTCTGGGCGGGAGGTGAAGGGGTGAGAGCAGAAGTGCGGGAAATAGAACGGACACAGTCAAGGGCCGTGTCAACCACGATAGAGGGGAATCCTCGGTTGAGGAAAAAGGAAGACATATCGGAAGCATTAGTATGGAAGGTGCCACCGTCAGAGCAGATGCGGCAGTGACGGAGAAAATGGGAGAATGGAATAGAGTCCTTACAGGAAGTGGGGTGGGAGGAAGTGTAGTCCATGTAGCTGTGGGAGTCAGTGGGCTTATAATGAATGTTTGTCAATCGCCTATCCCCAGAAATGGAGACAGAGAAGTCGAGGAAGGGAAGGGAAGAGTTGGAGATGGACCATGTGAAGGTGAGGGAAGGGTGGAAATTGGAAGCAAAGTGAATGAAATTTTCTAGTTCAGGGCGAGAGCAGGAAACGGCACCGATACAGTTATCAATGTACCGGAAAAAGAGGTGAGGGAGGGGACCTGAGTAAGACTGGAACAAAGAATGTTCCACATATCCCATGAAAAGGCAGGCATAGCTAGGACCCATGCGGGTTCCCATAGCAACACCTTTGATTTGGAGGAAGTGAGTGGAGTCAAAGGGGAAATTGTTCAATGTGAGAACAAGTTCAGCCAGGCGGAGGAGGGTGGTAGTGGATGGGGACTGGTTGGGCCTCTGTTCAAGGAAGAAGCGGAGCGCCCTCAGGCCATCCTGGTGAGGTATGGAGGTGTATAGGGATTGGACGTCCATAGTGAAAAGGAGACGGTTTGGGGCCAGGAAACTGGAAACTGTTAAAGTGACGGAGGGCGTCGAAGAGTCGCCAATGTAGAACAAGGGGAGAAAAAATAGAGTTGAGATAGGAAGAGATAAGCTCCGT
This sequence comes from Squalus acanthias, assembly GCA_030390025.1. Taxonomy (NCBI): domain Eukaryota; kingdom Metazoa; phylum Chordata; class Chondrichthyes; order Squaliformes; family Squalidae; genus Squalus; species Squalus acanthias. The sequence continues at coordinate 38,966,168 of CM059436.1, forward strand.
AGGGCAAGAAGAGGCTGAAACGATGGGTCTACCGGGGCAGTCCTGTTTGTGGATCTTGGGAAGGAGCGAGAAGCGGGCTGCGCGGGGTTGGGGAACTATGAGGTTGGTGGCTTTGGAGGGAAGATCTCCAGAGGAGATGAGGTCAATGACAGTTTTGGAAACGATGGCTTGATGTTCGGTAGTGGGGTCATGGTCCAGGGAGAGGTAGGAGGAGGTGTCAGAGAGTTGGCGTTCAGCCTCCACTAGGTAGAGGTCGGTTCGCCAAACAACAACAGCACCACCCTTGTCAGCAGGTTTAATGACAATGTCGGGGTTGAATCTGAGGGAATGGAGTGCTGCAAGTTCAGAAGGAGGTAGGTTGGAGTGAGTGAGGGGAACAGAGAAATTGAGACGGCTGATGTCACGCCGGCAGTTTGCAATGAAAAGATCTGGAGAGATTAAGAGGCCAGAGGGAGGGGTCCAGGTAGAACAAGAATTCTGAAAATGGGAGAAAGGGTCAGCCGTGCGGGGGGGAAGACTCCTGGCCAAAGAAGTGGGCACGGAGACGAAGGCGATGGAAAAAGAGCTCAGCGTCGTGCTGAGCTCGAAATTCATTGAGATGGGGGCATAAGGGGATGAAGCTCAGGCCTTTGCTAAGGACTGATCGTTCAGGGTCTGAGAGGGGAAGGTCAGAGGGGATAGTGAAAACACGGCAGGGGGTGAGATTGGAAGAAGGGATGGGGTCAGAGGAAAGTGAAGGGGAAGAAGGTTCCGGAGGGACGTTGGTGTCCAAGAGTTGTTGAAGCTTGCGATCCTTGACACCTGAAAGGAAGAAAAAAAAGTTTTTTGTTAAAGCGCCGGATGAGGCGAAGGATGAAATGGAACTGCGGACCAGGACAGCTTTGAGATAGAGTGAGTCGGTGCTGCTGAAGAGAGAGGTCGAGAGTGGGCACGTGGTGGCGCATGGCGTTGAGCATGGATCTCAGGATACGGCGAGAAGAGTGGTTCGAGGAACGCTGAATACCTCGGAGATATCTGAAATCCTGGGTGGATCCAAAACACGAAGGGTGGAAATTCAGTTGGAATCCACGTGGAATAAGTCAGAGTCGGAGACAGTTGCTGAGGAAAGATATGTGGCTGTGACAGCGAGTTTTGGTAGATACCTGATCAAACACGAGAAGGGAAACAGAAAGCAATGAAGATGAACAAGGTAAAAGAGACAAACGGAACTCCCGTCAGAGAGAAGAGCAGAACTTATTCAGGGTGGGCCTACTGCCTTCCATCCTATCACAAACCTTCCCGTTTGTTCTTTCCTCCCCTCCTCCCTTTCCCTGCCCTTACACTTGCTTAAAAACCTGTTACATCTCTAACTTTTTCCAGTTCTGACGAAGGGTCATCGACCTGAAACGTATGCCACAAATTTAATGGAGGAGGTGGGATGGAGTCGGGTTGCCTGGTGGGTGGGGTTCGGACCCGCTGCCGGTTGCATCTGATCCCCAGTTGAGATTTTAGCTTAATTGGCCCCTTAAGTTGAGTGGTGCGCGCTGGCCGGTCCAATGACTGGGATCGGGTCTGTTAGTCGCCTCTGATGACGTCATTAGTGCGGATGTTTTTAAGGGCCCCGTGCAGCCTCAGCCTTTCAGTTCTTGATTCTGCTGGAGTCTGGAATTGGCAAGGCCACAATGAGTTCATCGAGAGCTAAGGCAGCACCACGCTTCACTGAGGGCTCCCTCCAAGCTCTTGTGGAGGGAGTTAGAGGGCGCAGGGAGATTCTGTTCACTGCCGATGGCTGGAGGAAGCCTCTTCAGCAAACCAAAGCGGCTTGGCTGCGCATTGCTGAGGAGGTCAGCGCAAGGTCCATTTGTTCACGCACCTGGATCCAGTGCAGGTAACGCTTTAATGATCTTCTGCGATCAGCAAAAGTGAGTATCACATCACACTTACCTTCAATCTGCTTCCCTTCCCTTCTCATCACCAGCACTCTGCTTTGTAAGCCTGCTCCTCAACATCCCACCTTACCCTTACTTCGCTTACACCCTTACCTATCCATCTCTCTCTCTGTACTGAATCACATCACCATCCTGCCTATGCACCCCTCACACTCGCTCTCACTGTTATGCATTGACAACAACTAACAACGCACAGGGAGGCACCTTCCTCTTGGCACCTCACTCCATCTTGGTCTCCCTCTAAGCTTCACACTCACTCCATCACTCTCGCTGAAACTCCGCTTGTGTCCCTTCTTGCAGGAAAAGATAGCCCACAATAAGAGGGAGAGAGCACAGACAGGAGGAGGCACACCATCCCTCGCTACATTGACAAACGCTGAGGAGGCTGCGCACAAAATCGTCGGAGGTGGCGAGGATCTGGAAGTAGGCGATGGAGAGACGGGCACTAGATGAAGCTGGTGACAGAATAGAGTTTCATCCCTCTCATTTAGATTTAATGATTGACTGTAATGGCATATGATGTTCATAGAGATTCGCTTTGTATTATCTGGACAAAAGGATGTGTCTGCTACCTCAAAATCAGATGTCTAACTCGTGCCTTTACTCCCCCACAGGACCATCGAGAGCCCCCCTCCCCACTGTCCAGGAGGAACAGCCAGACGACCCCTCAGAGGAACCTGCAGCCTCTAACAGGAAGCAGAGAGTTGGGATAAATGGTTAATTCTCGGACTGGCAACCAGTAGCCAGTGGTGTTCCGCAGGGGTCGGTGCTGGGTCCCCAACTCTTTACAATCTATATTAATGATTTGGAGGAGGGGACAGAGTGTAACATATCAAAGTTTGCAGATGATACAAAGATGGGAGGGAAAGTAGAAAGTGAGGAGGACATAAAAAACCTACAAGGGGATATAGACAAGCTGGGTGAGTGGGCGGAGATTTGGCAGATGCAATACAATATTGGAAAATGTGAGGTTATGCACTTTGGCAGGAAAAATCAGAGAGCAAGTTATTATCTTAATGGCGAGAAACTGGAAAGTACTGCAGTACAAAGGGATCTGGGGATCCTAGTGCAAGAAAATCAAAAAGTTAGTATGCAGGTGCAGCAGGTGATCAAGAAGGCCAACGGAATGTTGGCTTTTATTGCTAGGGGGATAGATTATAAAAACAGGGAGGTATTGCTGCAGTTATATAAGGTATTGGTGAGACCACATCTGGAATACTGCATACAGTTTTGGTGTCCATACTTAAGAAAAGACATACTTGCTCTCGAGGCAGTGCAAAGAAGGTTCACTCGGTTGGTCCCCGGGATGAGGGGGTTGACATATGAGGAGAGGTTGAGTAGATTGGGACTCTACTCATTGGAGTTCAGAAGAGTGAGAGGCGATCTTATTGAAACATATAAGATTGTGAAAGGGCTTGATCGGGTGGATGCGGTAAGGATGTTCCCAAGGATGGGTGAAACTAGAACTAGGGGGCATAATCTTAGAATAAAGGGCTGCTCTTTCAAAACTGAGATGAGGAGAAACTTCTTCACTCAGAGGGTAGTAGGTCTGTGGAATTTGCTGCCCCAGGAAGCTGTGGAAGCTACATCATTAAATAAATTTAAAACAGAAATAGACAGTTTCCTAGAAGTAAAGGGAATTAGGGGTTACGGGGAGCGGGCAGGAAATTGGACATGAGGCTGAGTTCGGATCGGTCGAGGCCCTGTAGGTAGCGTTGCGGGCCCAGGGGCTGAGTGGCCGGGTCCTGCTCCTACTTCTTGTGTTCTTTAGATTTGAGGTGAGGATCAGATCAGCCATGATCTTATTGAATGGCGGAGCAGGCTCGAAGGGCCGATTGGCCTACTCCTGCTCCTATTTCTTATGTTCTTATAAGAGGAAGATAAAGCACAATTAGTCACAAGGGGAGGCACTTGGGTATTTGCTCTGTTGTATTTGGTTCTGTTTAATATTTTGCATTGTCATGCTTTTGTGAATGTAGTAAACAAAAGTTATGGCAAACAGTTGAAGGTCTGGGAAATGGAAGTTACACATTGAGCCCTCAGGGCAACTTGCATTTGTAATGATGATGCTGAGAGTGATAGGAAAGCACCGTTTATTGGAGAGATGATGTATGGCATTTTAAGAATGTCGTCTACACATTCATAGCCATATGCTAGCCACCTGTGGCTGAAGCGCAAACTTTCACGAATCTGGCATGGATGAGTGCATCCCTTGCGTGACGGCCAGCAATGTGCTTGAGTGCTGCTGCTTTAGCCACATCCGACCCCCAAGCCGTGCCTCCTCCTCGTCCTTGTCCTCATCCTCCTCGTCCTTCCCCTCTTCTTCTGAGGATGCTCTGCGCTGAGCCACTTGTTCCTCAGGGAGCACCAAGCCATGCTGCTGTGCGATGTTGTGCAGGGCACAGCAGATGATGATGATTCTGGACACCGTGGCTGGTGCATACTGCAGGGCTCCAGCAGATCTGTCGAGGCATCCGAATCGCATTTGGAGAAAGCCGAATGTTTGCTCTATGATGCTACTGGTGGAAATGTGGCTCACATTGTACCGCTTCTCAGCCTCGTTTGATGACCTCGTCATTGGTGTCATGAGCCACTTTTTCAGGGGATAGCCCTTGTCACCAAGTAGCCATCCGGAAAGTTGCATTGGCAAATTGAAGCGCTGAGGCACAGTAGACTGCTGCAGGATGAAGGAGTCATGGCAACTGCCAGGGAACTTGGCGCAAACATGCATGATGATGTTCCCGTGGTTACACACCAGCTGGACATTAAGGGAGTGGAAGCCCTTGCAGTTGACAAATACAGCTGGGTTGTGATGGGGTGCCCTAATGGCCACATGTGTGCAGTCTACGACGCCCTGCACCCTTGGAAAGCCTGCCACATTTGCAAAGTCAAGCGCACACGAAGTTACACTTGCTTCATCTGTGGAGAAGTGGATGTAATTGTGGGCCTTTGCAAAGAGGGCATCGGTAACCTGCGTGATGCAGGCGTGTGCAGCCGACTGGGAGATGCCGCTGATATCTGCATATGATCCCTGGAAGGAGCCTGAAGCAAAGACGTTGAGTGCGGTGATGACTTTGACAGCCACTGGTAAGGAGTGTCCACCCGCTCCTCGGGGCTGCAGGTGTTGATGCAGCATTGCGCAGATGTCAGCGACTACCTCTCGCGGAAGTCTCAGCCTCCTCTGGCACTGCTGCTCACTCATGTTGAGGAAGCTCATCCTCTGCCTGTAAACCCTGTGTTGGGGGTATCTCCTGCGGCGCGGTGCAGGCCTGCACTGACGCCCTCTGCCCTGTGCAGCATCAGGTGGCTGAGGAGAAGGTTGGCGCTCCTGTTGTTGGTGCTGCTGCTGTGCCTGGTTGCACTGCTGCCACGGCTGCTCTTCCTCCAAATCTGACGACCAGGATGAGAGGATGTAAATGGTTCACATACCGCTGGTATATATCTCAGTGCAGGAATGGAGGTTGTGTGCGCTCAGACAAAGTGGCCAGAGGGTCTTCCAAGGAGGTCACACAGCAGATGGATTTCAGCCTCAACACTCAGAAGATTAGTTGAGCTGCTAAATGTCTCCCAAGCCTCAAAGCACTAAGTTGTGGCATGTGAAAGAATGAGAGATTGCAGGACCGCTTTTAAGCTGCTCGAGCAGCTGCCAGCAATTCAGCTCCGAGGTCAACCTGGCTCGATTCACCAGACGTGTTTTAATAGCATGTTGAAAAACCTCGAAAATCTGATCAGCCCTTTAAAATAGGATTATCCTGCCAGTTAACGACCTGTTAACTGGCTTAACAACCTGTCCCGCCGTTTGGTGTCAGGTCAGTTCGGGAGCGGCTGACCTAACACTTCCCAAAGTTGCATGGAGGCTGAATGGAGATGGGTTCGCAGCCCGCCCCCAATTTCTGTGATTTTCGCGACAGACCCGTCTCCAAACCCGCCCCCTCAGAGGCATAAACTTTGCGGCCGTTAACTGTTTCTCTCTCTACAGATGCTGCCTGACCTGCTGAGTATTTCCAGCATTTTCTGTTTTTATTTCAGATTTCCAGCATTCGCAGTATTTTGCTTTTATACCAATTGCTGGAACCCTTTTTGGTCCAGGCTAACCCTCTTGTTACAAGTTTAGGGTCTTGCCTTAGACATTCTCTCAGGTACATTGGTGCTATTCACTCCCATAAGCGGTCTTCTATTTGGGTGTGCGCCCATTTTGCACAATATCTAACTATACTATTGCATATCCCAGGGGTGTAACAATACTATCCCCTTGCGCTCCTTCGATCTCTCTGACCGAACACTTGGTGAGATGAGGCTAGATACGAATCATTAAGCTACGTTATTTCACAGCAAATGAACATACAGTGCAACTGTTATGGTCACATTCACTTAGTTCAATCAGTACAACTCGCTTTGTGTAATAACACAAAATAATGAACGCAATACGCTTCTCCACATCAGTGGGTTGTCTTGCTTGATTTAAACAAAATAGCTTCAAACTATTACCCTGCATTCTTACCTTCTCATAGCCTTTGCTGGGCCTGATTGCCCTTGCAACTTTTTGTTGCAAAGCCTGACCGACCTTGCAGTCTTTGCTGGACCTGACTGGCTGCCCGTGTCTGGCTCGTGTTTTTTTAGCTCCTTCTGTTCACAGTTAAAGCGAAAACGTGTCCGATCCCCTGACAGGGGATTTCCCAAAACGATGGCCCCAATATCTACTGAGTGTTCGGAGCGGGTGAGAGAAGTTATGGACAGGAAACCCGGAGTATGGGATCCCTGAACGCCCTGCAGTTTTAACTATGGGGCCTGTTTTAATTTTTTTCTTCAGGTTTCTCGCCCGACAGCCAGCTTGATTGACAGGCTAGTTGCTTGTCAAACGGGAAAGCCTGTGGCACAAGGCCACAGCTGTGGAGCAGGTAGGTCTACTGGTGGTGGTGGGAGGGGAGCGGAGGGATAGCTGGGGAGTGGAGAGATCGTGGGGGAGCGGGCAGATTATGGGGGAAGATCGCGAGGGAAGAGATCGCGGTAGAGGGTCGGTGATTGTGATGGGGGTCAGTGATCACGGGGGTTTGGGGGAGATCGGGTTTCAAAGATCGTGGAGGTGGGGGGTTGGACAGATCGCGGGAGGGTTTAACAGGGTAAACTTGTTGGGCTTGGAGGAAACACTCCTGCTCCTCCTGGCCCACAAGCAGAGCTATAAAGAAACTTACCTTATGGATCCAGCCTTTCGTGCCTCCTTTTACGAGTCAGGTTTCCCAAGGCTAAGGAAACCTGGCCGACAGTAGTTAAAAATAGAAATTTTAAAATGGAGGCACTCAGCCTCCTTAAAAGGTTTACCAACCGACCCGCCTCCTGAGAGCGGATTGGTCGCCTGCCCCTCATCCCACCTCCATCATAACCGTAAGTGGGCGGGTTGGGTTTCGGTTTGAAATGTTTTACATTTTAACTTCCCACCTGACCCAAACCCACCCTTTTTCGGGATTAAAATGACCCCCAATGAGTGTGAGGTGTTTATTGATTACTGAGATAAACTAACAACTTGCTTATTGTTTACAATCTTTGAGCAGAACAATATCATTAGCATATTAGCCACCTTTCATCTAGGTGCCTTTTTTCTAAACTTATGTGTATACAATTTACTTAAAAAACCCAACATGCAAAGTAACTCTCTCTTCAAAAATCTCTTGGTGGCGAAAAGGTCAAACATTTCTGAAACTTCACATCCCTTAAGTGCCACGTGGCAGTAGGACATCCGAAGAGTTGCTGCTCATCCAGCTGAATTATGAAGCCCATTCTGTGGGAGATCTTGATGGGTTGATCAATATTGAGGGACAACAGGTTCAAGAATCAGAACTTCCATGGGCAATAATGGAGCATGACAATGGTTATTGACTCCTTCATCTGAGTTTTGTGTTGTGAGGGAAAGCGGGGGAAGGCCATGAGTAGCAGATGTAAGGAGGATGCTGGGATGCAATCACATACCCATTGCATATTCTGTGTTTGTATTTATTCTTTTGCCGCATGTGTCTTAGGCAAATTCAATGAAAGCACATTTTTGATTAACAGAAACCTCATGCTGCATCTGGCAGGGGCGAATATTTGCTAATAAAATTTCTGGGCTTTGAAATCTCTTTGTAAATGGAAGATTAAAATCTGGCACAAGTGGCAGGTAACATTTATGCCACATAGATGCTAGGTAATGACCAGCTCCAACAAGGAAAAGCCTAACTACTTTTTATGACCTTCAATGACCCCCAACCCTAGTCTCCAATCATCAACATCTTAGGAGTCACCATTGACCAGAAGCTTGACTGGACCAGCTATATCAATGCCATGCCAATAAGAGCAGGGCGGAGGCTTACGCTGCTAGGAATAGTTTACCTCCTGATCCCTTAAAGCCTATCCACTATCTACAAGGCTCAAATCAGAGGGTGATGGAATATTGCCACTCACCTAGCTAGCTGTAGTCGCAACAATATTCAAGAAGCTCCAGGACAGAGCAGTCTGGTTGATCGGCACCCCTGCCACTGGATTCAATATCCAACCAGTTTACCACTAGCATACTGTGGTTACAATATATACTTTCTGTAGCAATTCACCAAACTCACTTCAACAGCATATCCCTAGCCCACAACCTATACCACCAAAAAGAACAAGAACAGCAATGACATGGGAACACCTTCACCTCCAAGATCCCCTCCAAGTCACACACCATCCTGACTTGGACAAATATTGGCATTCATGTATCATCGTTGGGTCACAATCCTGAATTTCCCTACCTAACACCATTGTGAGAGCACAGTCATCACAAGGACCCCGATTGATCAAGAAAAAAGCTCAACATCACCCACTCAGGGCAACTGGGATGGACAATAAATACAGCTTCGCCAGCATCTCCTACACACTGAGCACAAATGAAAAAAAATAACCAGATCTAAATGGGTTGAGGCAGAGAGGCAGAGGTTTAGTCCCACTCTGTTTGATGATGTAACTGACCATGCTGTTGCATTGTTGGTCCAATGCTCTATTATAAACCTGTGCTTTGAAATAGTTCAGGCCTAGCCATTAGCTGTAGTCTGGTAATGTGCTATGTGTCATGTAAGAGTCCCACACTCCCTAACTACAAGCTAATGAGTTGTTGAGTTATGTGGCAGACCTTAGTGAGCACATAACATGTTGAAACAATCCAAAGATAATTCAACAATGTGTGTTGGATCTTGCTGCTATGACAAGAAGGAGATGAGAATTCATCCAAGTTGCTCCTTTACATGGACATAAAAATGGGGTAAGCTATATTGTCTGAATGGCCTTTCCTTCTAAATACAACATCAGGCAGTTAAGGACTGAAAATATTTAATTAGATTTTTTTCTGGCAAAAATTGAGCATTCTGATTACTTACTGGATTATTTCTTGCAGGTCACATTCCGCACCGCGTTAAGGCAGATACTGTTAGCTGATTTTTCAAGCTGCAAAGAATATACATTACCGTCTGGCTGATATACATACTTCAGGACCAGGCCTTGATAACCTAGGTTGATTGCTACCATTGTCCTTGGATGGGGACCTGTCTCACAGATCATTGAGTGTTTGGAACTGATCAATGGGTCCAGTCATTCTATTCAATTCAAACTTCCTAAGTGATTGACACCTTGGGGATCTTTTTAAACAAATAGGTTTGATTGACAGTTGTTGTCTGTATTGAAGACTTGAGGCAGAGTTATGAGAAAAGCAAGGTCATGATCCTTTTTGGACTTTGACAGACAGCTCTGTAGTCAGTAGCTGTAGGTTGTAGGATTATATGTGGCTGCCTGTGCTCAGGTCACTAGTCAATCTGAAATTGCCAGGAGTATAAACCGAGCCAGAGGTCTCTATGGCAACAAACATATATGTAAGAAGTAAGGGACCCTATTTCGAGAATCCATCATATGTTGAGGGTTAGCGCAGGAGATGTGTCTGTTGATTTTGACATTTCAGGGAGATTAATAAAAGTTTGTAATCACGATAATACAGTTTGTACTGAGAAATGTTATTTTACCCATTTTCTGTTCAATAAATTTGTCCAGTAGTATCTTATTTGAACCATAGACTCATAGAGTGTATATTCCTCCACCTACCAAAGTTGAGGAGATCATGTGGCTGCACAATGGGCAGGTTCTTACTGGAAGAATAACAGCATGTTAATGATGCACGCTGTTATTAATGCACAAATCAGCCAGCAAGTTCAGGGGATTAAGAGATACGGCGTGAGTTGCGAATCTCCAGAACTTGTTCGATTTACGCCACTCCGTTGTTTGCTACACACAAGCGGCATCCCACCCTTAGCCTCCCCGTTATTTTTAAGAACTTGTTGGATTTGCACATTAATTGCCCATTAAAATCACCGCAGAAAGTTAGGGCTGGAAATTAAGAGCGTAAGTACCCTTTTAATAACGTAATAATTGTTAATGCAATGCCAATCAACCTCTCTGGCCCAGAAAGGGAACAATTTAAATGGTTGAATCTCATCCCTCCGTGTAGTCAATTGTTGTTAGAGATTTAAAAAATGCCAAATTTTAAATTTTCTATTTTTTTCTTACTTTTCCTTTATCTATTTCCTCTCTCTCTCTTAGTCCAAACTTTCTTTCCCTCTCTTTATTTCTCTTTTGATACATAATTTGATTCTAATTAACCCACTCTAATTCACCCTCCTTCTCCATCATTAAGGAGATACATTGTTGGTCCTGCTGTTCACTAAGGTCCCAGATGCCCCATTGCCCTTGTCACGCCGTGATCAGCTCGCACTTCCAGCAAGTTATGGCACAAAATATTTTCAAGCTGAAGGGTACAGAAAAAAATCTAACTAATGCCACAAGATGCCTCGCTCCAACAAGATCCTGCCAATATCTTCCACTAAATTGGAATACAGTGACAAAGAGCTCTGTATAACCCCTAGGTCTTGCTAAATTTATCGAGATATTGGGTAATTAAAGGTGCACTCTGTTTGGTAAGGGACCTGATGTTCACTTATATGACTGACCAGTAGCACTGAATGTAAGGAATTTTTTTTATTCGTTCCTGGGATGTGGGCTTCGCTGGCAAGGCCAGCATTTATTGCCAATTCCTAATTGCCCTTGAGAAGATAGTGGTGAGCCGCCTTCTTGAACCGCTGCAGTCGGTGTGGTGAAGGTACTCCCACAGTGCTGTCAGCGAGGGAGTTCCAGGAGTTTTACCCAGCGATGATGAAGGAATGGCGATATATTTTCAAGTCAGGATGGTGTGTGACTTGGAGGGGAGCTTGCTGGTGGTGGTGTTCTCATGCGCCTGCTGCTCTTGTCCTTCTAGGTGGAAGAGGTCGCGGGTTTAGGAGGTGCTGTCGAAGAAGCCTTGGCGAGTTGCTGCATTGCATCTTGTAGATGGTATACACTGCAGCCACAGTGCGCCGGTGGTGGAGGGAGTGAATGTTTAAGGTGCTGGATGGGTGCCAATCAGGTAGGCTGCTTTGTCCTGGATGGTGTCGAGCTTCTTGAGTGTTGTTGGAGCTGCACTCATCCAGGCAAGTGGAGAGTATTCCATCACATTCCTGACTTGTGCCTTGTAGATGGTGGAAAGGCTTTGGGGAGTCAGGAGGTAAGACACTCGCTGCAGAATACCCAACCTCTGACCTGCTCTTGTTGCCACAGTATTTATGTAGCTGGTCCAGTTAAGTTTCTGGTCAATGGTTGGTTACCCCCAGGATGTTGATGGTGAGGGATTCGGCGATGGTAATGCCTTTGAATGCCAAGGGGCGGTGGTTAGACTCTCTCTTGTTGGAGATAGTCATTGCCTGGCACTTGTGTGGTGCAAATGATAATTGCCACTTAGCAGCCCAAGCCTGTATGCCGTCAAGGTCTTGTTGCATGCGGGCATGGACTACTTCATTATATGAGGAGTTGCAAATGGAACTGAACACTGTGCAGTCATCAGCGAACATCCCCACTTCTGACCTTAGGATGGAGAGAAGGTTATTGATGAAGCAGCAGAAGATGGTTGGGCCTAGGACACTGCCCTGAGGAACTCCTGCAGCAATGTCCTGGGGTTGAGATGTTTGACCTCCAACAACCACAACCATCTTCCTTTGTGCTAGGTATGACTCCAGTCAGTGGAGAGTTTTCCCCCTGATTCCCATTGACTTCAATTTTACTGGGGCTCCTTGATGCCACACTCGGTCAAATGCTGCCTTGATGTCAAAGGCAGTCACTCTCACCTCACCACTAGAATTCAGCTCTTTCGTCCATGTTTGGATCAAAGCTGTAATGACGTCTGGAGCTGAGTGGTCCTGGCAGAACCCAAACTGAGCATCAGTGAGCAGGTTATTGGTAAGTGTCGCTTGATAGCGCTGTCGACGACACCTTCCACCATTTTGCTGATGATTGAGATTAGATTGATGGGGTGGTAATTGGCCGGATTGGATTTGTCCTGCTTTTTGTGGACAGGACATACCTGGGCAGTTTTCCACATTGTCGGGTGGATGCTAGTGTTGTAGCTGTACTGGAACAGCTTGGCTAGAGGTGCGGCCAATTCTGGAGCACAAGTCTTCAGCATGACAGCCGGGATGTTGTTGGGACCCATAGCCTTTGCTGTATCCAGTACGCTTAGCGGTTTCTTGATATCACGTGTAGTGAATCGAATTAGCTGAAGACTGGCTTCTGTGATGGCGGGAACCTCAGGAGGAGGCTGATATGGATCATCCACTCGGCACTTCTGGTTGCAAAAGCATCAGCTTTGTCTTTTGCACTTGCGTGCTGGGCTCTGCCATCATTGAGGATGGGGATATTCATGGACCCTCCTCCTCCCGTTAGTTGTTTAATGGTCCACTACCATTCACGACTGGATGTGGCAGGACTGCAGAGCTTTGATCTGATCTGTTGATTGTGGACTCGCTTTGCTCTGTCTGTAGCATGCTGCTTCTGCTGTTTAGCATGCACGTAGTCCTGTGTTGCAGCTTCCCCAGGTTGGCACCTCATTTTTAGATACGCCTGGTCCTGCTCCTGGCATGCTCTTCTGCACTCCTCATTGAACCAGGGTTGGTCCCCTGGCTTGATGGTAATGGTAGAGTGAGGGATATGCCGGGCCATGAGGTTACAGATTGTGGTGGAATACAATTCTGCTGCTGCTGATGGCCCACAGTGCCTCATGGATGCCCAGTTTTGAGCTGCTAGATCTGTTCTGAATCTATCCCATTTAGCACGGTGGTAGTGTGAAAGCAGGACTTTGTCTCCACAAGGACTGTGTGGTGGTCACTAATACCGATACTGCCATGGACAGATGCATCTGCGACAGATAGATTGGTAAGGTGAAGTAGATTTTCCCCTCATGTTGGTTCTCTCACCACCTGCTGCAGGCCCAGTTTGGCAGCTATGTCCTTCAGGACTCGGCCAGCTCGGTCAATAGTGGTGCTACCGAGCCACTCTTGGATTAGTTAAGGAATTATCTCGTGCAAGAATCCAAAAAGTAACAGTGGACTTATGAAAACAAATTAATAAAATTAGAAATAGCACTAAAACTGCTGCATATTTGGAATTCTACAAATATTTCCACAAGACAGGGGTCAGTCATCAGCCATGTTTTTGAACTGCCACAAATTCAGTAGAGTAGTCTTTCAGTATAGTGATCGGAACATAACATTTAGTTGAATTAAAATAAATGAAATCCATCAAAAAATGATAGGCTTATTCGGACTATACCAAATTTGCAATGGCTATCTGTGCAAATATAAGTGAAACCATATTTTCATTTGGTAATTCAGTTCCTGTTTGTGGCTATAAAGGAGGAATAACTGATGAATTAACTTTGAAAAATGTATAATTTTAGATGTGGTGCACAAAGACGAGATGTAATAGTGAACTTATATAAAAGCTTAGTAGGACCACAGTTTGTGTACTACATATAGTTTTGGGCTCCCACTACAGGAAGGATGTTGAGGCAATGGAGAGGGAACAGTGCAGATTCACTAGGATGCTGCCTGGTATGAGGAAGTACAGCTATAAAGAAAGATTTAGAAAAATGGGGGCATTTCCATTCGAACAGAGGAGATGATCGGGTGATTTAATAGAGGTGTTTAAAATTATGAAGTATTGGGTAGATAGAAACAGGCTGTTTCCAGTGATTGAGGAGTCTAGAACAAAGGGACATAGATGGAAGATTAAATGTAAGGGATTTAGGACAGGGAGCAGGAGAAACATTTTTCCTTAGTGCATTCTATGGCCTCACAACCCTCTATCAGAGTTAGTGATTGAAGCAGAGACCATGTCAACATTTAAGCATAGGTTAGATAGATGGTTGAAGGTAAGGGTAATAAAGAGATATGGAACAGAGCAACTCATGGGTTTAGGACAAATGCTTGTGTGGAGGATAAGCACAAACACAGAACGGTTGGGCCAAACGGCCTCTTTCCCTGTTGTAATTCTATGAGATAAATTATTAAATATAAGAAAATACTCCGGTGGTTTGCAAATCTATAAAATTAACCTGTTATGATAACACTCTGTGTATGTATTAAACTAGCATAAAATTCTTTCAACAGTCAGAACTTTCTTCATAACATTTCATCCTATCTTCAGATAAATGATTTATAAACATAAATGTTGGCAACAGTTCATTTTTTGTTGTTTTATACACAAGGTGATTATTCTTTCATAAGAATCTTGGTTTCCTGGTTTTGTGTATTATGTAACTGTCCTTTCAATTAACTTAACTGACTGAATTAAAGGAGTAAACAGATCAACACATCCACAGTAACGTGCAGACTATTGATTTCCTGGAGGTAGACTGCACCTGTTAGTTACCTGAGGGAGTCTACAACTGGAGTCCATGTTTACAGTATGAAGTATTACCTTACATGCTGACAAAAGCCAATCTGCAGAGATATGATCAGACATTTCAGCTTCATCTCCCTCTTCAAAATGTGCTTTCACAGCATGTAATATTATATAAATAGAAATGTGTGCCCTTGGTGCCTCAACACAATATTCCAACAGGTCCACAGTAGCCCTATGGATGCCTGGAGTCTGGGATCCTTTGTGAATATCATTAACTACAGAATAAGGGCAGATCTGATGATCACCGTGCTCTAATTACTCAATTTTTTTTAGAAATTTCAATACCACCAAGCAAAAATATGCAGAAAATATGAAGTATTTTCTTACATAAAATCAACTCTAAAAAGATTATAATCATCTCCCTATTCAAAATGTCCTTTATCATGTCAAATTACATAAATAGAAATGTCTGACTAGTAAGAAAATTAGGTAAATAAACAAGCCAAAACTATTTGCATTCTGTAATATTTATATTCTAAATTCAACACAGTTGCACCCAATTTATGGGCGTAAAACGGGCATCATGATAACTAATTTAGCAGGGCAGGGATCTGCGTCAAATCTGCATGGGCATTCTGAAATGAGCGCAGGCCTCATTTTAATATCAAAATGAGGCTCTTGCGCCTATATCAGATCCGGACTCTTAAATTTGTTTAGACTAGTCGGAGCTTACAATGCATTAGTGGATCTGATCATGTTAACCAGTCATATAATATCGCATGGTGTATTTTTCCAGGCTTTACTGTAGATTCTTACGAATGAATATTTTAATGAATTCATGTAAATACACTCCCTCTTTATAATACAATTTATTTTCTGGAAGAATTACTAGCTGCAATATTAATTTCACTTTAGAAAAACACGTTACTACTGAAACCTCAAATCTGTTTTCTGTAAATCGAATAAGTTTTCTAGCAACGTTGATATTCAGCCACAGTGAATGATATTTATTCTAGCAGTTGTTATTTTGTAAATATATTGAACTAATCAAAGTCTCTTGGATCCCATTTCACAGATTCTTCAAAGTTAATTAAAATGTGCAAATTTTAATTGCATATATATGAAATTGTAATTATAGTTTTGTGCTTGAAAGATAGTAATGCTTTAAAGAACATAGATTAGAGAAACATTTTCTGCAGATTCCCTGCTGTGTGGATAATTTGATGATGTTTACTTTGTCCATTGTTAATTATCTTATATTTTATTCACCAAACCTAATCAATTGCTTATTTTCCCTGAACAGATTTTTGTTCTAGTTGTGAATAAGGTAATGCACACTTAATCAGCATTCTCCAAAGAAATGTGCCAGATTAAATGTAATGATGTGAAAGCAACATTAATTATTATGAAATTAACTAAGAACAACATGACGTGAGGATATATATTTATCAAAATATGGTATATCACAATTCTCCCATCAATTCATAGACCCCTGCTATTTCTCATCAACATGCCCCAGGCAAGGGGTCAGCTTCCATGTATGCTGAAGACATCCAGCTCTACCTCTCCCCTCCACCTTTGATTCCATAACAAGTGCTGTGCTACCCAACTGCCTGCCTAACAAGAAGTATCGGATAAGCTGAAACTTTTGGCAAGGCCAGAGGAATTCTGTTCTGTCCTCATCGGAAACAGTTTAGTTCCTGATTCCATTCCCTTTCCCAACTAAATCGCTCAGCCTAACCGCAGCCTTGCAATCTCTGTGTTCTGTTTGATTATGAGCGGAGGCCAAATCCCATATTCAGTTCATTACCAAGACTGCCATCTTCCACCATTGTATTATTGCCCATTTCCACCCCTACCACACCTCACTAAAGCCAAAATGCTCACCCACACTCTTGTCACCTCCAAGCTCAACTTCTCCTACATTCTCCAAGCACCCATGCTTTATAAACTCCGACATCCATATCCTATTTCAAACTATGTTGTGCTCACCACCACTGCAGGCTGCGGTTCTTTTCTCCGGAAAAGAGAAGACTGAGAGGAGACCTGATAGAAGTCTTTAAAATGATGAAGCAGCTCAATTGGGTGGATGTGGATAAACTGTTTTCACTTGTGGGTGAGGTCCAGAACAAGTGGATGTAAATATAAGATAGCCACTCAGAGATCAAATACATAATTTAGGAGGAATTTCTGTACACAAAGAGTGGTGAGAATGTGGAACTTGCTGTGGAATTGTGTGTGAGGAAAGGAGAGGGAAGCTGCAACAATCAGTTTTGATGTGAACTGACAACTCCACATTACAGCATTATGTAAATAAGCAGAGACTTAAATCAAACTGTATCTTGTTGTTTGACATATCAAGCCCTCTTATAAGGTCATACCTTGCTAATCAGATCTTAAACATTGTATGTTATAGCAATTACCAAACATGACTTGAAATTCCAGTCATGGAAAGAGTCTTTGTAATGGCTGATATTTCAAGGAGGACGGTCAGTGAATTACAGTTATTAGTAATTAACCCTCCAATTTTACAGGAAGGCAGTACTTTCACCGCACATGAAGTGTCCTCTGTGGTAGTGTCCTGAATTGACTTGTCTCAGGAAATCATCATATCTTCATTTTTCTTCACTCCATATGCTTCAGACATGAATCACAAGTTCAATAAAGTGCAGAGCTTTAGGTGTTTCTTTTCACAACCACTTTAATGTAAGAGTTGTTGGCATATTATGGAAAACAGGAAGGGATTCCATAAATGCCAAAGGACTGGTAGAATGAGTAAAAGTTTTATGATTTATGTGTTATGCAACCGCAACAGTACCTAATTTTTTGACCACTTTTAGGTTATTAACATACAAGAGCATTTGTAAAACTAAAGCAAACAGCATCATCCAAACTTTTATAAACCATGACTATTTAGATTGTTTTCAGAAAGCCTGTCTTTTGGCTAGAAGGGTGTTCTTTCACTGGACCTCCTTTGTCAGAACTCAAAACAAAACAGCGTATTTCTAGTATATAGAGGTATGATGCAAACCTGGGCTCTCCTCCACCTGCTAGCACTGCTTTACTATTAAAACTTGTAGAAGAAACCTGCAATGAAGGAGAAAGGAAGGTTTCTAACAGTTGTCATAGCAATCTTCTATTTCTGACCTATAGTCTCCTCTACTCCTCAATCTACTCATAGTCTTTGAAGATTGAAGAGCATGCGGGCTGACTACAATTGAAAAAGAACTAAAATGGTGTGCGGATCATGTATTTTTAATATAGCCATGATTTCACTTTTAAAATTAAACTGTATGAATAATGGGGGGTGGGGGAACCAACACCAATAATACACCTATTGTGTATATGGCGTAAATTGTCATTTGTGGAAGATGAATTGAATTAAGGCAAGTTTCCTTTTTATGTTGCGTCTGTATGATTTAGTCTTTTCATCGCACCCACCACTCTGCTTACGAATCCAGTTAGCTCTATGAAAGTCGTGCAAGTGCTGCAGTTTCCACTCACTCCATTAGCTGTGATGATGAAGAGATCAGTCTCTCTTTAGAGAGTCATCTGGTGTTAATAAAGTTACATTTTGTCTCCAAAGCAAAGCAGCTTAAAGGCATCTAAATGGCAATTTCTGTGCTGGTGGGAATTAAAAATCATTACACAGACATTTTCCCAGCTGAAATATGGTAAACCTGTTTTACTGGGGCTGGGATTTGTGTCAATATACTTTATGGGAAAAGTGCAATGGAAGCATTAGTATTTGACAGGCTTTCTTGAAATAAGTGAAATTAATGGACCTCTTTTCATGTAAGACAAGGCCATGGCACCCCTTTCATGCTGCTTACAGATGGAAAAAAGTCGATACTTTTTTATTACTTGATGTTGACCTACATTCTGCTCTACAAGTGCCGTGCCCACTAATTGGTTTCAGTTGTAAAAAAAAGTTCGCCCCAAAGAAATGTGAGAGCAGATAAATCAATCTTTTTCGGAGAGTGCAGTGAGGCAGAGTGCTGGACTAATGATTGTGTTCTATTGACAGAAACTGATGCTTACGTCTGTTCACTCTGCCAAGGGGTGTGAGGCTTTCCTTTTTTATTTATCACTGCTAAGCTTCTATTGAAGAGAACAAAGGTTATTTGAAAAATGATCAGTCATAAACTAGAATTGGTCCAGTCTCCATAGTTAGATTTGTAAGCAACCTGTTTCCCTAAACTGAAAGGCTAATTCAAAGAAACAGTAAGTCCATCCATTTTAAAAGCTGTGTTGGTGTATTGGATGCTTTGAGGCCTAAATTCGTTCGCGCCCCAAACCGGGCACAATTCTGGTGACTCACAATGACTGCCTACAGATCGCAGAAGCCCAAGGACCAAACTAAGTTCGTCCTTGGGCCTCAACATCATAATTCAGGTGCGCTGCAGGTGCTAATCAGACACCCAGATGTAGCTCGCCTGTCGGGGCCTAACAAAATTTGGCTGGTGCCAAGGCCCAAAGGTGACTCTGGGAAATCTCTATCCCCAGAGTGTGCCCCGCCTAATGTTACAAAAACAGGTCTGTCCTAAATACCTTCTCGAATTTAGTGGTGTCAGTCGCTCTCTGAAGTGGTCCGAGCACCTACTTTTTAAAGAAGTTGATTCTCACTGCCCTATACCTATTTGTGCAGTAGAGGGACCCAGGAGTATAACAATCTGATCTGGACCTCATCTCTGTGTCTTAAGTACGTGTACACCTTCAATCTCTCAAAGGCGGATTGAGTTAACAGTAGGTGATGCGATGTTTGGTATTACTTGCAAGCTGTTTTATTCCACAAAATATAGTTAACAATATGTATGATGAGAATTATTTGACAGTACAATTTTGGCACGTGTACTGCTACAAAATAAAGAAAACATGTACACTAATCCACCTGTCTTTATTTAACACAAAAGGATGGATTCTCTCTGCTGAGAAGGTCAGAAGTTATCTTGCTTCACAGCCTGCTGCTGCCTAACTCATCCTTGATGTCACAGAAGGTTTCCAACACCAAGGCGTGAACTGTCTCTCAGGCTTGGCTAACGAATGGTGTATTGCTTGGGTCTCCAAGAAACATCTCAAGCAATGCTTCCACTGCCTGGACCATTCCAGAAGAACTTTGCAGTACTACCCTGAGTGGGTATCCAGATTTGTGGTGGTCTGTTGCATGCTGCACAACTGTGCCATTATGAGGGATGAGCCTTTACCAACATGTCCAGGAGGAGGAGCAGGAGCAGGAAGGAGGAGGAGCAGGAAGAGGAGGAGGAGCAGGAGCAGGAAGAGGGGGAGGAGCAGGAGAGGCAGCGACTACCAGTGCCCCTCCATGCCAGAATGCTCAGAGACTAGCTCATCGAGGAGAGCTTCACCTCAACCAACCTTCCCATCCCCAATACACCAACAGTCTCATAATCATTACAACTTTCTTTACAATCACCATCCGATTGCCTTCCTTCAGTTCAGATTTATGGTCCTTGCCCTTACTTCACTACAAAGATAAACCTCAAATCCAGAACAAAAAACAAATTCATCAATTAACTCAATTACATCTCTATCTGGCTGTCTTTAAGTGTTATCCGGACCCCCTACAGGCGTGCAGTCAATGAGTAGCGTGGGTAGCACTGGTTGCACGCCTGTGTGATTAAAATTATCAGGCAGCACGAATATCACATGCAGCCTGCGTCAATTGTAACAGGCACGTGCAGTGCCAGGCATGCCCCCTGCGCGCCCAATTCCGGGCATGATCGGATTTCTAAGCCATGGTTTTTGTTTGAGTTACTGGTGAACTGTAGTTTTTTTTTGTCAACATTATCCAGTACTACATTTAACATCTTGCATCACTTATTTGGCCTGTGCATTCCTGCATTTTGACCGAAGTCTTAGTTTACTAAGGAACACTTTCCTGCAGTAATGGTAATAGCTGCTGCATCAGAAGTTGCAGATAATTAAACTGAGAGGATGGTGATTCCTTTGGCTATTCCCATTGTACTACGTGAATTGGCTGAGGAGGTTAAGTTCAGTAGGGGACAAAAACTCCTGCTTCAATGAGAGTTGAGATGGTATATTTACTCCCACCATTACCCGTTTGCTACAGGATGGCTAACAGATAACACCAAGGACTGGGACTGCTATTCCTATAGCTCTGAAATTCATCATGGCATGAAGTTTTTATGCAACAGGCCACCGCTGGGGACATCTGCCAGATAAGCCAGGTTGGGCCCGAATTGCTGATATATATTGTAAGTGAGCAAAGCTCCCCTTTGGCAGAACATAGTTCCTTTAATGATTTAAGTAAGTCAACATGATTGCTTCTTTGGAGAAAGGAAAGACTTTGCACAAGGAAGAAAATCACCCTTTCTAAAAGGATAACATAATTCTTATGTTCCATTACAACTTTGCAACCCACCTAAGTGGTTGACAAATGAGTTTCAGCCATCTGTGGCTGTCAAGTGACATCATCAAAAGAAGGTGTTTAAAGAATATATCAGGGAGTTGGGTGTGGTAAAAACATAAGAACATAAGAAATAGGAGCAGGAGTAGGCCATACGGCCCCTTGAGCCTGCTTCGACATTCAGTAAGATAATGGCTGATCTTCGACCTCAACTCCACTTTCCTGCCCGATTCCCATATCCCTTCATTCCCTTAACAGTCCAAAAATCTATCTAT
This sequence comes from Squalus acanthias, assembly GCA_030390025.1. Lineage (NCBI taxonomy): Eukaryota > Metazoa > Chordata > Chondrichthyes > Squaliformes > Squalidae > Squalus > Squalus acanthias. The sequence continues at coordinate 38,987,515 of CM059436.1, forward strand.
ATCAGCATTGAATATACTCAACGACTGAGCATCCACAGCCCTCTGGGGTAGAGAATTCCAAAGATTCACAACCCTCTGAGTAAAGAAATTCCTCCTTTTCTCAGTCTTAAATGGCCGAACATTTATCTTGAGTCTATGCCCCTAGTTCTAGACTCTCCAGCCAGGGGAAACAACCACTCAGCACCTACTCTGTCAAGCCTCCTCAGAATCTTATATGTTTCAATGAGATCACCTCTCATTCTTCTAAACTCCAGAGAGTATAGGCCCATTCTACTCAATCTCTCATCATAGGACAACCCTCTCACTCCAGGAATCAATCTAGTGAACCTTCGTTGCACCGCCTCCAAGGCAAGTATATCCATCCTGAGATAAAGAGACCAAGGCCGGAATTTTCTGGAGTTCGTGCAGGTGCGATCGGAGGTGGGTTGGCTGGGAAATTTGAAATATGTTGGAGCGGGTCGGGAACCCGCCATCATCCCAGCTCCACGCAGCTTTTCCTCGGGCGCATTTGCCAGCGCAGCAGCGACCCGAACGGCAGAGGCGGGCGACCTATTTTCAATCATTGACAGGTACTTGTCAGACCCTGAAACACCTCTTTAACCCTACATTTCAAATTTCCCTGGATGACCACAGGAATCATGCAGCTCGGGAACCATGTCTGTCAACCTAAAGTGGGAGTTGAGTGGCCATTGATCCCGCTGATTGGTTGACAGCATGAAATGTACTATAAAAGCTCCCACCTCACAGCTGATCACTTTCCTCAGGCAGAAGCGGTTGCTGACTGCATTCCTAGCCCAGATTTAGCTTTCTACAGGCTGCAAGTGTTTCCAGCAAAGTCACCATCCAGTCTCACCTCATTGGCAGAACCTATCACACCATTGACAGATTGCTTCTCTCATCTCTACTTGATCTGCCATCTATTCCACCAGCATGGGTGCCGTTTATACTGTCTCACCTTGGTCCTCAGAATTGGACCATGATGAACCCCAACACCAGCAGCACCAACAACAACACCACCAACCTTCTCCTCAACCACCTGACGCTGCACAGGACAGAGGGCATCAGCGCAGGGCTGCGTTGCACCAGAGGCGATACCCCTAACACAGGGTATACAGGCAGAGGATGAGCTTCCTCAACATGACTGAGCAGCAGTGCTAAAGGAGGCTCAGGCTATCGCGGCAGGTCGTCGCAGACATTTGCACATTGCTCGAGCAAGACCTGCAGCCCAGAGGAGTGGGTGGACACTCCTTACCAGTGGCTGTCAAAGTCACCAGCGCCCTCAACTTCTTCACCTCAGGCTCCTTCCAGGGATCTGCAGCAGATATTTGCGGTATCTTGCAGTCAGCTGCCTACAGATGCATCTCACAGGTCACTGATGCCTTCTTTGACAAGTCAGCCAATTATATCAACTTTGCCACTGATGAAGCCAGTGTCACTGAGCGGGCGTTCGGCTTCCTTCGCCACTCTGGCTGGCTTCCTACGGGTGCAGGGCGTCATCGACTGCACACATGTGGCCATCAGGGCAACCCATCATCACTCAGGAGTCTTTGTCAACCGCAAGGGCTTCCACTCCCTCAATGTGCAGCTGGTCTGCAACCATAGGAAGATCATCATGCATGTGTGTGAAAAATTTCCTGGCAGCTGCCATGACTCTTTTGTCCTGCGCCAGTCCACCCTCCCTCAGCTCTTCGTTCCTCCAAACAGACTTTCTGGCTGGCTGCTTGGAGACAAGGGCTATCCACTGAAGACGTGGCTCATGACACCCTTGAGGAGGCCAAGTACTGAGGCGCAGGAGAGATATAATGAAAGCCACATTTCCACCAGATGTGTCATAGAGCAGACAATAGGCATGCTGAAAATATGCATCAGATGCATTGACAGATCTGGAGGAGCCCTTCAGTACACACCAGCCAGGGTCTCCAGCATCGTTGTGGTCTGTTGCGCCCTGCACAACATAGCGCAGCAGCGAGGATTAGCACTGCATGAGGAGCAAGGCACTGAGCGTACAGTCTCTTCAGAGGAAGAGGAGCGGGTGGAGGAGGAGGAGCATCAGCTGGAAGATGAGGAGGAGGTGCTGGAGGAACAGGCGGGCCACATCCCACCAGCACCCGAGCACATTGCAGCCTGGGAGGCCAGGGATGGGCTCATCATGGCCAGATTTACTTAACATTAGCAGTACACCCATATGGCTGCCACATGCTGTGCCAGGTTGGCACCACCCCACAGCAATACCATAAAGCATCCCTACAATGACTAAGCCATTCTTTTCACACTAACCACCATTGCGGGGGGTACTGTTATGTCTCACCATTCACTGCAACTCACTGAGCCATCTCAAAAGGTGCACACAAATTTGTCCAAGACAGGTAAGTGGTGAAAATAAAGATTTTTATGTTTGACAGCACATTAGCGGAAACTTTACATAAACATTGAATAAACACCCAAGTGGCTACCGTTGTGAATCTACTTGTGTGTCATCTTTCTCTTACGCATGCTTCTACAAGGTGCTACCCCTGTGGCTTCAGCAGAGGTAGAGGCAGCCTCCTCACTTCCCTGCTGCGACTGCTTGAACACTTTTGGTGGACGTCCTCTCGGTTTTGGAGCCTCTGATGGCCCCGCCAAAGTCTGCTCCTCCTGCGACTGTGCAGGGGCAGACTCGGCCATCGCTGTCCGAGGAGGCATCTGGGGCTCTGACTGAGGGGGTGGCATTGGGGGCCACTGCTGTCCCTGCCTCCACCATCTGCTCTTGCTCACTTGTGAGTTGTGAGACACCAGGTGACAACACTACTCTATCTTGCGTGGCACCCACCGAGGTGTGCGTATCTGCGCTGGTGCTGGGTGCGCTAATGTCTGGTGACGCTGCTCCCTCAGAGGCTGGAGGCTCTTGATGGACCTGTGAGAGAGTAAAGAGATGAGTTAGATATGCCATATGAAAAATGGGAACAGATCCCATTATGCCCATGATGACCATTCAATGGCTGCTGACATCAGTCCCCATATGAGTGACTGATGTATGCCATGTAGCTGTATGAGATGTAATTCTGTCAGCAGGTTGCTGAGATGTCTCCCTCTCTCCGTCTCCCACCTCCAGCTGCTCGGCGACTCCAGATACTTCTAAGGCAGCTTCCTCTGCTGTTGTGAAGGTGGCAAATGATGGAGGCCCACCTCCAATTCTCTTCCTCTCCCTCTTATTGTGATCTCTTTTTTCCTACAAGGAGGGAAAGAAGCGAAGGTTGAGTGAGAGTGACGGAATGAGTGTAAGCAATGGATGGGTTAGATCTTTAGAGGGAGACTGCGATGGAGTGGGGTGTTAATGCCAAGTGGCCTCCTTGTGTGTTGTTAGTTGGTATGATTGCATTAGGATGAGGTTGAGTGTGAGAAGTGGTTAGTAAGATGGGAATGTGATAATGTAGATAGAGAGCGAGGGATGGGTGGACGTGCAAGGTATGTTGGTGTGAGTAAGGATGTGCAGGAGTAAGGTTGGGAAGGCAGAGTAATGGGGATGTGATGAGAGGCACAGCAGGATGAAGTTGAGTGTGGCATATACTCACCTTTCCTGATCTAATGAGATAATTGAAACGTTTCCAGCACTGCACCCAGGTCCTCCTCACCACATCCCTGCTGTTTACCTCCTCTGCAATTTGGAGCCAGGCTCTTTTTGACTCCTGGACAGGTCTCTTCTGCCCATTCGAAGGAAAGAGGACCTCCCTGCGTGCTCTGACTCCCTCCACAAGCATATGGAGGGAGTCATCAGAGAACCTGGATGCAGCCCTCTGTCTCTGTGCATTCATCTGTGGAACTGTTTGCAACAGTCAATTTGTCCAGTGTACTGCCTGCACACTCCTCGATGAACCTTCAAATGCAATGTGGCCATGGTTCCTTTAAATATCCCGGCTGAAAACGCGTCATAGATGACGCCATCAGACCTGCACCATTTAATAGGGCCGGGTAACACGCAGCACGGGCTTAATAGGCCCCATTAGCGCAAAGTCGATTTCTGGAGCGGGATGGAAGCAATAACAGGGTTGCGACCGGCCACGGTGACCACCCACATCCGACCCGCTCAGGTAAAGAACATTCCGGCCAAAAACTGTGCACAGTACTCCAGGTGTGGTCTCCCCAAAGCAATTGTAGCAAGACTTCCTTACTGTTGTACTTCAACTGCCTTGCAATAAAGGACAACATGCCATTTGCCTTCCTAATTGCTTGCTGTACCTGCATGTTAACTTTCTGTGGGCTAGAAATTCATCTCCTTACCGTACCTCCGTAGTGCCATGAAATGGCGATAAAATGGCGGCCACCACTCTTTAGCCAGCTGGTAGTGGGTCTTGCGACGGCTGCCATATTGCTCTCCCCCTTTGCGCGTCCGGTAACTGTCAGCGCCCTGGAAAACCAAATGGCGGTGTGGTGACGTCAATCGGCTTGCAATGCCAACTTAACGTCACCAACGCGAACTTCGACCCTAGTGCTGAATTCAGCGCTGGGTCCTAAGAACGCTGACAGTGGCAATGTCTGCAGCTCTTAAAGGGGCACACACATCATTCAGGTAAGTTTGAAATTAAGGGTTTGGACTGTTTTTTTTTGATTTTATTGAAGTGGTGGCTTGCTACAATAGATGTGAAAAGTTTTTTAAGTGTGTAGGGAGTGCTGCTGGACACTTGCAAGGGCTCGAATGGTAAATGAAAGCCTTTGAGAAGACAGAACATGCTGCGAATATTCAACAGGTCACGCAACATCCATGGAGAGAAAAACAGCGTTCACTTCTTCAGTCGACATGCTGCCTGACCAACTGAGTATTTCCAGCATGTTATGCTGTCATTTCACATTTACAGCATGCACTGGCAGAGGGAAGAGGAAGACGCAGAAGAGGAGGAAGCCGAAGAGGAGGAATCAGATGGAAGGAAGCATCCCAGACAGCCCCTTTGTGGCCGGGATCTCCGGGATGGAATCATCCGCCTGCGGTCCCATTGGCTGGGCAGGCTACCTCTTCTTGTTGACCCACTGGCTGGACAGGCTGCATTTCTTGGGTGTGTAAAATGAGGAAGGCACAAGGGTGGAGTTATGCTGATGGGAGTGCAGGAAAGCAAGAGGTACATGCCAGAAGGAGGATAACCTCGTCATTGATGCAGATTGTTGGCAGGTGAGTGATTGGGGGGTCGTGCATGAAGCAGTGTGTGAGGCTAGTGAGGGAATCTAGAACTAGGGGACATAGTTTCAGAATAAGGGGTCGCCCATTTAAAACGGAGATGAGGAGGAATTTCTTCTCTCAGAGGGTCATGAAACTTTGGAATTCTCTACCCCAGAGAGCTGTGTAGGCTGAGTCATTGAATATATTCAAGGCGGAGATAGACAGATTTTTGAAAAACAGGGGAATCAAGGGTTATGGGGAACGGGCAGGAAAGTGGAGTTGAGGCCAAGATCAGATCAGCCATGATCTGATTGATTGGCGGAGCAGGCTCAAGGGGTCGAATGGCCTACTCCTGCTCCTATTTCTTCTGTTCTTATGTTCTTAGTGCTGCAGTTGGTAGGAGACGGCTTTTGAAGATGCATTCACTGACCTTGATCAGTGGTCTGAGGTCATGAAACATCTTTGGGCACTGGAGCCAGGTGGTGGGGGGCGACACTGCTGGCAGTGATGGCCTTAGTGATGTACTCCCACATTGTTCTTTCTGGAGGGCCTCCTGGCCCCTGTGGGTAGAGGCCCTGTCTTGCAGTGTTGAAACCCTGCACAAAGCTGGAGTGCTGCGTGTGAGACCCTGGGTGCCCCTTTCCTAGCTTGCTGAGCCATTTGTGTGAGTGCTGAGGCAGTTTTCCCATTTGTTGAGGTTAGGAAGGCTAACAGCTGAATATTCACATTTGGAACTTCCTTTAAATGTTGAATATTTTTTAAAAGGCAGAAAGGGCTGAAAAATGTATTGATTCACTGCATTTTATTTTGTATTGCTTCCGTGTGCATGGCCACTTTAAATCTCAGACCTCGTCATTGCCCACAATTCCTTGCGTGCTCCACCTCTTCGCTCACAGAGGCTGTGGGAAGCTGCAACGCCGACCTGGACAGAAACTTCGTCCCGGATCCCAGCAGCAATACCACCAGGATGGCGTTGCACGGAAGGTAAGAGCTGTGCCCTCTATCTCCACGCCCCCCAGACCAATTTGACTTGTTAGCGTTACGGTCATTTCCAGTGGCCGTTAACTGCAGTTGCCGGTGACACCGGCAACTTTGCTGGCGAACACGAATTTTTCCCCTTGTGTTTCTTGCACGATGACACCCAAATCTCTTGGAATACTAACATTTAAAAGTTTCTCACCTTTAAAAAATATTCTGTTTTTCTCTTCTTCCTACCAATGTGAATAACCTCACATTTCCCCACATTATACGCCATCTGCCATCTTATTGTCCACTCACTTTGCAGGCTCTTTGGGAGGACTTTAACCCCCAAAAACAGGGGGGTTTGGGTCGGGTGGGAAGTTAAAGTGTTAAAAAAACGAATCCCGACCAGAACCCGCCTCCAACCCGCCCACTTCCCATCTTAACAGAGGCGGGATGGGGGGGGGGGGGGCGGGGTGCGGCAGGCAGCCAACCCGCTCCCAGGAGGCAGGTCGCCAATTTAAATATTATACTGAGGCTGGCGTGCCACAGATTTAGCCACCATTTTAAATTTAACTCTGGCTGGTTGGGTTTTGCAGGTCGACAGCTAATGGAAGGCGAGGACTTCTGGATCCAGGAGGTAAGGGCCTTTACACTTACCTCCTGGATCTAGCAGCCCTGCCTAACCCAATCTCCTGGATTGGAGACGCCCCCCAGTCCTCCGATTCCACCCACCCCACCCCACCCTTCCAGGCCTCCCAGCCTCCCCCTGCCTCACGAGGCCTTGGATCGCCTTCCTAGCCTCCCTTCCGCCCCTCCGATTGTTCTCCAGGCCCCTTGATGTTTTCTCCATCCTCCCCGATTGTTCTCCAGGCCCCTCAATGTTCTCTCCCTCGCCCCCCAATCATTCTCCGGGCCACTCGATGTTCTCTCCCTTGTCTCCCGATCGTTCTCCAGGCCCCTCGATGGTCTCCCCCTCCCTCACTTATCCCCTGATGCTAGCCCCGTTCTCTCCAACAGCACCCCCAATCCCTTGATGCCGGTCCCCGATGTTACCTCCCTCCCCGCCACCCTCCCCCCCGATGCTCGAGTCCGGCCCCCGACAACCCCCCGACCCCTACTCGACCCCTCCCTCTCTCCCCTCTGTGGCCTAGTGCCGCAGGCATCCACCCACAGCCAGCCAGCCTCTCCATCGGACTGGCTGCGGGTGGGATAGGGAGGATTCAAATGCATATCAGGCCCTGCCGTTAAATTCGGCAGGGCCTGCGGGAAACCCGTTCTCCTAGGTTTCCCGACCACTTCCGAGCCCCCCACCCCGCCGCATCCCGATTAAAATTCAGGCCTTTGTATCCTCCTCACAGCTTACTGTCCCACGTAGCTTTGTATCGTCAGCAAACCTGGATACATTATACTCGGTCCCTTCATCAAAGTCATTAATATAGATTGTAAATAGCTGAGGCCCAAGCACTGATCCTTGTCCCACCCCACTAGTTACAGCCTGCTGACCCGAAAATTACTCTTTTATCCCTACTCTCTGTTTCCACCATTAACCAATTCTATATCCATGCCAATATATTACCCCCAACCCCATGAGCCCTTATCTTGTGTATCAACCTTTTCTGTGCCACCTGATCGAATGCCTTTATTCCATCCTACGTTGAAGATTTCCATTCTTACTTTTAATAAAACTTGGGGACGAGCCCATAAGTTGTTTTTCAAGGCTCCAGTTTAACTTCTAGACAGTAACTTCACAAATCTACCATCTGATGTTACTGCACTTACACACTTAAAAATCTCAAACTTGTTGACTTTCTTCAATAGATGACCCCTAATTCCTCAGTCCTTCACTTTTTTTCCTTGCTGCAGGTAAACTCAACTTTTTGTAATATTTCATCTATTATTATAATTGGGAGGCTCAGCATCCCATGTGTCCACCAGTAGTATCCCATGTGTCCACCAGTAGTATCCCATGTGTCCACCAGTAGTATCCCATGTGTCCACCAGTAGTACTATCCCATGTGTCCACCAGTACTATCACATGTGTCCATATGTAGTACTATTCCATGTGTCCAATAGTTGTACTATCCCGTGTGTCCACCAGTAGTAGTATCCCATGTGTCCACCAGTAGCATCCCATGTGTCCACCAGTAGTATCCCATGTGTCCACCAGTACTATCACATGTGTCCATATGTAGTACTATTCCATGTGTCCAATAGTTGTACTATCCCATGTGTCCACCAGTAGTACTATCCCATGTGTCCACCAGTAATATCCCATGTGTCCACCAGTAATAGCCGATGTGTCCACCAGTAGTACAATCCCATGTGTCCACCAGTACTATCCCATGTGTCCACCAGTAATAGCCGATGTGTTCACCAGTAGTAACCCATGTGTCCACCAGTAGTATCCCATGTAACAACCAGTACTATCCCATGTGTCCACCAGTAGTACTATCCCATGTGTCCACAAGTAGTATCCCATGTGTCCACCAAAAGTATCCCATGTGTCCACCAGCAGTACTATCCCATGTGTCCATCAGTAGTATCCCAGGTGTCCACCAGTAGTACTATCCCATGTGTCCACCAGTACTATCACATGTGTCCACCAGTACTATCCCATGTTTCCACCAGTAGTATCCCATGTGTCGACCAGCAGTACTATCCCATGTGCCCATCAGTACTATCCCATGTGTCCACCAGTAGTATCCAATGTGTCCACCAATATTATCCCATGTGCCCACCAGTAGTATCCAATGTGATCACCAGTAATATCCCATTTGTCCACCACCAGTATCCAATGTGTCAACCAGTAGTATCCCATGTGTCCACCAGCAGTATCCCATATGTCCACCAGTAGTATCCCATGTGTCCACCAGCAGTATCCCATGTGTCCACCAGTAGTATCCCATCTGTCCAGCAGTACTATCCCATGTGTCCACCAGTACTATCCCATGTGTCCACCAGTAATTTCCCATGTGTCCACCAGTAGTATCCCATGTGTCCACCAGTACTATCCCAAGTGTCCACCAGTACTATCCCATGTGTCCACCAGTACTATCACATGTGTCCACCAGTAGTATCCCATGTGTCCACAAGTAGTATTCCAGGTGTCCACCAGTAGTATCCCATGTGTCCACCTGTAGTATCAAATGTGTCCACCAGTAATTTCCCATGTGACCACCAGTAATATCCCATGTGTCCAGCAGTACTATCCCATGTGTCCACCAGTAATATCCCATGTGTCCACCAGTAGTATCCCATGTGACCACCAGTAATATCCCATGTGTCCACCACCAGTATCCAATGTGTCCACCAGTAAAATCCCATGTGTCCACCAGTAGTATCCAATGTGATCACCAGTAAAATCCCATGTGTCCAGCAGTAGTATCACATGTGACCACCAGTAATATCCCATGTGTCCAGCAGTAGTATCCCATGTGACCACCAGTAATATCCAATGGGGTAAAAATTCAGTTGGTTGCGCCTCCCGTTAGCGCCTTAAGAGGGCGCTAATGGGGCGCAAAGCCGCTAACGCCTGTTCGCAGCGATGTTTGCGCCGCTCGGGAACTTAACTAGAGATTGTGCGGCGGCGCTAAACTTTACCGCTGCGACCACCTGCGCGCGCAGATTGTGACGTCATTCCATGGTACAACGCCCTTGTGGCGCCCCGGAGCGGAAATTGAGTGGCGCCCCCTGCCTTACCGCCTGGCGCATCCAACGACCAGAAGACTGGAACGCTATCAATCGCTGTGGGGCTGGGGGGGACGCTATTTAAAGGGGGCCTCTTCCTGTCTTTTATTGTTGGTGGCATTTTTGAACTACGCATTCTGAGAGAGAGAGGGAGAGACTTCTGGAGAGATTCAACGTTGTGTGAAGGAGTTTTGGGTACTGAGCAGCACTTTGCAGGTTCATTTTGATTTGCCATTCCTTGTATCGATTTAGCAGAGACTGTGGGAGCTGCACTCTGAGCTCTTTGCCTGGCACTCTCCATTGTTCTTTCCAGCACATTTGATGTGCAAGTCTGTCCAGGCCGAGATTCAAGGCTGCAATGAACAGGATGTGGATGGAAAGCAAGATTAAACATCCCCTTTAAGAACTGGCCCGTGCCATTGTGTGTGTGTTCCATTGCTGACTGACATTACATGAGCTTCGCCAGCGCTCTGAGTTAGCGCCTCACTCCTTGGCCTTTGCGCCTTAAGACAGGTGTGCAGCGCCTGATTTAGCGCTCCACTCACCTCCCGGGGCGGTAAAAGTGAAGTTTCCAGTCAGTGCCGATAATTAGCGCCAGGCGCTAATATTTGCGTCCAGACGATATTTGCGCCCCAAATGGGGCGCGACCTAATTTTTACCCCCATGTATCCACCAGTAGTATCAAATGTGTCCACCAGTAAAATCCCATGTGTCCACCAGTAGTATCCAATGTGATCACCAGTAATATCCCATTTGTCCACCACCAGCATCCAATGTGTCCACCAGTAGTATCCCATGTGTCCACCAGCAGTATCCCATATGTCCACCAGTAGTATCCCATGTGTCAACCAGCAGTATCCCATGTGTCCACCAGTACTATCCCATGTGTCCACCAGCAGTATCCCATGTGTCCACCAGTCGTATCCCATGTGTCCACCAGCAGTATCCCATGTGTCAACCAGTAGTATCCCATGTGTCCACCAGTACTATCCCATGTGTCCACCAGTATTATCCCATGTGTCCACCAGTACTATCCCATGTGTCCACCAGTAGTATCCCATGTGTCCACCAGCAGTATCCCATGTGTCCACCAGTACTATCCCATGTGTCCAGCAGTAGTATCCCAGGTGTCCACCAGTAGTATCCCAGGTGTCCACCAGTAGTATCCCATGTGACTACCAGTAGTATCCCATGTGTCCACCAGTAGTATCCCAGGTGTCCACCACCAGTATCCAATGTGTCCACCAGTAGTATCCAATGTGACCACCAGTAATATCCCATGTGTCCACCAGTAGTATCCCAGGTGACCACCAGTAGTATCCCATGTGTCCACCAGTAAAATGCCATGGGGTAGAAATTAGGTCGCGCCCCATTTGGGGCGCAAATATCGTCTGGACGCAAATATTAGCGCCTGGCGCTAATTATCGGCACTGACTGGAAACTTCACTTTTACCGCCCCGGGAGGTGAGTGGAGCGCTAAAGCAGGCGCTGCACACCTGTCTTAAGGCGCAAAGGCCAAGGAGTGAGGCGCTAACTCAGAGCGCTGGCGAAGCTCATGTAATGTCAGTCAGCAATGGAACACACACACAATGGCACGGGCCAGTTCTTAAAGGGGATGGTTAATCTTGCTTTCCATCCACATCCTGTTCATTGCTGCCTTGAATCTCGGCCTGGAGAGACTTGCACATCAAATGTGCTGGAAAGAACAATGGAGAGTACCAGGCAAAGAGCTCAGAGTGCAGCTCCCACAGTCTCTGCTAAATCGATACAAGGAATGGCAAATCAAAATGAACCTGCAAAGTGCTGCTCAGTACCCAAAACTCCTTCACACAACGTTGAATCTCTCCAGAAGTCTCTCCCTCTCTCTCTCAGAATGCGTAGTTCAAAAATGCCACCAACAATAAAAGACAGGAAGAGGCCCCCTTTAAATAGCGCCCCCCCCAGCCCCACAGCGATTGATAGCGTTCCAGTCTTCCGGTCGTTGGAAGCGCCAGGCGGTAAGGCAGGGGGCGCCACTCAATTTCCGCTCCGGGGCGCCACAAGGGCGTAGCACCATGGAATGACGTCACAATCTGCGCGCGCAGGTGGTCGCAGCGGTAAGTTTTAGCGCCGCCGCACAATCTCAAGTTAAGTTCTCGAGCGGCGCAAACATCGCTGCGCCCGGGCGTTAGCGGCTTTGCGCCCCATTAGCGCCCTCTTAAGGCGCTAACGGGAGGCGCAACCAACTGAATTTTTACCCCCATGTGTCCACCAGCAGTATCCCAGGTGACCACCAGTAGTATCCCATGTGACCACCAGTAGTATCCCATGTGTCCACCACCAGTATCCAATGTGTCCACCAGTAATATGCCATGTATCCACCAGTAGTATCCCATGTGTCCACCAGTAGTATCCAATGAGACCACCAGTAATATCCCATGTGTCCACCAGTACTATCCCATGTGTCCACCAGTACAATCCCATGTGTCCACCAGTAGTATGCTATCTGTCCAGCAGTACTATCCCATGCATCCACCAGTAGTATCCCATGTGTCCATAGCAGTACTATCCCATGTGTCCAGCAGTACTATCCCATGTATCCACCAGTAGTATCCCATGTGTCCATAGAAGTACTATCCCATATGTCCACCAGCAGTATCCCATGTGTCCACCAGTAGTATACCATGTGTCCACCAGCAGTATCCCATGTGTCCACCAGTAGTGTCCCATGTGTCCACTAGTACTATCCCATGTGTCCACCAGTGGTATCCCATGTGTATACCAGCGGTATCCCATGTGTCCACGAGCAGTATCCAATGTGTCCACCAGTACTATCCCATGTGTCCACAAGTTCTATCCCACGTGTCCACCATCGGTATTCCATGTGTCCACCAGTAGCATCCCAGGTGTCCACCAGTAGTATCCCCTGTGTCCACCAGTCGTCTTATATCATGGGACCACCAGTAGTCTTATCCCATGTGACCACCAGTAATATCCCATGTATCCAACAGTACTATCCCGTGTGTCCTCCAGTAGTCCTATCCCATGACTCCACCAGTAGTATCCCATGTGTCCACCAGCAGTATCCCATGTGTCCACCAGTCGTATCCCATGTGTCCACCAGCAGTATCCCATGTGTCAACCAGTAGTATCCCATGTGTCCACCAGTCATATCCCATGTGTCCACCAGCAGTATCCCATGTGTCAACCAGTAGTATCCCATGTGTCCACCAGTACTATTCCATGTGTCCACCAGTATTATCCCATGTGTCCACCAGCAGTATCCCATGTGTCCACCAGTACTATCCCATGTGTCCACCATTAGTATCCCAGGTGTCCACCAGTAGTATCCCATGTGTCCACTAGTAGTATCCAATGTGACCACCAGTAATATCCAATGTGTCCACCAGTAGTCCTATCCCATGTGTCCGGCAGTAGTATCCCATGTGTCCACCAGTAGTATCCCATGTGTCCACCAGTAGTATCCCATGTTTCTATCAGTAGTATCCAATGTGTCCCCCAGTAGTATCCCATGTGTCCACCAGTAGAATCTAATGTGTCCACCAGTACTGTCCCATGTGTCCACCAGTAGTATCCCATGTGTCCACCAGTAGTATACCATGTGTCCACCAGTAGTAACCCATGTGTCCACAAGTAGTATCTCATGTGTCCACCAGTAGCATCCCATATGTCCACCAATAGAATCTAATGTGTCCACCAGTAGTATCCCATGTGTCCACCAGTAGTAAACCATGTGTCCACCAGTAGCATCCCATGTCTTTAGCAGTACTATCCCATGTGTCCACCACCAGTATCCAATGTGTCCACCAGTCGTATCCCATATAGGCACCAGTAGAATCCCATGAGCCCACCAGTAGTATCCCATGTGTTCACCAGTGCTATTCCATGTGTCCACCAGTAGAATCCCATGAGCCCACCAGCAGTATCCCATGTGTCCACCAGTAGTGTCCCATGTGTCCACTAGTACTATCCCATGTGTCCACCAGTGGTATCCCATGTGTATACCAGCGGTATCCCATGTGTCCACGAGCAGTATCCAATGTGTCCACCAGTACTATCCCATGTGTCCACAAGTTCTATCCCACGTGTCCACCATCGGTATTCCATGTGTCCACCAGTAGCATCCCAGGTGTCCACCAGTAGTATCCCCTGTGTCCACCAGTCGTCTTATATCATGTGACCACCAGTAGTCTTATCCCATGTGACCACCAGTAATATCCCATGACTCCACCAGTAGTATCCCATGTGTCCACCAGTCGTATCCCATGTGTCCACCAGCAGTATCCCATGTGTCAACCAGTAGTATCCCATGTGTCCACCAGTACTATTCCATGTGTCCACCAGTATTATCCCATGTGTCCACCAGCAGTATCCCATGTGTCCACCAGTACTATCCCATGTGTCCACCAGCAGTATCCCATGTGTCCACCAGTACTATCCCATGTGTCCACCAGTAGTATCCCATGTGTCCACCAGTAGTATCCAATGTGACCACCAGTAATATCCAATGTGTCCACCAGTAGTCCTATCCCATGACTCCACCAGTAGTATCCCATGTGTCCACCAGTAATATCCAATGTGTCCAACAATAGTGTCCCATGTGTCCACCAGTACTATCCCATGTTTCTATCAGTAGTATCCAATGTGTCCCCCAGTAGTATCCCATGTGTCCACCAGTAGAATCTAATGTGTCCACCAGTAATATCCAATGTGTCCACCAGTAGTCCTATCCCATGACTCCACCAGTAGTATCCCATGTGTCCACCAGTAATATCCAATGTGTCCAACAATAGTGTCCCATGTGTCCACCAGTACTATCCCATGTTTCTATCAGTAGTATCCAATGTGTCCCCCAGTAGTATCCCATGTGTCCACCAGTAGAATCTAATGTGTCCACCAGTACTGTCCCATGTGTCCACCAGTAGTATCCCATGTGTCCACCAGTAGTATACCATGTGTCCACCAGTAGTAACCCATGTGTCCACAAGTAGTATCTCATGTGTCCACCAGTAGCATCCCATATGTCCACCAATAGAATCTAATGTGTCCACCAGTAGTATCCCATGTGTCCACCAGTAGTAAACCATGTGTCCACCAGTAGCATCCCATGTCTTTAGCAGTACTATCCCATGTGTCCACCACCAGTATCCAATGTGTCCACCAGTCGTATCCCATATAGGCACCAGTAGAATCCCATGAGCCCACCAGTAGTATCCCATGTGTTCACCAGTGCTATTCCATGTGTCCGGCAGTAGTATCCCATGTGTCCACGAGTAGTATCGCATGTGTCCACCAGTATTATCCCATGTGTCCACCAGTAGAATCCCATGAGCCCACCAGTAGTATCCCATGTGTTCACCAGTACTATCCCATGTGTCCGGCAGTAGTATCCCATGTGTCCACCAGTGCGATCCCATGTGTCCACCAGTACTATCACATTTATACGCCAGTACTATCCCATGTGTCCACCAGTACTATCCCATGTGTCCACCAGTACTATCCCATGTGTCCACCAGTACTATCCCATGTTTCCACCAGTAGTATCCCATATGTCCAACAATAGTATCCAATGTGTCCACCAGTAGTATCCCATGTTTCCTCCAGTAGTATCCCATGTGTCCAGCAGTAGTATCCCATGTGTCCAACAATAGTATCCCATGTGTCCACCAGTACTATCCCATGTTTCTATCAGTAGTATCCAATGTGTTTAACAATAGTATCCCATGTGTCCACCAGTAGTATCCCATGTGTCCACCAGTAGTATCCCATGTGTCCACCAGTAGTACTATCCCATGTGTCCACCAGTAGTATCCCATGTGTCCACCAGTATTATACAATGTATCCACCACCAGTATCCAATGTGTGCACCAGTCGTATCCCATGTGTGCACCAGTATTATCCCATGTCTCCACCAGTAGTATCCAAGTGTCCACCAGTAGTATCCCATGTGTCCACCAGTATAATCTCATGTGTCCACCATCTATATACCATGGGGTAAAAATTAGGTCGCGCCCCATTTGGGGCGCAAATATCGTCTGGACGCAAATATTAGCGCCTGGCGCTAATTATCGGCACTGACTGGAAACTTCACTTTTACCACCCCGGGAGGTGAGTGGAGCGCTAAATCAGGCGCTGCACACCTGTCTTAAGGCGCAAAGGCCAAGGAGTGAGGCGCTAACTCAGCGCCCGAGCGCAGCGCAGCTGCTGCCAGTTAGCGAGGGAACACAGACACACTGGCGCCGGCCACTTCTTAAAGCGGGGGGGGGGCCAACTTGCTCCCCAGCCACACCCTGCTCATTGCAGCCTTGAATCTCGGCCTGGAGAGACCTGTGAATCCATTTTGCTGCCAAGCATGGAGAGGGTGAGAGAACGCGCTCATCGCTTCACCGAGCGGGCCTTGGATGCTCTGGTTGGCGCGGTGGAGCGCAGAAGATGTATGCTCTTCCCTGAGAGTGGCAGGAGGCCTTTGCCACGCGAGTTCAGAAGAGTGTGGAGGGAGGTGGCTCAGAGCGTCTCCTCCAGGAGCATGGTGCCCAGGACCCATACTCAATGCCGCAAAAAGTTCAACGACCTCACTCGGGTCGTCAGGGTGAGTGGCTTTTTCTCAATACCTCTCCATCCCTCCATCTCAACCTCACTCTATGGCCAGAGGGTCTTAAAACCCCAATGCACAACACTCATCCAACACCTATGGCCCTTTCATGAAACACACACACACATTCCACACTTTGCATACAGTAAGGGCTATTCACCTATGGGAGGCACATCAGGCAACACCATGGCTGTATACAGTAAGGGCTATTCACCTATGGGAGGCACATCATGCAACACCATGGCTGTATACAGTAAGGGCTATTCACCTATGGGAGGCACATCAGGCAAGACCATGGCTGTATATTTACTCAGATGCTGTCCTTTTTCTTACAGGCCAAGCTGGCGCATAATCGGAGACAGCAGCAACGGACAGGTGGAGGGCGGCCTCAGCTGCAACCCCTCAGCGATCTTGAGGAGCGCGTCCACAGGATTGTGGCAAGCCGGGTGATCGGTCCCGTCGCCACTGGAGACGCCGACCCCGTTCTGGACAGCAATGGTAAGGTCATCACCTTTTTGTCCTCTGTCCTTCCACTTGTCCCTCACAACACCAGCCTTTGACACTTTCAATCCAACTTGCTAACTCGCTGCACTTATTCCTTCCTTACTGCCACCCTGTCCTCACGCTAAAGCCACTCTTGTACCTCCCTGCTTTCAGATGGTGATTCACCAGCTGAGGAGACGGGCCCTGAAGCTGCCACTGGGAGTGATGCTGCAGCTGAGGAGGAAGAGGAAGCCGGAGCATCAGTGCCACCCTCTCCCGAGGAAGCCCATGCCCACACTGGGAACACGCCTTCCCTGGAGGGGAGCAGGGGGGAAGGGTCTGATGAGGGTGAAGCTCCAGGACCCAGCGGGCTGCAGCAACGCCATGGGGGGGGTAGGGAAGAACGGGGGCCTTCTCCCCAGAGGGAGAGTATGCCAGACACTCCTACTGCAATGGACGCAGAGGAGGAGCGGCTGATCGCAGAAATGAACACCCAGGCGGTGGGCATGCACACTGAGCTCATGGGTGCAGTGGGAAGGGTGCCCGAATGCATTGAGTCACTGGCAAGGTGTGTGGAGCACTTCGCTGTAGCACAGGCGGATGCCACACTAAAGCTTAGTGCTGCAATTCAGTCACTGGCTGCCGTGATCCCATCTCTGACTGCTCTCATGCAGTCCACCAGGAGTATCCCATGTGTCCACCAGTAGTAGCCCATGTGTCCACCAGGAGTATCCCATGTGTCCACCAGTAGTATCCCATGTGTCCACCAGTAGTATCCCATGTGTCCACCAGTAGTATCCCATGTGTCCACCAATGCTATCCTATGTGTCCACCAGTAGTATCCTATGTGTCCACCAGTAGTATCCCATGTGTCCACCAGTATAATCTCATGTGTCCACCATCTATATCCCATGTATCCACAAGTCGTACTATCCCATGTGTCCACCAGTAGGACTATCCCATGTGTCCACCAGAACTAACCCATGTGTCCACCAGTACTATCCCATGTGTCCACCAGTACTATTCCATGTGTCCACCAGTAGTATCTCATGTGTCTACAGGTGCTATCCGATGTGTCCACAAGTCGTACTATCCCAGGTGTCCACCAGTAGTATCCCATGTGTCCACTAGTACTATCCCATGTGTCCACCAGTACTATCCCATGTGTCCACCATCTATATCCCATGTGTCCACCAGTAGTACTATCCCATGTGTTCACCAGTACTATCCCATGTGTTCCCCAGTAGTATCCCATGTCTCCACCAGTAGTATCCAATGTGTTCACCAGTAATATCCCATGTGTCCACCAGTAGTATCCCATGAGTCCACCAGTAATATCTCATGTGTTCACCGGTACTATCCCATGTGTTCACCAGTAGTATCCCATGTGTCCATCAGTAGTATTCCATGTCTCCACCAGTAGTATCCAATGTGTTCACCAGTAATATCCCATGTGTTCACTAGTACTATCCCATGTGTTCACCGGTACTATCCCATGTGTTCACCAGTAGTATCCCATGTGTCCATCAGTAGTATTCCATGTCTCCACCAGTAGTATCCAATGTGTTCACCAGTAATATCCCATGTGTTCACCAGTAGTATCCCATGTATCCACCAGTAGTATCCAATGTGTCCACCAGTAGTATCCAATGTGTTCACCAGTAGTATCCCATGAGTCCACCAGTAATATCCCATGTGTCCACCAGTAGTATCCAATGTGTTCACCAGTAGTATCCCATGTATCCACCAGTAATATCCCATTTGTCCACCAGTACTATCCCATGTGTTCACCAGTAATGTCCAATGTATCCACCAGTTGTATCCCATGTGTCCACCAGTACTATCCCAAGTGTCCAACAGTAGTATCCCATGTGTCCACAAGTACTATCCCATGTGTCCACCAGTAGTATCCCATGTGTCCACCAGTAGTACTATCCCAAGTGTCCACCAGTAGCATCCCATGTCTCCACCAGTACTTCCCATGTGTCCACCAGTAATATCCCATGTGTCCACCAGTACTTCCCATGTGTCCACCAGTACTATCCCATGTGTCCACCAGTACTTCCCATGTGTCCACCAGTACTTCCCATGTGTCCACCAGTACTATCCCATGTATCCACCAGTACAATCTCATGTGACCCCCAGTAGTTTCCCATGTGTCCATCAGTAGTATCCTATGTGTCCACCAGTAGTATCCCATGTGTCCCCAGTACTATCCCAAGTGTCCACCAGTAGTATCCTATGTGTCCACCAGTAGTATCCCATGTGTCCCCAGTACTATCCCATGGGTCCACCAGTAGTACTATCCCATGTGTCCACCAGTAGTATCCCATGTGTCCACCAGTACTATCCCATCTGTCCACCAGTAGCATCCCATGTGTCTACCTGTAGTATCCCATGTGTCCACCAGTATAATCTCATGTGTCCACCATCTATATCCCATGTGTCCACAAGTCGTACTATCCAATGTATCCAACAGTAATATCCCGTGTCCACCAGTAGTACTTTCCCATGTGTCCACCAGTAGTATCTGTTGTGTCCAAATATTCTATCCAATGAGTCCACCAGTACTATCCCATGTGTCCACCAGTACTATCTCATGTGTCCACCAGTACTATCTCATGTGTCCACCATCTATATCCCATGTGTCCACCAGTATTATCCCATGTATCCACCAGTAGTATCCCATGTGTCCTCCAGTATTATCCCATGTGTCCACCAGTAGTATCCCATGTGTCCACCAGTAGTATCCCATGTGTCCACCAGTAGTATCCCATGTGTCCACCAGTAGTATCCCATGTGTCCACCAATACTATCCTTTGTGTCCACCAGTAGTATCCTATGTGTCCTCCAGTAGTAATCCATGTGTCCACCAGTAGTATCCCATGTGTCCACCAATACTATCCAATGAGTCCACCAGTACTATCCCATGTGTCCACCATCTATATCCCATGTGTCCACCAGTAGTATCCCATGTGTCCAACAATACTATCCCATGTGTCCACCAGTACTACCCCATGTGTCCATCAGTATTATTCCATGTGTCCAACAGTAGTATCCCATGTGTCCGGCAGTAGTATCCTGTGTGTCCACCAGTACTATCCCATTTGTCCACCAGTAGTATTCCATGTGCCCACCAGTAGAATCCCATGTGTCCACCAGTAGTATTATCTCATGTGTCCACCAGTTGTATCCCATGTGTCCACCAGTACTATCCCATGTGTCGACCAGTAGTATCCCATGTGTCCACCAGTAGTACTATCCCATGTGTCCACCAGCAGTATCCCATGTGTCTCCCAATACTATCCCATGTGTCCACCAGTAGTATCTAATGTGTCCACCAGTAGTATCCCATGTGTCCACCAGTATAATCTCATGTGTCCAACATCTATATCCCATGTGTCCACAAGTCGTACCATCCCATGTATCCACCAGTAGCATCCCGTGTCCACCAGTAGTACTTTCCCATGTGTCCACCAGTAGTATCCCATGTGTCCACCAGTACTATCCCATGTGTCCACCAGTGCTATCCCATGTGTCCACCAGTACTATTCCATGTGTCCAACAATACTATCCCATGTGTCCACCAGTATAATCTCATGTGTCCACCATCTATATCCCAAATGTCCACAAGTCGTACTATCTTATGTGTCCACCCGTAGTATCCCCTGTGTCCACCAGTACTATCCCATGTGTCCACCAGTACTATTCCATGTGTCCGGCCGTAATATCCCATGTGTCCAACAGTAGTATCCCATGTATCCACCAGTACTATCCCATGTGTCCACCAGTAGTATTCAATGTGTCCACCAGTAATATCCCATTTGTCCACCAGTACTATCCCAAGTGTCCACCAGTAGTGTCCCATTTCTCCAAAAATAGTATTCCATGTGTCCATCAGTAGTATCCCATGTATCCACCAGTAGTACTATCTCATGTGTCCACCAGTACTATCCCAAGTGTCCACCAGTAGCATCCCAAGTCTCCACCAGTACTTCCCATGTGTCCACCAGTACTTCCCATGTGTCCACCAGTAATATCCCATGTGTCCACCAGTACAATCTCATGTGACCCCCAGTAGTATCCCATGTGTCCACCAGTATTATCCCAAGTGTCCACCAGTAGTATCCCATGTATCCAACAGTACTATCCCATGTGTCTACCTGTACTATCCGATGTGTCCACCAGTAGTATCTAATGTGTCCACCAGTATAATCTAACGTGTCCACCATCTATATCCCATGTGTCCACAAGTCATACTATCCCATGTATCCACCAGTAGTATCCCATGTGTCCAACTATTCTATCCGATGTGTCCACCAGTACTATCCCATGTGTCCACCAGTACTATCTCATGTGTACACCATCTATATCCCATGTGTCCACCAGTAGTACTATCCCATGTATCCAACAGTAGTATCCCATGTGTCCAACAACACTACCCCATGTATCCACCAGTATTATCCCATGTGTCCAACAAAGTATCCCATGTGTCCTCCAGTAGTATCCCATGTGTCCGGCAGTAGTATCCCAAGTGTCCAGCAGTAGTACTATCCCAGGTGTCCACCAGTAGTATCCCATGTGCCCACCAGTAGTATCCCATGTGTCCACCAGTACTATCCCATGTGTCCACCAGTACTATCCCATGTGTCCACCAGTAGTACTATCCCATGTATCCAACAGTAATACCCGTGTCCACCAGTAGTACTTTCCCATGTGTCCACCAGTAGTATCCCATGTGTCCAAATATTCTATCCGATGTGTCCACCAGTACTATCCCATGTGTCCACCAGTACTATCTCATGTGTACACCATCTATATCCCATGTGTCCACCAGTAGTATCCCATGTGTCCAACAACACTACCCCATGTGTCCACCAGTATTATCCCATGTGTCCACCAGTACTATCCCATGTGTCCAACAGTAGCATCCCATGTGTCCACCAGTAGTATCCCATGTGTCTGGCAGTAGTATCCCATGTGTCCAGCAGTAGTATTATCCCAGGTGTCCACCAGTAGTATCCCATGTGCCCACCAGTAGTAGTCCATGTGTCCACCAGTAGCATCCCATGTGTCCACCAGTAGTATCCCATGTGTCCACCAGTAGTATCCCATGTGTCCACCAGTACTATCCCATGTGTCCACCAGTAGTACTATCCCATGTGTCCACCAGTAGTATCCCATGTGTCCACTAATACTATCCTATGTGTCCACCAGCAGTATCTAATATGTCCACCAGTACTTCCCATGTGTCCACCAGTACTTCCCATGTGTCCACCAGTACTATCCCATGTGTCCACCAGTAGTATCCTATGTGTCCACCAGTACTATCCCATGTGTCCACCAGTAGTACTATCCCATGTATCCAACAGTAATATCCCGTGTCCACCAGTAGTACTTTCACATGTGTCCACCAGTAGTATCCCATGTGTCCAAATATTCTATCCGATGTGTCCACCAGTACTATCCCATGTGTCCACCAGTACTATCTCATGTGTCCACCATTTATATCCCATGTGTCCACCAGTAGTATCCCATGTGTCCAACAACACTACCCCATGTGACCACCAGTATTATCCCATGTGTCCACCAGTACTATCCCATGTGTCCAACAGTAGCAACCCATGTGTCCACCAGTAGTATCCCATGTGTCTGGCAGTAGTATCCCATGTGTCCAGCAGTAGTATTATCCCAGGTGTCCACCAGTAGTATCCCATGTGCCCACCAGTAGTAGTCCATGTGTCCACCAGTAGTATCCCATGTGTCCACCAGTAGTATCCCATGTTGCCACTAATACTATCCTATGTGTCCACCAGCAGTATCTAATATGTCCACCAGTACTTCCCATGTGTCCACCAGTGCTATCCCATGTGTCCACCAGTACTATCCCATGTGTCCACCAGTAGTATCCCATGTGTCCACCAGTAGTACTATCCCATGTATCCAACAGTAATATCCCGTGTCCACCAGTAGTACTTTCCCATGTGTCCACCAGTAGTATCCCATGTGTCCAAATATTCTATCCGATGTGTCCACCAGTACTATCCCATGTGTCCACCAATACTATCTCATGTGTCCACCATTTATATCCCATGTGTCCACCAGTAGTATCCCATGTGTCCAACAACACTACCACATGTGTCCACCAGTATTATCCCATGTGTCCAACAGTAGCATCCCATGCGTCCACCAGTAGTATCCCATGTGTCCAGCAGTAGTATCCCATGTGTCCAGCAGTAGTATTATCCCAGGTGTCCACCAGTAGTATCCCATGTGCCCACAAGTAGTAGTCCATGTGTCCAGCAGTAGTATCCCATGTGTCCACCAGTAGTATCCCATGTGTCCACCAGTAGTATCCCATGTGTCCACCAGTACTATCCCATGTGTCCACCAGTAGTACTATCCCATGTGTCCACCAGTAGTATCCCATGTGTCCACTAATACTATCCTATGTGTCCACCAGCAGTATCTAATATGTCCACCAGTACTATCCCATGTGTCCACCAGTATAATCTCATGTGTCCACCATCAATATCCCATGGGGTAAAAATTGAGTCGCGCCCCATTTGGGGCGCTAACCTCGCCGGGGCGCGACTTTTAGCGCCCCGAAAAAATTAGCGGCCCCGCGCCGGAACTTCAGTGGTTGCGCCCCAAGAGGGAAGCGGGGCGCCACTGGAAGCACCCCGCATCCCTCTTGGGGCGCTGCGAGTGAATATCCTGGCGCTACGTGCCGCAGCGCCATGCGCTGCGGCACGTCGCGCCGCGGTATTGCAGGCCTTCCTCCCCTTCTTAAAGGGGAGGGACCCTGCGCAGCGCGAACCGGGGCCCAGCTGGGCCCCCAGGGATCGGGAGTGCCGGCAAAAGAGCCCGGCACTCAAGAGAAGTGCCGGGCTCTTGGAGCGCAGCCGGCACTTCACGGTGGGGGGGCTTCACGGGGGCCGGGGACAGCAACGGGGTCAGGTGCTGGCAGGCGGCCAGCAACAAAAATGGCCGCCTGCCACCTCCCCTTTAAATATCGCCGCCCCGGCCGCATGTACGCCTCCCTGAACCCGTCGGACATAGCGTCTGGCGGTAAATCAGGGGGCGCGACTGAAGATCACGGCCGGGGCGCGATCGGGGTGCTGCGCACGGCGATGACGTCATCGCCGGCGGCGCAGCGCCACAGGGCGCTACCGGCTGCCGCCGCCGCTAACCTCCCACTAAATTTTTCGGGAGGCGTGGGCGGCGCTGCGCCCGGGCGTTAGCTGCTTTACGCCCCATTAGCGCCCTCTTAAGGCGCTAACGGGAGGCGCAAGCAGCTGAATTTTTCCCCCCATGTGTCCACAAGTCGTACTATCCCATGTATCCACCAGTAGCATCCCCTGTGTCCACCAGTAGTATCCCATGTGTCCAACTATACTATCCCATGTGTCCACCAGAACTAACTCATGTGTCCACCAGTACTATCCCATGTGTCCAACTATACTATCCCATGTGTCCACCAGAACTAACCCATGTGTCCACCAGTAGTATCCCATGTGTCCAACTATACTATCCCATGTGTCCACCAGTAGAACTATCCCATGTGTCCACCGGTACGATCCCATGTGTCCATCAGTAGTACTATCCCATGTGCCCACCATTAGTATCCCATGTGTCCACCAGTAGTATCCCATGTGTCCAACAGTAATACTATCCCATGTGTCCACCAGTACGATCCCATATGTCCACCAGTAGTATCCCATCAGTCCAAATATTCTATCCGATGTGTCCACCAGTACTATCCCATGTGTCCAACAATAATAGTATCCCATGTGTCCACCAGTAGTATCCCATGTGTCCAACAGTAGTATCCCATATGTCCACCAGTACTATTCCATGTGTCCACCAGTACTATCCCATATGTCCACCAGTAGTATCCTATGTGTCCACCAGCAGTATCCCATGAGCCCACCAGTAGTGCTATCTCACGTGCCCACCAGTATTATCCCATGTGTCCACCAGTAGTATCCCATTGGGGAAAAATTCGGTTGGTTTGCGCCTCCCGTTACCGGCTTAAGAGGGCGCTAATGGGGCACAAATCAATTAGCGCCCGTGCACGGCGATGTTTGCGCCGCTCACAAAATTAACTAGACATTTTGCGGCGGCGCTAAACACTACCACCACGATCTCCTGCCCCGGCAGATCATGACGTCAGTCGAGTGCGCAACGGCCCGATAGCGCCCCAGACCGGATATTGAGTGGCGCCCCCTGCCTTACAGCCTGCCGCTAGCAACGACAGGTTGAGGGGAGTGTTTTGCAGTCAGGAAGGGACTGGGGGAGTCCAATGTAAAGGCGAACGCTTCCTGCCTTTTTTGTTGGTGAAATTTTTGCACCACGCATTCTGAGAGAGAGAGAGAGAGAGAAACTTCTGGTGAGATTCAACGCTGTGTGAATGAGTTTTGGGTACTGAGCAGCACTTTGCAGGTTCATTTTGAATTGCCCTTTCTTGAATCGATTTAGAAGAGATTGTGGGGGCTGCACCCTGAGCTCTTTCTCTGGTTCTCGCCATTGTTCTTTCCAGCAGATTTGATGTACAGGTCCCTCCAGGCCGAGATTCAAGGCTGCAATGAGCAGGATGTGGATGGAGAGCAAGATCAACCCTCCCCTTTAAGAACTGGACAGCACCATTGTGTGTGTGTTCCATTGCTGACTGACATCACATGAGCTTCGCCAGCGCTCTGAGTTAGTGCCTCGCTCCTCGGCCTTTGCGCCTTAAGACAGGTGTGAAGCACCTGATTTAGCACTCCAATCACCTCTAGGGGTGATAAAAGTCAAGTTTGCAGATGGAGGCGATAATTAGCGCCAGGCGCTAAACTTTGCGCCCGGCCGATAATCGCACCCCAAACAGGGCGATACTGAATTTCTCCCCCCATGTGTCCACCAATACTATCCAATGTGTCCACCAGTAGTATCCCATGGGGGAGAAATTCAGTATCGCCCCATTTGGGGCGCAATTATCGGCAGGGCGCAAAGATTAGCGCCTAGCACTAATTATCGCCACCGACTGCAAACTTGACTTTTTTCGCCCCTGGAGGTGATTGGAGCACTAAATCAGGCGCTTCACACCTGTCTTAAGGCGCAAAGGCCGAGGAGCGAGGCACTACCTCAGAGCGCTGGCGAAGCTCATGTAATGTCAGTCAGCAATGGAACACACACACAATGGCACGGGCCAGTTCTTAAAGGGGATGGTTAATCTTGCTTTCCATCCACATCCTGCTCATTGCAGCCTTGATTCTCGGCCTGGAGAGACCTGCACATCAAAACTGCTGGAAAGAACAATGGAGAGTATCAGGCAAAGAGCTCAGAGTGCAGCCCCCACAGTCTCTTCTAAATCGATACAAGGAATGGCAAATCAAAATGAACCTGCAAAGTGCTGCTCAGTACCCAGAACTCCTTCACACAACGTTGAATCTCTCCAGAAGTCTCTCTCTCTCTCTCTCAGAATGCGTAGTTCAAAAATGGCACCAACAATAAAAGGCAGGAAGCGATCACCTTTAAATAGCGCTCCCCCTTTCCCTTCATGGCTGCAGAACGCTCCCCTCAACCTGTCGTTGCTAGCGTCAGGCGGTAAGGCAGGGGCCGCCACTCAATATCCGCTCCGGGGCGATACCGGGGCGTTGCGCACTCGACTGACGTCACGATCTGCCGGCACAGGAGATCGTGGTGGTAGTGTTTAGCGCCGCCGCAAAATGTCTCGTTAATTTTGCGAGCGGTGCAAACTTCGCCGCGCCTGGGCGCTAGATGCTTTACGCCCCATTAGCGCCCTCTTAAGGCGCTAAAGAGAGGCGCAACCAACTGAATTTTCCCCCCCATGTGTCCATCAGTAGTATCCCATGTGTCCACCAGTACTATCCCATGTGTCCACCAGTAGTATCCCATGTGTCCACCAATAGTATCCCATGTGTCCACCAGTACTATCCCATTTGTCCACCAGTAGTATCCCATCTGTCCACAAGTAGTATCCCATGTGTCCACCAGTAGTATCCCATGTGTCCACCAGTAGTATCCCATGTGTCCACCAGTAGTAACCCATGTGCGCACCAGTAGTATCCCATGTGCGCACCAGTAGTATCCCATGTGTCCACAAGTCATATCCCATGTGTCCACCAGTAGTATACCATGTGTGCAGCAGTAGAATCCCATGTGTCCACCAGTACTATCCCATGTGTCCACCAGTACTATCCCATGTGTCCACCGGTAGTATCCCATGTGTCCACCAGTAGTACTAACTCATGTGTCCATCAGTAGCATCCCATCTGTCCACCAGTACTATCCCATGTGTCCACCAGTATGATCTCATGTGTCTACCAATACTATCCCATGTGTCCACCAGTACTATCTCATGTGTCCACCAGTACTATCCTATGTGTCCACCAGTACTATCCCATGTGTCCACCAGTAGTACTATCTCATGTGTCCACCAGTAGTATCCCATGTGTCCACCAGTACATTACCATGTGTCCAACAAAACTATCCTATGTGTCCACCAGCACTATCCCATGTGTCCACCAGTTGTACTATCCCATGTGCCCACTAGTAGTATCCCATATGTCCACCAGTACGATCCCATATGTCCACCAGTACTATCCCATATGTCCACCAGTACTATCCCATATGTCCACCAGTACTATCCCATGTGTACACCAGTACTATCCCATGTGTCCACCAGTCGTATCCCATGTGTCCACCAGTAGTATCCCATGTGTCCAACAGTAGTATCCCATGTGTCCACCAGTACTATCCCATGTGTCCAACAGTAGTATCCCATGTGTTCAACAGTAGTATCCCATGTGTCCAACTATACTATCCCATGTGTCCACCAGAACTAACCCATGTGTCCAACTATACTATCCCATGTGTCCACCAGTAGAACTATCCCATGTGTCCACCGGTACGATCCCATGTGTCCATCAGTAGTACTATCCCATGTGCCCACCATTAGTATCCCATGTGTCCACCAGTAGTATCCCATGTGTCCAACAGTAATACTATCCCATGTGTCCACCAGTACGATCCCATATGTCCACCAGTAGTATCCCATCAGTCCAAATATTCTATCCGATGTGTCCACCAGTACTATCCCATGTGTCCAACAATAATAGTATCCCATGTGTCCACCAGTAGTATCCCATGTGTCCAACAGTAGTATCCCATATGTCCACCAGTACTATTCCATGTGTCCACCAGTACTATCCCATATGTCCACCAGTAGTATCCTATGTGTCCACCAGCAGTATCCCATGAGCCCACCAGTAGTGCTATCTCACGTGCCCACCAGTAGTATCCCATGTGTCCAACAGTAGTATCCCATGTGTCCACCAGTACTATCCCATGTGTCCAACAGTAGTATCCCATGTGTTCAACAGTAGTATCCCATGTGTCCACCAGTACTATCCCATATGTCCACCAGTCGTATCCCATGTGTCCACCAGTAGTACTATCCCATATGTCTACCAGTAGTATCCCATGTGTCCACCAGTAGTATCCCATGAGCCCACCAGTCGTGCTATCTCACGTGCCCACCAGTACTATACCATGTGTCCACCAGTAGTATCCCATGGGGGTAAAATTCGGTTGGTTTGCACCTCCCATTAGCGCCTTAAGAGGGCGCTAATGGGGCGCAAATCAATTAGCGCCCGTGCGCGGCAATGTTTGCACCGCTCATGAAATTAACTAGCCATTTTGCGACGTTGCTAAACACTACCACCACGATCTCCTGCCCCGGCAGATCGTGACGTCAGTGTCCACCAGTACTATCTCATGTGTCCAACAGTAGTATCCCATGTGTTCAACAGTAGTATCCCATGTGTCCACCAGTACTATGCCATATGTCCACCAGTCGTATCCCATGTGTCCACCAGTAGTACTATCCCATATGTCCACCAGTAGTATCCCATGTGTCCAACAATAATGTCCCAAGAGTGCACCAGTACTACCCCATGTGTCCACCAGTAGTACTAGCCCATGTGTCTACCAGTCGTACTATCCCATGTGTCCACTAGTACTATCCCATGTGTCCACCAGTAGTACTATCCCATGTGTCCACCAGTAGTATCCCATGTGTCCACCAGTACTATCCCATGTGTCAAGCAGTAGTACTATCCCATGTGTCCACTAGTACTATCCCATGTATCCACCAGTACTACCCCATGTGTCTACCAGTAGTATCCCATGTGTCCACCAGTACTATCCCATGTGGCCACCAGTAGTATCCCATGTGTCCACCAGTATTATCCCATGTGTCCACCAGTAGTACTATCCCATGTGTCCACCAGTAGTACTATCCCATGTGTCCACTAGTACTATCCCATGTGTCCACCAGTACTTCCCCATGTGTCCATCAGTCGTACTATCCCATGTGTCCACCAGTAGTACTATCCCATGTGTCCACTAGTACTATCCCATGTGTCCAACAGTACTATCCCATCTGTCCACCAGTACTTTCCCATGTGCCCTCTTGTACTATCCCATGTGTCCAGCAGTACTTTCCCAAGTGTCCACCAGTACTATCACATGTGTCCACCAGTATTATCCCATGTGTCCACCAGTAGTATCCCATGCGTCCACCAGTAGTATCCCATGTGTCCGGCAGTAGTATCCCATGTGTCCAGCAGTAGTATTATCCCAGGTGTCCACCAGTAGTATCCCATGTGCCCACCAGTAGTAGTCCATGTGTCCAGCAGTAGTATCCCATGTGTCCACCAGTAGTATCCCATGTGTCCACCAGTAGTATCCCATGTGTCCACCAGTACTATCCCATGTGTCCACCAGTAGTACTATCCCATGTGTCCACCAGTAGTATCCCATGTGTCCACTAATACTATCCTATGTGTCCACCAGCAGTATCTAATATGTCCACCAGTACTATCCCATGTGTCCACCAGTATAATCTCATGTGTCCACCATCAATATCCCATGGCGTAAAAATTGAGTCGCGCCCCATTTGGGGCGCTAACCTCGCCGGGGCGCGACTTTTAGCGCCCCGAAAAAATTAGCGGCCCCGCGCCGGAACTTCAGTGGTTGCGCCCCAAGAGGGAAGCGGGGCGCCACTGGAAGCACCCCGCATCCCTCTTGGGGCGCTGCGAGTGAATATCCTGGCGCTACGTGCCGCAGCGCCATGCGCTGCGGCACGTCGCGCCGCGGTATTGCAGGCCTTCCTCCCCTTCTTAAAGGGGAGGGACCCTGCGCAGCGCGAACCGGGGCCCAGCTGGGCCCCCAGGGATCGGGAGTGCCGGCAAAAGAGCCCGGCACTCAAGAGAAGTGCCGGGCTCTTGGAGCGCAGCCGGCACTTCACGGTGGGGGGGCTTCACGGGGGCCGGGGACAGCAACGGGGGCAGGTGCTGGCAGGCGGCCAGCAACAAAAATGGCCGCCTGCCACCTCCCCTTTAAATATCGCCGCCCCGGCCGCACGTACGCCTCCCTGAACCCGTCGGACATAGCGTCTGGCGGTAAATCAGGGGGCGCGACTGAAGATCACGGCCGGGGCGCGAGCGGGGTGCTGCGCACGGCGATGACGTCATCGCCGGCGGCGCAGCGCCACAGGGCGCTACCGGCTGCCGCCGCCGCTAACCTCCCACTAAATTTTTCGGGAGGCGTGGGCGGCGCTGCGCCCGGGCGTTAGCTGCTTTACGCCCCATTAGCGCCCTCTTAAGGCGCTAACGGGAGGCGCAAGCAGCTGAATTTTTCCCCCCATGTGTCCACACGTCGTACTATCCCATGTATCCACCAGTAGTATCCCCTGTGTCCACCAGTAGTATCCCATGTGTCCAACTATACTATCCCATGTGTCCACCAGAACTAACCCATGTGTCCACCAGTACTATCCCATGTGTCCAACTATACTATCCCATGTGTCCACCAGAACTAACCCATGTGTCCACCAGTAGTATCCCATGTGTCCAACTATACTATCCCATGTGTCCACCAGAACTAACCCATGTGTCCACCAGTACTATCCCATGTGTCCACCAGTAGAACTATCCCATGTGTCCACCGGTACGATCCCATGTGTCCATCAGTAGTACTATCCCATGTGCCCACCATTAGTATCCCATGTGTCCACCAGTAGTATCCCATGTGTCCAACAGTAATACTATCCCATGTGTCCACCAGTACGATCCCATATGTCCACCAGTAGTATCCCATCAGTCCAAATATTCTATCCGATGTGTCCACCAGTACTATCCCATGTGTCCAACAATAATAGTATCCCATGTGTCCACCAGTAGTATCCCATGTGTCCAACAGTAGTATCCCATATGTCCACCAGTACTATTCCATGTGTCCACCAGTACTATCCCATATGTCCACCAGTAGTATCCTATGTGTCCACCAGCAGTATCCCATGAGCCCACCAGTAGTGCTATCTCACGTGCCCACCAGTATTATCCCATGTGTCCACCAGTAGTATCCCATTGGGGAAAAATTCGGTTGGTTTGCGCCTCCCGTTACCGGCTTAAGAGGGCGCTAATGGGGCACAAATCAATTAGCGCCCGTGCACGGCGATGTTTGCGCCGCTCACAAAATTAACTAGACATTTTGCGGCGGCGCTAAACACTACCACCACGATCTCCTGCCCCGGCAGATCATGACGTCAGTCGAGTGCGCAACGGCCCGATAGCGCCCCAGACCGGATATTGAGTGGCGCCCCCTGCCTTACAGCCTGCCGCTAGCAACGACAGGTTGAGGGGAGTGTTTTGCAGTCAGGAAGGGACTGGGGGAGTCCAATGTAAAGGCGAACGCTTCCTGCCTTTTTTGTAAGTGAAATTTTTGCACCACGCATTCTGAGAGAGAGAGAGAGAGAGACTTCTGGTGAGATTCAACGCTGTGTGAATGAGTTTTGGGTACTGAGCAGCACTTTGCAGGTTCATTTTGAATTGCCCTTTCTTGAATCGATTTAGAAGAGATTGTGGGGGCTGCACCCTGAGCTCTTTCTCTGGTTCTCGCCATTGTTCTTTCCAGCAGATTTGATGTACAGGTCCCTCCAGGCCGAGATTCAAGGCTGCAATGAGCAGGATGTGGATGGAGAGCAAGATCAACCCTCCCCTTTAAGAACTGGACAGCACCATTGTGTGTGTGTTCCATTGCTGACTGACATCACATGAGCTTCGCCAGCGCTCTGAGTTAGTGCCTCGCTCCTCGGCCTTTGCGCCTTAAGACAGGTGTGAAGCACCTGATTTAGCACTCCAATCACCTCCAGGGGCGATAAAAGTCAAGTTTGCAGATGGAGGCGATAATTAGCGCCAGGCGCTAAACTTTGCGCCCGGCCGATAATCGCACCCCAAACAGGGCGATACTGAATTTCTCCCCCCATGTGTCCACCAATACTATCCAATGTGTCCACCAGTAGTATCCCATGGGGGAGAAATTCAGTATCGCCCCATTTGGGGCGCAATTATCGGCAGGGCGCAAAGATTAGCGCCTAGCACTAATTATCGCCACCGACTGCAAACTTGACTTTTTTCGCCCCTGGAGGTGATTGGAGCACTAAATCAGGCGCTTCACACCTGTCTTAAGGCGCAAAGGCCAAGGAGCGAGGCACTACCTCAGAGCGCTGGCGAAGCTCATGTAATGTCAGTCAGCAATGGAACACACACACAATGGCACGGGCCAGTTCTTAAAGGGGATGGTTAATCTTGCTTTCCATCCACATCCTGCTCATTGCAGCCTTGATTCTCGGCCTGGAGAGACCTGCACATCAAAACTGCTGGAAAGAACAATGGAGAGTATCAGGCAAAGAGCTCAGAGTGCAGCCCCCACAGTCTCTTCTAAATCGATACAAGGAATGGCAAATCAAAATGAACCTGCAAAGTGCTGCTCAGTACCCAGAACTCCTTCACACAACGTTGAATCTCTCCAGAAGTCTCTCTCTCTCTCTCTCAGAATGCGTAGTTCAAAAATGGCACCAACAATAAAAGGCAGGAAGCGATCACCTTTAAATAGCGCTCCCCCTTTCCCTTCATGGCTGCAGAACGCTCCCCTCAACCTGTCGTTGCTAGCGTCAGGCGGTAAGGCAGGGGCCGCCACTCAATATCCGCTCCGGGGCGATACCGGGGCGTTGCGCACTCGACTGACGTCACGATCTGCCGGCACAGGAGATCGTGGTGGTAGTGTTTAGCGCCGCCGCAAAATGTCTCGTTAATTTTGCGAGCGGTGCAAACTTCGCCGCGCCTGGGCGCTAGATGCTTTACGCCCCATTAGCGCCCTCTTAAGGCGCTAAAGAGAGGCGCAACCAACTGAATTTTCCCCCCATGTGTCCACCAGTAGTATCCCATGTGTCCACCAGTACTATCCCATGTGTCCACCAGTAGTATCCCATGTGTCCACCAATAGTATCCCATGTGTCCACCAGTACTATCCCATTTGTCCACCAGTAGTATCCCATCTGTCCACAAGTAGTATCCCATGTGTCCACCAGTAGTATCCCATGTGTCCACCAGTAGTATCCCATGTGTCCACCAGTAGTAACCCATGTGCGCACCAGTAGTATCCCATGTGCGCACCAGTAGTATCCCATGTGTCCACAAGTCATATCCCATGTGTCCACCAGTAGTATACCATGTGTGCAGCAGTAGAATCCCATGTGTCCACCAGTACTATCCCATGTGTCCACCAGTACTATCCCATGTGTCCACCAGTAGTATCCCATGTGTCCACCAGTAGTACTAACTCATGTGTCCATCAGTAGCATCCCATCTGTCCACCAGTACTATCCCATGTGTCCGCCAGTATGATCTCATGTGTCTACCAATACTATCCCATGTGTCCACCAGTACTATCTCATGTGTCCACCAGTACTATCCTATGTGTCCACCAGTACTATCCCATGTGTCCACCAGTAGTACTATCTCATGTGTCCACCAGTAGTATCCCATGTGTCCACCAGTACATTACCATGTGTCCAACAAAACTATCCTATGTGTCCACCAGCACTATCCCATGTGTCCACCAGTTGTACTATCCCATGTGCCCACTAGTAGTATCCCATATGTCCACCAGTACGATCCCATATGTCCACCAGTACTATCCCATATGTCCACCAGTACTATCCCATATGTCCACCAGTACTATCCCATGTGTACACCAGTACTAGCCCATGTGTCCACCAGTCGTATCCCATGTGTCCACCAGTAGTATCCCATGTGTCCAACAGTAGTATCCCATGTGTCCACCAGTACTATCCCATGTGTCCAACAGTAGTATCCCATGTGTTCAACAGTAGTATCCCATGTGTCCACCAGTACTATCCCATATGTCCACCAGTCGTATCCCATGTGTCCACCAGTAGTACTATCCCATATGTCTACCAGTAGTATCCCATGTGTCCACCAGTAGTATCCCATGAGCCCACCAGTCGTGCTATCTCACGTGCCCACCAGTACTATACCATGTGTCCACCAGTAGTATCCCATGGGGGTAAAATTCGGTTGGTTTGCACCTCCCATTAGCGCCTTAAGAGGGCGCTAATGGGGCGCAAATCAATTAGCGCCCGTGCGCGGCAATGTTTGCACCGCTCATGAAATTAACTAGCCATTTTGCGACGTTGCTAAACACTACCACCACGATCTCCTGCCCCGGCAGATCGTGACGTCAGTGTCCACCAGTACTATCTCATGTGTCCAACAGTAGTATCCCATGTGTTCAACAGTAGTATCCCATGTGTCCACCAGTACTATGCCATATGTCCACCAGTCGTATCCCATGTGTCCACCAGTAGTACTATCCCATATGTCCACCAGTAGTATCCCATGTGTCCAACAATAATGTCCCAAGAGTGCACCAGTACTACCCCATGTGTCCACCAGTAGTACTAGCCCATGTGTCTACCAGTCGTACTATCCCATGTGTCCACTAGTACTATCCCATGTGTCCACCAGTAGTACTATCCCATGTGTCCACCAGTAGTATCCCATGGGGTAAAAATTCAGTTGGTTGCGCCTCCCGTTAGCGCCTTAAATGGGCGCTAATGGGGCGTTAAGGCGCTAACGCCTGGGCGCAGCGCTGTTTGCGCCGCTCGAGAACTTAACTTGAGATTGTGCGGCGGCGCTAAAACTTACCGCTGCGACCACCTGCGCGCGCAGATTGTGACGTCATTCTGTGGTGCAACGCCCTTGGGGCGCCCCGGAGCGGAAATTGAGTGGCGCCCCCTGCCTTACCGCCTGGCGCTTCCAACGACCGGAAGACTGGAACGTTATCAATCGGTCTGGGGCTGGGGGGGGCGCTATTTAAAGGGGGCCTCTTCCTGTCTTTTTCTGTGGTCGACATTTATGCACCACTCGTTCTGAGAGAGAGAGAGAGATTCGGAGAGAGAGAGAGAGAGACTTCTACATTGACTCAACGCTTTGTGAGGTAGTTTTGCCTAGTTCATCCTAACTTTGCTGCTACTTTCGTTGCTGTACCTCATTACTTTTCTGGCAAAGAGAAGATGGGGGCTGCAATGATTGGGGGCGTCGTCCTGCTCCAGCTCAATCGGAGCAGAGTGAGACGCAGACAGAGAGTGGCAATGATGGCCAGACGGAGGAGGCCCATCAGGCGCATGTACAGGAGAGCTTACCCTCCCAGGGTATATCGTGAACAGCTCTCCTACATCCACATGTCCGAGGAGCTGTGTTTGCGAAGGCTGCGATTCAGCAAGGAGGTGGTCACTGAGCTCTGCCACCTGCTGCAGCCAGATCTGCAGCCTCAGCTGAGGTCCAGGACGTCTCTGTCGGTGGCAGTGAAGGTCACAGTGGCCTTGAACTTCTACGCCACTGGCTCATTCCAAGCTGCTGTTGGGGACCTCGCCAATATCTCCCAGTTTGCGGTGCATCGCTGCATTCGGCAGGTCACCAATGCCCTCTTCACAAGGAGACGAGACTTCATCTCCTTCCCTATGACCCCAGACAAGCAGCATGACCGTGCTATGGGCTTTGCGAGGGTAGCGGGCTTCCCCATGGTGCAGGGCGCCATTGACTGCACGCATGTGGCTTTGCGTGCTCCGCGAGAGAATGCAGAGGAGTTCCGGAACAGAAAGGGGTTCCATTCCTTGAATGTGCAGTTGGTCTGTGACCACAGACAGGTGATTCTCGCTGTCAATGCCCACTATCCGGGCAGCTGCCACGATGCTTTCATCCTGCGCCAGAGTACTGTGGCAGAAATTTTCGAGGCACCGCATCAGCCAGTTGGTTGGCTTCTGGGGGACAAGGGGTACGCATTGAGCACCTGGCTGATGACACCGCTCCGTGCGCCAAACACCCCTGCTGAGCTGCGGTACCAGGAAAGCCAACAAGCAACGAGGAACATTATTGAGCGCACAATCGGCGTGCTCAAACAACGATTCCGCTGTCTGGACCATTCCGGAGGAGCCCTGCAGTACTCGCCTGAGCAAGTTTCCAAATTCGTAGTGGTGTGCTGCATGTTGCACAACATGGCAATCCTCAGGACGCAGCCAATGCCACCAGGCCTTGCAGCACCACAAGAGGAGGAGGAGGAAGAGGAGGAACAGGCCGAGGACGATGATCAGCAGCAGCACCAAGGCAGGAGGGCGGCCCACAATGGTCAAACTGCAAGGGCCGTCCGTCAACGACTAATAGCAAGCCGCTTCTAGGACCCCTGCCAGTGCTACAAACACGAATCAACCCAGCACGCAACCCCTAAGCCGGCCAAGGCACCAATAATTCCAACCACCAGCCATGTATATTTTGAATACAGAAACTTATTTATTGTACAAACTCTGTGTGTGTCAATTCCTCATGAGAAACTCATAGAAATAAACACCAAAAAACAGTCAATAACATAACTGGTTCTCACAACCTGGAGATAATGTCCAAAACACTAAACAAAAGTTGGGCCATGAACCTCGGCCTTTAATAAAAAAATGACCAGCATTTTGGCACACATCCTACTTTTTGCCCTTCGAGGGTGATCTCCTTCCCTTGCGCACTTCCCCCCTTCTAACCCTACTGCTCCTCCGTAATGGGACCTCAGTGGCTGCAGCAAGGCTGGTGGAAGGCTGCTGCTTGTCAGACCCTGACACTGCAGATGCCCCTGAAGGCCGGCCTCGACCACTTCTGGGCCTGGAGGGCCCGGCTGCAGACTGCACCAACTCTGCATGGGCGGCAGCAGTCTGTCCTACAGGCGGTGGCAAGTGCAGTGGAGAAGTGACAGTGTTGGCAGCAGGAATGCTGTCATCGTGAGAGAGGACAGCAACTCCCTGCTCGCCCGACACACTGGCACTCCCACGGGGCAGCACTTCAGCATCCGGAGCAATTTGCCTGAGAACAGATTGCTGGCCTGCTGCGGCGCGGTGACAGCCCCGGGGACATGTGCACGAACCATCGAGGATGGCAGCAGTCAGTGCTCGCGTGGCCTCAATCTGAGTCTGCATGAGAGCAGGCTCAGATGGGTTCCTGGCAGCCAGTGACTGAATTGCAGCAGTAAGCTTTAGTGTGGCATCCGCCTGTGCTACAGCGAAGTGCTCCACACTCCTTGCCAGTGCCTCAATGCATTCGGGCACCCTTCCCACTGCACCCATGAGCTCAGTGTGCATGACCACCGCCTGGCTGTTCATTTCTGCAATCATCCGCTCCTCCTCTGCGTCCATTGCATTAGGAGTGTCTGGCATACTCTCCCTCTGGGGAGAAGGCTCCCGTTCTTCCCTCCCCCCCCCATGGCGTTGCTGCAGCCCGCTGGGTCCTGGAACTTCACCATCATCAGCCCCTTCCCCCCTGCTCCCCCGTTCTTCCCTCCCCCCCCCATGGCGTTGCTGCAGCCCGCTGGGTCCTGGAACTTCACCATCATCAGCCCCTTCCCCCCTGCTCCCCTCCGGGGAAGGCGTGTTCCCAGTGTGGCCATGGGCTTCCTCGGGAGAGGGTGGCACTGATGCTCCGGCTTCCTCTTCCTCCTCAGCTGCAGCATCACTCCCAGTGGCAGCTTCAGGGACCATCTCCTCAGCTGGTGAATCACCATCTGAAAGCAGGGAGGTACAAGAGTGGCTTTAGCGTGAGGACAGGGTGGCAGTAAGGGAGGAATAAGTGCAGCGAGTTAGCAAGTTGGATTGAAAGTGTCAAAGGCTGGTATTGTGAGGGACAAGTGGAAGGACAGAGGACAAAAAGGTGATGACCTTACCATTGCTGTCCACAACGGGGTCGGCGTCTCCAGTGGCGACGGGACCGATCACCCGGCTTGCCACAATCCTGTGGACGCGCTCCTCCAGATCGCTGAGGGGTTGCAGCTGAAGCCGCCCTCCACCCGTCCGTTGCTGCTGTC
This sequence comes from Squalus acanthias, assembly GCA_030390025.1. Classification (NCBI taxonomy): domain Eukaryota; kingdom Metazoa; phylum Chordata; class Chondrichthyes; order Squaliformes; family Squalidae; genus Squalus; species Squalus acanthias. Next base: position 39,025,635 of record CM059436.1, read on the forward strand.
TCCGATTATGAGCCAGCTTAGCCTGCAAGAAAAAGGACAGCATCTGAGTCAATATACAGCCATGGTCTTGCCTGATGTGCCTCCCATAGGTGAATAGCCCTTACAATATGCAGCCATGGTCTTGCCTGATGTGCCTCCCATAGGTGAATAGCCCTTACAATATGCAGCCATGGTCTTGCCTGATGTGCCTCCCATAGGTGAATAGCCCTTACAATATGCAGCCATGGTCTTGCCTGATGTGCCTCCCATAGGTGAATAGCCCTTACTGTATGCAAAGTGTGGAATGTGTGTGTGTGTTTGATGAAAGGGCCATAGGTGTTGGATGAGTGTTGTGCATTGGGGTTTTAAGACCCTCTGGCCATAGAGTGAGGTTGAGATGGAGGGATGGAGAGGTATTGAGAAAAAGCCACTCACCCTGACGACCCGAGTGAGGTCGTTGAACTTCTTGCGGCACTGGACATGGGTCCTGGGCACCATGCTCCTGGAGGAGACGCTCTGAGCCACCTCCCTCCACACTCTTCTGAACTCGCGTGGCAAAGGCCTCCTGCCACTCTCTGGGAACAGCATGCATCGTCTGCGCTCCACTGCGTCAACCAGAGCATCCAAGGCCCGCTCGGTGAAGCGATGAGCGCGTTCTCTCACCCTCTCCATTCTTGGCAGCAAAATGGATTACAGGTCTCTCCAGGCTGAGATTCAAGGCTGCAATGAGCAGGGTGTGGCTGGGGAGCAAGTGGCCCCCCCCGCTTTAAGAAGTGTCCGGCGTCAGTGTGTCTGTGTTCCCGCGCTAACTGGCAGCAGCTGCGCTGCGCTCGTGCGCTGAGTTAGCGCCTCACTCCTAGGCCTTTGCGCCTTAAGAGAGGTGTGCAGCGCCTAATTTAGCGCTCCACTCACCTCCCGGGGCGGTAAAAGTGAAGTTTCCTGTCAGTGCCGATAATTAGCGCCAGGCGCTAATATTTGCGCGCGGACGATATTTGCGCCCCAAATGGGGCGCGACCTAATTTCTACCCCCATGTGTCCACCAGTACTATCCCATGTGTCAAGCAGTAGTACTATCCCATGTGTCCACTAGTACTATCCCATGTATCCACCAGTACTACCCCATGTGTCTACCAGTAGTATCCCATGTGTCCACCAGTACTATCCCATGTGGCCACCAGTAGTATCCCATGTGTCCACCAGTATTATCCCATGTGTCCACCAGTAGTACTATCCCATGTGTCCACCAGTAGTACTATCCCATGTGTCCACTAGTACTATCCCATGTGTCCACCAGTACTTCCCCATGTGTCCATCAGTCGTACTATCCCATGTGTCCACCAGTAGTACTATCCCATGTGTCCACTAGTACTATCCCATGTGTCCAACAGTACTATCCCATCTGTCCACCAGTACTTTCCCATGTGCCCTCTTGTACTATCCCATGTGTCCAGCAGTACTTTCCCAAGTGTCCACCAGTACTATCACATGTGTCCACCAGTATTATCCCATGTGTCCACCAGTAGTATCCCATGCGTCCACCAGTAGTATCCCATGTGTCCGGCAGTAGTATCCCATGTGTCCAGCAGTAGTATTATCCCAGGTGTCCACCAGTAGTATCCCATGTGCCCACCAGTAGTAGTCCATGTGTCCAGCAGTAGTATCCCATGTGTCCACCAGTAGTATCCCATGTGTCCACCAGTAGTATCCCATGTGTCCACCAGTACTATCCCATGTGTCCACCAGTAGTACTATCCCATGTGTCCACCAGTAGTATCCCATGTGTCCACTAATACTATCCTATGTGTCCACCAGCAGTATCTAATATGTCCACCAGTACTATCCCATGTGTCCACCAGTATAATCTCATGTGTCCACCATCAATATCCCATGGCGTAAAAATTGAGTCGCGCCCCATTTGGGGCGCTAACCTCGCCGGGGCGCGACTTTTAGCGCCCCGAAAAAATTAGCGGCCCCGCGCCGGAACTTCAGTGGTTGCGCCCCAAGAGGGAAGCGGGGCGCCACTGGAAGCACCCCGCATCCCTCTTGGGGCGCTGCGAGTGAATATCCTGGCGCTACGTGCCGCAGCGCCATGCGCTGCGGCACGTCGCGCCGCGGTATTGCAGGCCTTCCTCCCCTTCTTAAAGGGGAGGGACCCTGCGCAGCGCGAACCGGGGCCCAGCTGGGCCCCCAGGGATCGGGAGTGCCGGCAAAAGAGCCCGGCACTCAAGAGAAGTGCCGGGCTCTTGGAGCGCAGCCGGCACTTCACGGTGGGGGGGCTTCACGGGGGCCGGGGACAGCAACGGGGGCAGGTGCTGGCAGGCGGCCAGCAACAAAAATGGCCGCCTGCCACCTCCCCTTTAAATATCGCCGCCCCGGCCGCACGTACGCCTCCCTGAACCCGTCGGACATAGCGTCTGGCGGTAAATCAGGGGGCGCGACTGAAGATCACGGCCGGGGCGCGAGCGGGGTGCTGCGCACGGCGATGACGTCATCGCCGGCGGCGCAGCGCCACAGGGCGCTACCGGCTGCCGCCGCCGCTAACCTCCCACTAAATTTTTCGGGAGGCGTGGGCGGCGCTGCGCCCGGGCGTTAGCTGCTTTACGCCCCATTAGCGCCCTCTTAAGGCGCTAACGGGAGGCGCAAGCAGCTGAATTTTTCCCCCCATGTGTCCACACGTCGTACTATCCCATGTATCCACCAGTAGTATCCCCTGTGTCCACCAGTAGTATCCCATGTGTCCAACTATACTATCCCATGTGTCCACCAGAACTAACCCATGTGTCCACCAGTACTATCCCATGTGTCCAACTATACTATCCCATGTGTCCACCAGAACTAACCCATGTGTCCACCAGTAGTATCCCATGTGTCCAACTATACTATCCCATGTGTCCACCAGAACTAACCCATGTGTCCACCAGTACTATCCCATGTGTCCACCAGTAGAACTATCCCATGTGTCCACCGGTACGATCCCATGTGTCCATCAGTAGTACTATCCCATGTGCCCACCATTAGTATCCCATGTGTCCACCAGTAGTATCCCATGTGTCCAACAGTAATACTATCCCATGTGTCCACCAGTACGATCCCATATGTCCACCAGTAGTATCCCATCAGTCCAAATATTCTATCCGATGTGTCCACCAGTACTATCCCATGTGTCCAACAATAATAGTATCCCATGTGTCCACCAGTAGTATCCCATGTGTCCAACAGTAGTATCCCATATGTCCACCAGTACTATTCCATGTGTCCACCAGTACTATCCCATATGTCCACCAGTAGTATCCTATGTGTCCACCAGCAGTATCCCATGAGCCCACCAGTAGTGCTATCTCACGTGCCCACCAGTATTATCCCATGTGTCCACTAGTACTATCCCATGTATCCACCAGTACTACCCCATGTGTCTACCAGTAGTATCCCATGTGTCCACCAGTACTATCCCATGTGGCCACCAGTAGTATCCCATGTGTCCACCAGTATTATCCCATGTGTCCACCAGTAGTACTATCCCATGTGTCCACCAGTAGTACTATCCCATGTGTCCACTAGTACTATCCCATGTGTCCACCAGTACTTCCCCATGTGTCCATCAGTCGTACTATCCCATGTGTCCACCAGTAGTACTATCCCATGTGTCCACTAGTACTATCCCATGTGTCCAACAGTACTATCCCATCTGTCCACCAGTACTTTCCCATGTGCCCTCTTGTACTAGCCCATGTGTCCAGCAGTACTTTCCCAAGTGTCCACCAGTACTATCACATGTGTCCACCAGTATTATCCCATGTGTCCACCAGTAGTATCCCATGTGTCCACCAGTACTATCCCATGTGTCCACCATTACTATCCCATGTGTCCACCAGTAGTATCCCATTTGTCCACCAGTACTATCCCATGTGTCCACCAGTAGTACTATCCCATGTGTCCACTAGTACTATCCCATGTGTCCACCAGTACTATCCCATGTGTCCACTAGTACTATCCCATGTGTCCACCAGTACTATCCCATGTGTCCACTAGTAGTACTATCCCCTGTGTCCACCAGTAGTACTAGCCCATATGTCTGCCAGTCATACTATCCAATGTGTCCAGCAGTAGTATCTCATGTGTCCACCAGTAGTACTATCCCTTGTGTCCACCAGGAGAATCCCATGTGTCCACCAGTAGTAGTATCCCATGTGTCCACCAGTAGTATCCCATGTGTCTACCAGAACCATCCTATGTGTCCACCAGTAGTGTCCCATATGTCCACCAGTAGTATCCCATGTGTCCACCAGAACTATCACATGTGTCTACCAGGACAATACCATGTGTCCAACAATACTATCCCATGTGTCCACCAGTAGTATCTCATGTGTCCACTAGTACTATCCTATGTGTCCACCAGTAGTATCCCATATGTCCACCAGTAGTATCTCATGTGTCCACTAGTACTATCCCATGTGCCCACCAGTAGTATCCCATTTGTCCAATGGCAGTATCCCAGGTGTTCACCAGGACTATTCCATGCGTCCACCAGTAGTACTATCCCATGTGTCCACCAGTAGTACGATCCCATATGTCCACCAGTACTATCCCATGTGTCCACCAGTAGTACTATCCCATGCATCCACCAGTACTATCCTATGTGTCCACCAGTAGCACTATCCCATGTGTCCACCAGTAGTACTATCCCCATGTCCAACAGTAGCACTATCCCATGTGTCCACCAGTAGCACTATCCCATGTGTCCACCAGTAGCACTATCCCATGCGTCCACCAGTCCTATCTCATGTAGCCACCCATAATATCCCATGTGTCCACCAGTTGTATCCAATGTGTCCACCAGTAGTATCCCATGTGTCCACCAGTAGTCCTATCTCATGTGTCCACCAGTACTATCTCATGTGTCCACCAATAATATCCCATGTGTCCACCAGTAGTATCCCATGTGTCCACCACTAGTACTATCCCATGTGTCCAGCAGCAATATCTCATGTGTCCACCAATAATATCCCATATGTCCACCAGTAGTATCCCATGTGTCCACCAGTACTATCCCATGTGTCCAACAGTATTATCCCATGTGTCCACCAGTAGTATCCTATGTGTCCACCAGTACTATCCCATGTGTCCAACAGTATTATCCCATGTGTCCACCAGTACTATCCCATGTGTCCAACAGTATTATCCCATGTGTCCACAGTAGTACTATCCCATGTGTCCACCAGTACTATCCCATGTGTCCACCAGTAGTATCCATTGTGTCCACCAGTAATATCCCATGTGTCCACCAGTAGCACTATTTCATGTGTTCACCAGTAGTAGTATCCCATGTGTCCACCAGTAGTATCCCATGTGTCCAATGGTAGTATCCCAGGTGTTCACCAGTACTATCCCATGTGTCCACCAGTAGTATTCCATGCGTCCACCAGTAGTACGGTCCCATGTGTCCACCAGTACTATCCCATGTGTCCACCACTAGTATCCCATTTGTCCACCAGTAGTAACCCATGTGTCCAACAATACTATCCCATGTGTCAATCAGTAGTGTCCCATGTGTCCACCAGGAGTACTAACTCATGTGTCCATCAGTAATATCCTGTGCGTCCACCAGTATTATCCCATATTTCCACTAGTACTAACACATGTGACCATCAGTACTATCCCAAGTGTCCATAGTAGTAGTATCACATGTGTCAACCAATAATATCCCGTGTGTCCATTACCAGTACTTTCCCCGGTGTCCACCAGTAGTACTTTCCCATGTGGCCACCAGTAGTATCCCATGTGTCCAACAATACTATCCCATGTGCAACACGGTGGCATAGTGGTTAGCACTGGTGCCTCACAGCGCCAGAGACCCGGGTTCGAATCTGGCCTCGGGTGACTGTCTGTGTGGAGTTTGCACATTCTCCCCGTGTCTGCGTGGGTTTCCTCCGGGTGCTCCGGTTTCCTCCCACAGTCCAAAAATGTGCGGGTTAGGTTGATTTGGCTATGATAAATTGACCCTTAGTGTTAGGGGGGGATTAAATATGTGGGGTTACAGGGATAGGATGGGATATGTTAGGGGGAATTAAATACGTGGGGGAACGGGGATAGGGTGGGATATGTGTCGGTGCAGGCTCGATGGGGATTCTGTGTGAGAAAGCAGGGACAGGGTACTGGATTTGGATGATCAGCCATGATCGTATTGAATGGTGGAGCAGGCTCGACGGGCCGAATGGCCTACTCCTGCTCCTAATTTCTATGTTTCTATGTTTCTATGTGTCCAGCAGTAGTACTATCCCATGTGTCCACTTGTAGTATCCCTTGTGTCCACCAGTAGTATCCCATGTGTCCACCAGTACTATCCCATTTGTCCACCAGTACTATCCCTTGTGTCCACCAGTACTGTCCCATGTGTCCACCAGTAGTATCCCATGTATCCAGCAGGAGTACTAACTCATGTGTCCAGCAGTACTATCCCGTGCGTCCACCAGTAATACCCCATGTGTCCACCAGTACTATCCCATGTGTCGACCAGCAGTGTCCCATGTGTCCACCAGGAGTACTAACTCATGTGTCCATCAGTACTATCCCGTGCATCCACCAGTATTATCCCATGTTTCCACCAGTACTAACCCATGTGACCATCAGTAGTATCCCATGTGTCCACCAGTAGTATCCCATGTGTCCACCAGGAGTACTAACTCATGTGTCCATCAGTACTATCCCGTGCGTCCACCAGTATTATCCCATGTTTCCACCAGTACTAACCCATGTGACCATCAGTAGTATCCCATGTGTCCACCAGTAGTATCCCATGTGTCCACCAGGAGTACTAACTCATGTGTCCATCAGTACTAACCCGTGCGTCCACCAGTATCATCCCATATTTCCACCAGTACTAACACATGTGACCATCAGTACTATCCCAAGTGTCCATAGTAATAATATCCCATGTGTCCACCAGTACTATCCCCTGTGTCCACCAGTACTATCCCATGTGTCCACCAGCACTATCCCATGTGTCCACCAGTAGAATCCAATGTGTCCACCAGCAGTATCCCATGTGTCCACCAGTACTATCCCATGTGACCAGTGGTAGTATCCCATGTGTCCAGCACTAGTATCCCATGTGTCCACCAGTAGTATCCCATGTGTCCACCAGTACTATCCCATGCGTCCACCAGTCGTATCCCATGTGTCCACCAGTAGTATCCTTTGTGTCCACCAGTACTATCCCATGTGTCCAACAGTAGTGTCCCTTGTCTCCACCAGTAGTATCCATTCTGTCCACCAGTACTATCCCATGTGTCCACCAGTAGTATCCATTGTGTCCACCAGTACTATCCCATGTGTCCAACAGAAGTGTCCATTGTCTCCACCAGTAGTATCCATTCTGTGCACCAGTACTATCCCATGTGTCCACCAGTAGTATCCTTTGTGTCCACCAGTACTAGCCCATGTGTCCAACAGTAGTGTCCCTTGTCTCCACCAGTAGTATCCATTCTGTCCACCAGTACTATCCCATGTGTCCACCAGTAGTACTATCCCATGTGTCCAGCAGTAATATCTCATGTGTCCACCAATAATATCCCATATGTCCACCAGTAGTATCCATGTGTCCACCAGTACTATCCCATGTGTCCAAAAGTATTATCCCATGTGTCCACCAGTAGTATCCCATGTGTCCACCAGTACTATCCCATGTGTCCAACAGTATTATCCCATGTGTCCACCAGTACTATCCCATGTGTCCAACAGTATTATCCCATGTGTCCACAGTAGTACTATCCCATGTGTCCACCAGTACTATCCCATGTGTCCACCAGTAGTATCCATTGTGTCCACCAGTACTATCCCATGTGTCCACCAGTAGTACTATCCCATGTGTCCACCAGTACTATCCCATGTGTCCAACAGTATTATCCCATGTGTCCACAGTAGTACTATCCCATGTGTCCACCAATAGTATCCATTGTGTCCACCAGTACTATCCCATGTGTCCACCAGTAGTACTATCCCATGTGTCCACCAGTAGCACTATTTCATGTGTTCACCAGTAGTAGTATCCCATGTGTCCACCAGTGGTATCCCATGTGTCCAATGGTAGTATCCCAGGTGTTCACCAGTACTATCCCATGTGTCCACCAGTAGTATTCCATGCGTCCACCAGTAGTACGGTCCCATGTGTCCACCAGTACTATCCCATGTGTCCACCATTAGTATCCCATTTGTCCACCAGTAGTAACCCATGTGTCCAACAATACTATCCCATGTGTCAACCAGTAGTGTCCCATGTGTCCACCAGGAGTACTAACTCATGTGTCCATCAGTAATATCCCGTGCGTCCACCAGTATTATCCCATATTTCCACTAGTACTAACACATGTGACCATCAGTACTATCCCAAGTGTCCATAGTAGTAGTATCACATGTGTCAACCAATGATATCCCGTGTGTCCATTACCAGTACTTTCCCCTGTGTCCACCAGTAGTACTTTCCCATGTGGCCACCAGTAGTATCCCATGTGTCGAACAATACTATCCCATGTGTCCAGCAGTAGTACTATCCCATGTGTCCATTTGTAGTATCCCTTGTGTCCACCAGTAGTATCCCATGTGTCCACCAGTACTATCCCATTTGTCCAGCAGTACTATCCCATGTGTCCACCAGTACTGTCCCATGTGTCCACCAGTAGTATCCCATGTATCCACCAGGAGTACTAACTCATGTGTCCAGCAGTACTATCCCGTGCGTCCACCAGTAATACCCCATGTGTCCACCAGTACTATCCCATGTGTCGACCAGTAGTGTCTCATGTGTCCACCAGGAGTACTAACTCATGTGTCCATCAGTACTATCCCGTGCATCCACCAGTATTATTCCATGTATCCACCAGTACTAACCCATGTGACCATCAGTAGTATCCCATGTGTCCACCAGTAGTATCCCATGTGTCCACCAGGAGTACTAACTCATGTGTCCATCAGTACTAACCCGTGCGTCCACCAGTATCATCCCATATTTCCACCAGTACTAACACATGTGACCATCAGTACTATCCCAAGTGTCCATAGTAGTAGTATCCCATGTATCAACCAATAATATCCCATGTGTCCACCAGTACTATCCCATGTGTCCACCAGCACTATCCCATGTGTCCACCAGTAGAATCCAATGTGTCCACCAGCAGTATCCCATGTGTCCACCAGTACTATCCCATGTGACCAGCGGTAGTATCCCATGTGTCCAGCACTAGTATCCCATGTGTCCACCAGTAGTATCCCATGTGTCCACCAGTACTATCCCATGCGTCCACCAGTTGTATCCCATGTGTCCACCAGTAATATCCTTTGTGTCCACCAGTACTATCCCATGTGTCCAACAGTAGTGTCCCTTGTCTCCACCTGTAGTATCCATTGTGTCCACCAGTACTATCCCATGTGTCCAACAGAAGTGTCCATTGTCTCCACCAGTAGTATCCATTCTGTGCACCAGTACTATCCCATGTGTCCACCAGTAGTATCCTTTGTGTCCACCAGTACTAGCCCATGTGTCCAACAGTAGTGTCCCTTGTCTCCACCAGTAGTATCCATTCTGTCCACCAGTACTATCCCATGTGTCCACCAGTAGTACTATCCCATGTGTCCACCAGTAGCACTATTTCATGTGTTCACCAGAAGTAGTATCCCATGTGTACACCAGTAGTATCCCAAGTGTCGAATTGTAGTATCCCAGGTGTTCACCAGATGTATCCCATGTGTCCAATGGTAGTATCCCAGGTGTTCACCAGTACTATCCCATGTGTCCACCAGTAGTATTCCACGCGTCCACCAGTAGTATCCCATGTGTCCACCACTAGTATCCCATTTGTCCACCAGTACTATCCCATGTGTCCATTACCAGTACTATCCCATGTATCCACCAGTAGTACTATCCCATCTGTCCACCAGTACTATCCCATGTGTTCACCAGTAGTACTATCTCATGTGTCCACCAATAATATCCCATGTGTCCACCAGTAGTACTATCCCATGTGTCCACCAGTAGCACTATTTCATGTGTTCACCAGTAGTAATATCCCATGTGTCCACCAGTACTATCCCATGTGTCCACCTGTACTGTCCCATGTGTCCACCAGTAGTACTATCCCATGTGTCCAACAGTAGTATCCCATGTGTCCACAGTAGTACTATCCCATGTGTCCACCAATAGTATCCATTGTGTCCACCAGTACTATCCCATGTGTCCACCAGTAGTACTATCCCATGTGTCCACCAGTAGCACTATTTCATGTGTTCACCAGTAGTAGTATCCCATGTGTCCACCAGTGGTATCCCATGTGTCCAATGGTAGTATCCCAGGTGTTCACCAGTACTATCCCATGTGTCCACCAGTAGTATTCCATGCGTCCACCAGTAGTACGGTCCCATGTGTCCACCAGTACTATCCCATGTGTCCACCATTAGTATCCCATTTGTCCACCAGTAGTAACCCATGTGTCCAACAATACTATCCCATGTGTCAACCAGTAGTGTCCCATGTGTCCACCAGGAGTACTAACTCATGTGTCCATCAGTAATATCCCGTGCGTCCACCAGTATTATCCCATATTTCCACTAGTACTAACACATGTGACCATCAGTACTATCCCAAGTGTCCATAGTAGTAGTATCACATGTGTCAACCAATGATATCCCGTGTGTCCATTACCAGTACTTTCCCATGTGGCCACCAGTAGTATCCCATGTGTCCAACAATACTATCCCATGTGTCCAGCAGTAGTACTATCCCATGTGTCCATTTGTAGTATCCCTTGTGTCCACCAGTAGTATCCCATGTGTCCACCAGTACTATCCCATTTGTCCAGCAGTACTATCCCATGTGTCCACCCGTACTGTCCCATGTGTCCACCAGTAGTATCCCATGTATCCACCAGGAGTACTAACTCATGTGTCCAGCAGTACTATCCCGTGCGTCCACCAGTAATACCCCATGTGTCCACCAGTACTATCCCAAGTGTCGACCAGTAGTGTCCCATGTGTCCACCAGGAGTACTAACTCATGTGTCCACCAGTACTATCCCGTGCATCCACCAGTATTATTCCATGTATCCACCAGTACTAACCCATGTGACCATCAGTAGTATCCCATGTGTCCACCAGTAGTATCCCATGTGTCCACCAGGAGTACTAACTCATGTGTCCATCAGTACTAACCCGTGCGTCCACCAGTATCATCCCATATTTCCACCAGTACTAACACATGTGACCATCAGTACTATCCCAAGTGTACATAGTAGTAGTATCCCATGTATCAACCAATAATATCCCATGTGTCCACCAGTACTATCCCATGTGTCCACCAGCACTATCCCATGTGTCCACCAGTAGAATCCAATGTGTCCACCAGCAGTATCCCATGTGTCCACCAGTACTATCCCATGTGACCAGCGGTAGTATCCCATGTGTCCAGCACTAGTATCCCATGTGTCCACCAGTAGTATCCCATGTGTCCACCAGTACTATCCCATGCGTCCACCAGTTGTATCCCATGTGTCCACCAGTAGTATCCTTTGTGTCCACCAGTACTATCCCATGTGTCCAACAGTAGTGTCCCTTGTCTCCACCTGTAGTATCCATTGTGTCCACCAGTACTATCCCATGTGTCCAACAGAAGTGTCCATTGTCTCCACCAGTAGTATCCATTCTGTGCACCAGTACTATCCCATGTGTCCACCAGTAGTATCCTTTGTGTCCACCAGTACTAGCCCATGTGTCCAACAGTAGTGTCCCTTGTCTCCACCAGTAGTATCCATTCTGTCCACCAGTACTATCCCATGTGTCCACCAGTAGTACTATCCCATGTGTCCACCAGTAGCACTATTTCATGTGTTCACCAGAAGTAGTATCCCATGTGTACACCAGTAGTATCCCAAGTGTCGAATTGTAGTATCCCAGGTGTTCACCAGATGTATCCCATGTGTCCAATGGTAGTATCCCAGGTGTTCACCAGTACTATCCCATGTGTCCACCAGTAGTATTCCATGCGTCCACCAGTAGTATCCCATGTGTCCACCACTAGTATCCCATTTGTCCACCAGTACTATCCCATGTGTCCATTACCAGTACTATCCCATGTATCCACCAGTAGTACTATCCCATCTGTCCACCAGTACTATCCCATGTGTTCACCAGTAGTACTATCTCATGTGTCCACCAATAATATCCCATGTGTCCACCAGTAGTACTATCCCATGTGTCCACCAGTAGCACTATTTCATGTGTTCACCAGTAGTAATATCCCATGTGTCCACCAGTACTATCCCATGTGTCCACCTGTACTGTCCCATGTGTCCACCAGTAGTACTATCCCATGTGTCCAACAGTAGTATCCCATGTGTCCACCAGTAGTATTATCCCATGTGTCCAACAATACTATCCCAAGTGTCCACCAGTAGTATCGCATGTGTCCAGTAGTACTTTCCCATGTGTTCACCAGTACTATCCCATGTATCCACCAGTAGTATCCCCTGTGTCCACCAGTACTATCCCATGTGGCCACCAGTAGTATCCCATGTGTCCACCAGTATTATCCCATGTGTCCACCAGTAGTACTATCCCATGTGTCCACCAGTAGTACTATCCCATGTGTCCACTAGTACTATCCCATGTGTCCACCAGTACTTCCCCATGTGTCCATCAGTCGTACTATCCCATGTGTCCACCAGTAGTACTATCCCATGTGTCCACTAGTACTATCCCATGTGTCCAACAGTACTATCCCATCTGTCCACCAGTACTTTCCCATGTGCCCTCTTGTACTAGCCCATGTGTCCAGCAGTACTTTCCCAAGTGTCCACCAGTACTATCACATGTGTCCACCAGTATTATCCCATGTGTCCACCAGTAGTATCCCATGTGTCCACCAGTACTATCCCATGTGTCCACCATTACTATCCCATGTGTCCACCAGTAGTATCCCATTTGTCCACCAGTACTATCCCATGTGTCCACCAGTAGTACTATCCCATGTGTCCACTAGTACTATCCCATGTGTCCACCAGTACTATCCCATGTGTCCACTAGTACTATCCCATGTGTCCACCAGTACTATCCCATGTGTCCACTAGTAGTACTATCCCCTGTGTCCACCAGTAGTACTAGCCCATATGTCTGCCAGTCATACTATCCAATGTGTCCAGCAGTAGTATCTCATGTGTCCACCAGTAGTACTATCCCTTGTGTCCACCAGGAGAATCCCATGTGTCCACCAGTAGTAGTATCCCATGTGTCCACCAGTAGTATCCCATGTGTCTACCAGAACCATCCTATGTGTCCACCAGTAGTGTCCCATATGTCCACCAGTAGTATCCCATGTGTCCACCAGAACTATCACATGTGTCTACCAGGACAATACCATGTGTCCAACAATACTATCCCATGTGTCCACCAGTAGTATCTCATGTGTCCACTAGTACTATCCTATGTGTCCACCAGTAGTATCCCATATGTCCACCAGTAGTATCTCATGTGTCCACTAGTACTATCCCATGTGCCCACCAGTAGTATCCCATTTGTCCAATGGCAGTATCCCAGGTGTTCACCAGGACTATTCCATGCGTCCACCAGTAGTACTATCCCATGTGTCCACCAGTAGTACGATCCCATATGTCCACCAGTACTATCCCATGTGTCCACCAGTAGTACTATCCCATGCATCCACCAGTACTATCCTATGTGTCCACCAGTAGCACTATCCCATGTGTCCACCAGTAGTACTATCCCCATGTCCAACAGTAGCACTATCCCATGTGTCCACCAGTAGCACTATCCCATGTGTCCACCAGTAGCACTATCCCATGCGTCCACCAGTCCTATCTCATGTAGCCACCCATAATATCCCATGTGTCCACCAGTTGTATCCAATGTGTCCACCAGTAGTATCCCATGTGTCCACCAGTAGTCCTATCTCATGTGTCCACCAGTACTATCTCATGTGTCCACCAATAATATCCCATGTGTCCACCAGTAGTATCCCATGTGTCCACCACTAGTACTATCCCATGTGTCCAGCAGCAATATCTCATGTGTCCACCAATAATATCCCATATGTCCACCAGTAGTATCCCATGTGTCCACCAGTACTATCCCATGTGTCCAACAGTATTATCCCATGTGTCCACCAGTAGTATCCTATGTGTCCACCAGTACTATCCCATGTGTCCAACAGTATTATCCCATGTGTCCACCAGTACTATCCCATGTGTCCAACAGTATTATCCCATGTGTCCACAGTAGTACTATCCCATGTGTCCACCAGTACTATCCCATGTGTCCACCAGTAGTATCCATTGTGTCCACCAGTAATATCCCATGTGTCCACCAGTAGCACTATTTCATGTGTTCACCAGTAGTAGTATCCCATGTGTCCACCAGTAGTATCCCATGTGTCCAATGGTAGTATCCCAGGTGTTCACCAGTACTATCCCATGTGTCCACCAGTAGTATTCCATGCGTCCACCAGTAGTACGGTCCCATGTGTCCACCAGTACTATCCCATGTGTCCACCACTAGTATCCCATTTGTCCACCAGTAGTAACCCATGTGTCCAACAATACTATCCCATGTGTCAATCAGTAGTGTCCCATGTGTCCACCAGGAGTACTAACTCATGTGTCCATCAGTAATATCCTGTGCGTCCACCAGTATTATCCCATATTTCCACTAGTACTAACACATGTGACCATCAGTACTATCCCAAGTGTCCATAGTAGTAGTATCACATGTGTCAACCAATAATATCCCGTGTGTCCATTACCAGTACTTTCCCCGGTGTCCACCAGTAGTACTTTCCCATGTGGCCACCAGTAGTATCCCATGTGTCCAACAATACTATCCCATGTGCAACACGGTGGCATAGTGGTTAGCACTGGTGCCTCACAGCGCCAGAGACCCGGGTTCGAATCTGGCCTCGGGTGACTGTCTGTGTGGAGTTTGCACATTCTCCCCGTGTCTGCGTGGGTTTCCTCCGGGTGCTCCGGTTTCCTCCCACAGTCCAAAAATGTGCGGGTTAGGTTGATTTGGCTATGATAAATTGACCCTTAGTGTTAGGGGGGGATTAAATATGTGGGGTTACAGGGATAGGATGGGATATGTTAGGGGGAATTAAATACGTGGGGGAACGGGGATAGGGTGGGATATGTGTCGGTGCAGGCTCGATGGGGATTCTGTGTGAGAAAGCAGGGACAGGGTACTGGATTTGGATGATCAGCCATGATCGTATTGAATGGTGGAGCAGGCTCGACGGGCCGAATGGCCTACTCCTGCTCCTAATTTCTATGTTTCTATGTTTCTATGTGTCCAGCAGTAGTACTATCCCATGTGTCCACTTGTAGTATCCCTTGTGTCCACCAGTAGTATCCCATGTGTCCACCAGTACTATCCCATTTGTCCACCAGTACTATCCCTTGTGTCCACCAGTACTGTCCCATGTGTCCACCAGTAGTATCCCATGTATCCAGCAGGAGTACTAACTCATGTGTCCAGCAGTACTATCCCGTGCGTCCACCAGTAATACCCCATGTGTCCACCAGTACTATCCCATGTGTCGACCAGCAGTGTCCCATGTGTCCACCAGGAGTACTAACTCATGTGTCCATCAGTACTATCCCGTGCATCCACCAGTATTATCCCATGTTTCCACCAGTACTAACCCATGTGACCATCAGTAGTATCCCATGTGTCCACCAGTAGTATCCCATGTGTCCACCAGGAGTACTAACTCATGTGTCCATCAGTACTATCCCGTGCGTCCACCAGTATTATCCCATGTTTCCACCAGTACTAACCCATGTGACCATCAGTAGTATCCCATGTGTCCACCAGTAGTATCCCATGTGTCCACCAGGAGTACTAACTCATGTGTCCATCAGTACTAACCCGTGCGTCCACCAGTATCATCCCATATTTCCACCAGTACTAACACATGTGACCATCAGTACTATCCCAAGTGTCCATAGTAATAATATCCCATGTGTCCACCAGTACTATCCCCTGTGTCCACCAGTACTATCCCATGTGTCCACCAGCACTATCCCATGTGTCCACCAGTAGAATCCAATGTGTCCACCAGCAGTATCCCATGTGTCCACCAGTACTATCCCATGTGACCAGTGGTAGTATCCCATGTGTCCAGCACTAGTATCCCATGTGTCCACCAGTAGTATCCCATGTGTCCACCAGTACTATCCCATGCGTCCACCAGTCGTATCCCATGTGTCCACCAGTAGTATCCTTTGTGTCCACCAGTACTATCCCATGTGTCCAACAGTAGTGTCCCTTGTCTCCACCAGTAGTATCCATTCTGTCCACCAGTACTATCCCATGTGTCCACCAGTAGTATCCATTGTGTCCACCAGTACTATCCCATGTGTCCAACAGAAGTGTCCATTGTCTCCACCAGTAGTATCCATTCTGTGCACCAGTACTATCCCATGTGTCCACCAGTAGTATCCTTTGTGTCCACCAGTACTAGCCCATGTGTCCAACAGTAGTGTCCCTTGTCTCCACCAGTAGTATCCATTCTGTCCACCAGTACTATCCCATGTGTCCACCAGTAGTACTATCCCATGTGTCCAGCAGTAATATCTCATGTGTCCACCAATAATATCCCATATGTCCACCAGTAGTATCCATGTGTCCACCAGTACTATCCCATGTGTCCAAAAGTATTATCCCATGTGTCCACCAGTAGTATCCCATGTGTCCACCAGTACTATCCCATGTGTCCAACAGTATTATCCCATGTGTCCACCAGTACTATCCCATGTGTCCAACAGTATTATCCCATGTGTCCACAGTAGTACTATCCCATGTGTCCACCAGTACTATCCCATGTGTCCACCAGTAGTATCCATTGTGTCCACCAGTACTATCCCATGTGTCCACCAGTAGTACTATCCCATGTGTCCACCAGTACTATCCCATGTGTCCAACAGTATTATCCCATGTGTCCACAGTAGTACTATCCCATGTGTCCACCAATAGTATCCATTGTGTCCACCAGTACTATCCCATGTGTCCACCAGTAGTACTATCCCATGTGTCCACCAGTAGCACTATTTCATGTGTTCACCAGTAGTAGTATCCCATGTGTCCACCAGTGGTATCCCATGTGTCCAATGGTAGTATCCCAGGTGTTCACCAGTACTATCCCATGTGTCCACCAGTAGTATTCCATGCGTCCACCAGTAGTACGGTCCCATGTGTCCACCAGTACTATCCCATGTGTCCACCATTAGTATCCCATTTGTCCACCAGTAGTAACCCATGTGTCCAACAATACTATCCCATGTGTCAACCAGTAGTGTCCCATGTGTCCACCAGGAGTACTAACTCATGTGTCCATCAGTAATATCCCGTGCGTCCACCAGTATTATCCCATATTTCCACTAGTACTAACACATGTGACCATCAGTACTATCCCAAGTGTCCATAGTAGTAGTATCACATGTGTCAACCAATGATATCCCGTGTGTCCATTACCAGTACTTTCCCCTGTGTCCACCAGTAGTACTTTCCCATGTGGCCACCAGTAGTATCCCATGTGTCGAACAATACTATCCCATGTGTCCAGCAGTAGTACTATCCCATGTGTCCATTTGTAGTATCCCTTGTGTCCACCAGTAGTATCCCATGTGTCCACCAGTACTATCCCATTTGTCCAGCAGTACTATCCCATGTGTCCACCAGTACTGTCCCATGTGTCCACCAGTAGTATCCCATGTATCCACCAGGAGTACTAACTCATGTGTCCAGCAGTACTATCCCGTGCGTCCACCAGTAATACCCCATGTGTCCACCAGTACTATCCCATGTGTCGACCAGTAGTGTCTCATGTGTCCACCAGGAGTACTAACTCATGTGTCCATCAGTACTATCCCGTGCATCCACCAGTATTATTCCATGTATCCACCAGTACTAACCCATGTGACCATCAGTAGTATCCCATGTGTCCACCAGTAGTATCCCATGTGTCCACCAGGAGTACTAACTCATGTGTCCATCAGTACTAACCCGTGCGTCCACCAGTATCATCCCATATTTCCACCAGTACTAACACATGTGACCATCAGTACTATCCCAAGTGTCCATAGTAGTAGTATCCCATGTATCAACCAATAATATCCCATGTGTCCACCAGTACTATCCCATGTGTCCACCAGCACTATCCCATGTGTCCACCAGTAGAATCCAATGTGTCCACCAGCAGTATCCCATGTGTCCACCAGTACTATCCCATGTGACCAGCGGTAGTATCCCATGTGTCCAGCACTAGTATCCCATGTGTCCACCAGTAGTATCCCATGTGTCCACCAGTACTATCCCATGCGTCCACCAGTTGTATCCCATGTGTCCACCAGTAATATCCTTTGTGTCCACCAGTACTATCCCATGTGTCCAACAGTAGTGTCCCTTGTCTCCACCTGTAGTATCCATTGTGTCCACCAGTACTATCCCATGTGTCCAACAGAAGTGTCCATTGTCTCCACCAGTAGTATCCATTCTGTGCACCAGTACTATCCCATGTGTCCACCAGTAGTATCCTTTGTGTCCACCAGTACTAGCCCATGTGTCCAACAGTAGTGTCCCTTGTCTCCACCAGTAGTATCCATTCTGTCCACCAGTACTATCCCATGTGTCCACCAGTAGTACTATCCCATGTGTCCACCAGTAGCACTATTTCATGTGTTCACCAGAAGTAGTATCCCATGTGTACACCAGTAGTATCCCAAGTGTCGAATTGTAGTATCCCAGGTGTTCACCAGATGTATCCCATGTGTCCAATGGTAGTATCCCAGGTGTTCACCAGTACTATCCCATGTGTCCACCAGTAGTATTCCACGCGTCCACCAGTAGTATCCCATGTGTCCACCACTAGTATCCCATTTGTCCACCAGTACTATCCCATGTGTCCATTACCAGTACTATCCCATGTATCCACCAGTAGTACTATCCCATCTGTCCACCAGTACTATCCCATGTGTTCACCAGTAGTACTATCTCATGTGTCCACCAATAATATCCCATGTGTCCACCAGTAGTACTATCCCATGTGTCCACCAGTAGCACTATTTCATGTGTTCACCAGTAGTAATATCCCATGTGTCCACCAGTACTATCCCATGTGTCCACCTGTACTGTCCCATGTGTCCACCAGTAGTACTATCCCATGTGTCCAACAGTAGTATCCCATGTGTCCACAGTAGTACTATCCCATGTGTCCACCAATAGTATCCATTGTGTCCACCAGTACTATCCCATGTGTCCACCAGTAGTACTATCCCATGTGTCCACCAGTAGCACTATTTCATGTGTTCACCAGTAGTAGTATCCCATGTGTCCACCAGTGGTATCCCATGTGTCCAATGGTAGTATCCCAGGTGTTCACCAGTACTATCCCATGTGTCCACCAGTAGTATTCCATGCGTCCACCAGTAGTACGGTCCCATGTGTCCACCAGTACTATCCCATGTGTCCACCATTAGTATCCCATTTGTCCACCAGTAGTAACCCATGTGTCCAACAATACTATCCCATGTGTCAACCAGTAGTGTCCCATGTGTCCACCAGGAGTACTAACTCATGTGTCCATCAGTAATATCCCGTGCGTCCACCAGTATTATCCCATATTTCCACTAGTACTAACACATGTGACCATCAGTACTATCCCAAGTGTCCATAGTAGTAGTATCACATGTGTCAACCAATGATATCCCGTGTGTCCATTACCAGTACTTTCCCATGTGGCCACCAGTAGTATCCCATGTGTCCAACAATACTATCCCATGTGTCCAGCAGTAGTACTATCCCATGTGTCCATTTGTAGTATCCCTTGTGTCCACCAGTAGTATCCCATGTGTCCACCAGTACTATCCCATTTGTCCAGCAGTACTATCCCATGTGTCCACCCGTACTGTCCCATGTGTCCACCAGTAGTATCCCATGTATCCACCAGGAGTACTAACTCATGTGTCCAGCAGTACTATCCCGTGCGTCCACCAGTAATACCCCATGTGTCCACCAGTACTATCCCAAGTGTCGACCAGTAGTGTCCCATGTGTCCACCAGGAGTACTAACTCATGTGTCCACCAGTACTATCCCGTGCATCCACCAGTATTATTCCATGTATCCACCAGTACTAACCCATGTGACCATCAGTAGTATCCCATGTGTCCACCAGTAGTATCCCATGTGTCCACCAGGAGTACTAACTCATGTGTCCATCAGTACTAACCCGTGCGTCCACCAGTATCATCCCATATTTCCACCAGTACTAACACATGTGACCATCAGTACTATCCCAAGTGTACATAGTAGTAGTATCCCATGTATCAACCAATAATATCCCATGTGTCCACCAGTACTATCCCATGTGTCCACCAGCACTATCCCATGTGTCCACCAGTAGAATCCAATGTGTCCACCAGCAGTATCCCATGTGTCCACCAGTACTATCCCATGTGACCAGCGGTAGTATCCCATGTGTCCAGCACTAGTATCCCATGTGTCCACCAGTAGTATCCCATGTGTCCACCAGTACTATCCCATGCGTCCACCAGTTGTATCCCATGTGTCCACCAGTAGTATCCTTTGTGTCCACCAGTACTATCCCATGTGTCCAACAGTAGTGTCCCTTGTCTCCACCTGTAGTATCCATTGTGTCCACCAGTACTATCCCATGTGTCCAACAGAAGTGTCCATTGTCTCCACCAGTAGTATCCATTCTGTGCACCAGTACTATCCCATGTGTCCACCAGTAGTATCCTTTGTGTCCACCAGTACTAGCCCATGTGTCCAACAGTAGTGTCCCTTGTCTCCACCAGTAGTATCCATTCTGTCCACCAGTACTATCCCATGTGTCCACCAGTAGTACTATCCCATGTGTCCACCAGTAGCACTATTTCATGTGTTCACCAGAAGTAGTATCCCATGTGTACACCAGTAGTATCCCAAGTGTCGAATTGTAGTATCCCAGGTGTTCACCAGATGTATCCCATGTGTCCAATGGTAGTATCCCAGGTGTTCACCAGTACTATCCCATGTGTCCACCAGTAGTATTCCATGCGTCCACCAGTAGTATCCCATGTGTCCACCACTAGTATCCCATTTGTCCACCAGTACTATCCCATGTGTCCATTACCAGTACTATCCCATGTATCCACCAGTAGTACTATCCCATCTGTCCACCAGTACTATCCCATGTGTTCACCAGTAGTACTATCTCATGTGTCCACCAATAATATCCCATGTGTCCACCAGTAGTACTATCCCATGTGTCCACCAGTAGCACTATTTCATGTGTTCACCAGTAGTAATATCCCATGTGTCCACCAGTACTATCCCATGTGTCCACCTGTACTGTCCCATGTGTCCACCAGTAGTACTATCCCATGTGTCCAACAGTAGTATCCCATGTGTCCACCAGTAGTATTATCCCATGTGTCCAACAATACTATCCCAAGTGTCCACCAGTAGTATCGCATGTGTCCAGTAGTACTTTCCCATGTGTTCACCAGTACTATCCCATGTATCCACCAGTAGTATCCCCTGTGTCCACCAGTAGTATCCCATGTGTCCAACAATACTATCCCAAGTGTCCACCAGTAGTATCGCATGTGTCCAGCAGTACTATCCCATGTGTCCACCAGTACTGTCCCATGTGTCCACCAGTAGTACCCCATGTGTCCACCAGTACTATCCCATGTGTCGACCAGTAGTGTCCCATGTGTCCACCAGGAGTACTAACTCATGTGTCCATCAGTACTATCCCGTGCGTCCACCAGTATCATCCCATATTTCCACCAGTACTAACACATGTGACCATCAGTACTATCCCAAGTGTCCATAGTAGCAGTATCCCATGTGTCAACCAATAATATCCCATGTGTCCACCAGTACTATCCCCTGTGTCCACCAGTACTATCCCATGTGTCCACCAGCAGTATCCCATGTGTCCACCAGTACGATCGCATGTGTCCACCAGCACTATCCCATGTGTCCACCAGTAGAATCCCATGTGTCCACCAGCAGTATCCCATGTGTCCACCAGTACTATCCCATGTGACCAGCAGTAGTATCCCATGTGTCCAGCATTAGTAGCCCATGTGTCCACCAGTAGTACCCCATGTGTCCACCAGTAGCATCCCATGTGACCACCAGTACTATCCCATGTGTCCACCAGTCGTATCCCATGTGTCCACCAGTAGTATCCCATGTGTCCACCAGTAGCATCCCATGTGTCCACCAGTACTATCCCATGTGTCCACCAGTACTATCCCATGTGTTCACCAGTACTATCCCATGCGTCCACCAGTTGTATCCCATGTGTCCACCAGTAGTATCCTTTGTGTCCACCAGTACTATCCCATGTGTCCAACAGTAGTGTCCCTTGTCTCCACCTGTAGTATCCATTGTGTCCACCAGTACTATCCCATGTGTCCAACAGAAGTGTCCATTGTCTCCACCAGTAGTATCCATTCTGTGCACCAGTACTATCCCATGTGTCCACCAGTAGTATCCTTTGTGTCCACCAGTACTAGCCCATGTGTCCAACAGTAGTGTCCCTTGTCTCCACCAGTAGTATCCATTCTGTCCACCAGTACTATCCCATGTGTCCACCAGTAGTACTATCCCATGTGTCCACCAGTAGCACTATTTCATGTGTTCACCAGAAGTAGTATCCCATGTGTACACCAGTAGTATCCCAAGTGTCGAATTGTAGTATCCCAGGTGTTCACCAGATGTATCCCATGTGTCCAATGGTAGTATCCCAGGTGTTCACCAGTACTATCCCATGTGTCCACCAGTAGTATTCCATGCGTCCACCAGTAGTATCCCATGTGTCCACCACTAGTATCCCATTTGTCCACCAGTACTATCCCATGTGTCCATTACCAGTACTATCCCATGTATCCACCAGTAGTACTATCCCATCTGTCCACCAGTATTATCCCATGTTTCCACCAGTACTAACCCATGTGACCATCAGTAGTATCCCATGTGTCCACCAGTAGTATCCCATGTGTCCACCAGGAGTACTAACTCATGTGTCCATCAGTACTAACCCGTGCGTCCACCAGTATCATCCCATATTTCCACCAGTACTAACACATGTGACCATCAGTACTATCCCAAGTGTCCATAGTAGTAGTATCCCATGTATCAACCAATAATATCCCATGTGTCCACCAGTACTATCCCCTGTGTCCACCAGTACTATCCCATGTGTCCACCAGCACTATCCCATGTGTCCACCAGTAGAATCCAATGTGTCCACCAGCAGTATCCCATGTGTCCACCAGTACTATCCCATGTGACCAGTGGTAGTATCCCATGTGTCCAGCACTAGTATCCCATGTGTCCACCAGTAGTATCCCATGTGTCCACCAGTACTATCCCATGCGTCCACCAGTCGTATCCCATGTGTCCACCAGTAGTATCCTTTGTGTCCACCAGTACTATCCCATGTGTCCAACAGTAGTGTCCCTTGTCTCCACCAGTAGTATCCATTCTGTCCACCAGTACTATCCCATGTGTCCACCAGTAGTATCCATTGTGTCCACCAGTACTATCCCATGTGTCCAACAGAAGTGTCCATTGTCTCCACCAGTAGTATCCATTCTGTGCACCAGTACTATCCCATGTGTCCACCAGTAGTATCCTTTGTGTCCACCAGTACTAGCCCATGTGTCCAACAGTAGTGTCCCTTGTCTCCACCAGTAGTATCCATTCTGTCCACCAGTACTATCCCATGTGTCCACCAGTAGTACTATCCCATGTGTCCAGCAGTAATATCTCATGTGTCCACCAATAATATCCCATATGTCCACCAGTAGTATCCATGTGTCCACCAGTACTATCCCATGTGTCCAAAAGTATTATCCCATGTGTCCACCAGTAGTATCCCATGTGTCCACCAGTACTATCCCATGTGTCCAACAGTATTATCCCATGTGTCCACCAGTACTATCCCATGTGTCCAACAGTATTATCCCATGTGTCCACAGTAGTACTATCCCATGTGTCCACCAGTACTATCCCATGTGTCCACCAGTAGTATCCATTGTGTCCACCAGTACTATCCCATGTGTCCACCAGTAGTACTATCCCATGTGTCCACCAGTACTATCCCATGTGTCCAACAGTATTATCCCATGTGTCCACAGTAGTACTATCCCATGTGTCCACCAATAGTATCCATTGTGTCCACCAGTACTATCCCATGTGTCCACCAGTAGTACTATCCCATGTGTCCACCAGTAGCACTATTTCATGTGTTCACCAGTAGTAGTATCCCATGTGTCCACCAGTGGTATCCCATGTGTCCAATGGTAGTATCCCAGGTGTTCACCAGTACTATCCCATGTGTCCACCAGTAGTATTCCATGCGTCCACCAGTAGTACGGTCCCATGTGTCCACCAGTACTATCCCATGTGTCCACCATTAGTATCCCATTTGTCCACCAGTAGTAACCCATGTGTCCAACAATACTATCCCATGTGTCAACCAGTAGTGTCCCATGTGTCCACCAGGAGTACTAACTCATGTGTCCATCAGTAATATCCCGTGCGTCCACCAGTATTATCCCATATTTCCACTAGTACTAACACATGTGACCATCAGTACTATCCCAAGTGTCCATAGTAGTAGTATCACATGTGTCAACCAATGATATCCCGTGTGTCCATTACCAGTACTTTCCCCTGTGTCCACCAGTAGTACTTTCCCATGTGGCCACCAGTAGTATCCCATGTGTCGAACAATACTATCCCATGTGTCCAGCAGTAGTACTATCCCATGTGTCCATTTGTAGTATCCCTTGTGTCCACCAGTAGTATCCCATGTGTCCACCAGTACTATCCCATTTGTCCAGCAGTACTATCCCATGTGTCCACCAGTACTGTCCCATGTGTCCACCAGTAGTATCCCATGTATCCACCAGGAGTACTAACTCATGTGTCCAGCAGTACTATCCCGTGCGTCCACCAGTAATACCCCATGTGTCCACCAGTACTATCCCATGTGTCGACCAGTAGTGTCCCATGTGTCCACCAGGAGTACTAACTCATGTGTCCATCAGTACTATCCCGTGCATCCACCAGTATTATTCCATGTATCCACCAGTACTAACCCATGTGACCATCAGTAGTATCCCATGTGTCCACCAGTAGTATCCCATGTGTCCACCAGGAGTACTAACTCATGTGTCCATCAGTGCTAACCCGTGCGTCCACCAGTATCATCCCATATTTCCACCAGTACTAACACATGTGACCATCAGTACTTTCCCAAGTGTCCATAGTAGCAGTATCCCATGTATCAACCAATAATATCCCATGTGTCCACCAGTACTATCCCATGTGTCCACCAGCACTATCCCATGTGTCCACCAGTAGAATCCAATGTGTCCACCAGCAGTATCCCATGTGTCCACCAGTACTATCCCATGTGACCAGCGGTAGTATCCCATGTGTCCAGCACTAGTATCCCATGTGTCCACCAGTAGTATCCCATGTGTCCACCAGTACTATCCCATGCGTCCACCAGTTGTATCCCATGTGTCCACCAGTAATATCCTTTGTGTCCACCAGTACTATCCCATGTGTCCAACAGTAGTGTCCCTTGTCTCCACCTGTAGTATCCATTGTGTCCACCAGTACTATCCCATGTGTCCAACAGAAGTGTCCATTGTCTCCACCAGTAGTATCCATTCTGTGCACCAGTACTATCCCATGTGTCCACCAGTAGTATCCTTTGTGTCCACCAGTACTAGCCCATGTGTCCAACAGTAGTGTCCCTTGTCTCCACCAGTAGTATCCATTCTGTCCACCAGTACTATCCCATGTGTCCACCAGTAGTACTATCCCATGTGTCCACCAGTAGCACTATTTCATGTGTTCACCAGAAGTAGTATCCCATGTGTACACCAGTAGTATCCCAAGTGTCGAATTGTAGTATCCCAGGTGTTCACCAGATGTATCCCATGTGTCCAATGGTAGTATCCCAGGTGTTCACCAGTACTATCCCATGTGTCCACCAGTAGTATTCCATGCGTCCACCAGTAGTATCCCATGTGTCCACCACTAGTATCCCATTTGTCCACCAGTACTATCCCATGTGTCCATTACCAGTACTATCCCATGTATCCACCAGTAGTACTATCCCATCTGTCCACCAGTACTATCCCATGTGTTCACCAGTAGTACTATCTCATGTGTCCACCAATAATATCCCATGTGTCCACCAGTAGTACTATCCCATGTGTCCACCAGTAGCACTATTTCATGTGTTCACCAGTAGTAATATCCCATGTGTCCACCAGTACTATCCCATGTGTCCACCTGTACTGTCCCATGTGTCCACCAGTAGTACTATCCCATGTGTCCAACAGTAGTATCCCATGTGTCCACAGTAGTACTATCCCATGTGTCCACCAATAGTATCCATTGTGTCCACCAGTACTATCCCATGTGTCCACCAGTAGTACTATCCCATGTGTCCACCAGTAGCACTATTTCATGTGTTCACCAGTAGTAGTATCCCATGTGTCCACCAGTGGTATCCCATGTGTCCAATGGTAGTATCCCAGGTGTTCACCAGTACTATCCCATGTGTCCACCAGTAGTATTCCATGCGTCCACCAGTAGTACGGTCCCATGTGTCCACCAGTACTATCCCATGTGTCCACCATTAGTATCCCATTTGTCCACCAGTAGTAACCCATGTGTCCAACAATACTATCCCATGTGTCAACCAGTAGTGTCCCATGTGTCCACCAGGAGTACTAACTCATGTGTCCATCAGTAATATCCCGTGCGTCCACCAGTATTATCCCATATTTCCACTAGTACTAACACATGTGACCATCAGTACTATCCCAAGTGTCCATAGTAGTAGTATCACATGTGTCAACCAATGATATCCCGTGTGTCCATTACCAGTACTTTCCCATGTGGCCACCAGTAGTATCCCATGTGTCCAACAATACTATCCCATGTGTCCAGCAGTAGTACTATCCCATGTGTCCATTTGTAGTATCCCTTGTGTCCACCAGTAGTATCCCATGTGTCCACCAGTACTATCCCATTTGTCCAGCAGTACTATCCCATGTGTCCACCCGTACTGTCCCATGTGTCCACCAGTAGTATCCCATGTATCCACCAGGAGTACTAACTCATGTGTCCAGCAGTACTATCCCGTGCGTCCACCAGTAATACCCCATGTGTCCACCAGTACTATCCCATGTGTCGACCAGTAGTGTCCCATGTGTCCACCAGGAGTACTAACTCATGTGTCCACCAGTACTATCCCGTGCATCCACCAGTATTATTCCATGTATCCACCAGTACTAACCCATGTGACCATCAGTAGTATCCCATGTGTCCACCAGTAGTATCCCATGTGTCCACCAGGAGTACTAACTCATGTGTCCATCAGTACTAACCCGTGCGTCCACCAGTATCATCCCATATTTCCACCAGTACTAACACATGTGACCATCAGTACTATCCCAAGTGTACATAGTAGTAGTATCCCATGTATCAACCAATAATATCCCATGTGTCCACCAGTACTATCCCATGTGTCCACCAGCACTATCCCATGTGTCCACCAGTAGAATCCAATGTGTCCACCAGCAGTATCCCATGTGTCCACCAGTACTATCCCATGTGACCAGCGGTAGTATCCCATGTGTCCAGCACTAGTATCCCATGTGTCCACCAGTAGTATCCCATGTGTCCACCAGTACTATCCCATGCGTCCACCAGTTGTATCCCATGTGTCCACCAGTAGTATCCTTTGTGTCCACCAGTACTATCCCATGTGTCCAACAGTAGTGTCCCTTGTCTCCACCTGTAGTATCCATTGTGTCCACCAGTACTATCCCATGTGTCCAACAGAAGTGTCCATTGTCTCCACCAGTAGTATCCATTCTGTGCACCAGTACTATCCCATGTGTCCACCAGTAGTATCCTTTGTGTCCACCGGTACTAGCCCATGTGTCCAACAGTAGTGTCCCTTGTCTCCACCAGTAGTATCCATTCTGTCCACCAGTACTATCCCATGTGTCCACCAGTAGTACTATCCCATGTGTCCACCAGTAGCACTATTTCATGTGTTCACCAGAAGTAGTATCCCATGTGTACACCAGTAGTATCCCAAGTGTCGAATTGTAGTATCCCAGGTGTTCACCAGATGTATCCCATGTGTCCAATGGTAGTATCCCAGGTGTTCACCAGTACTATCCCATGTGTCCACCAGTAGTATTCCATGCGTCCACCAGTAGTATCCCATGTGTCCACCACTAGTATCCCATTTGTCCACCAGTACTATCCCATGTGTCCATTACCAGTACTATCCCATGTATCCACCAGTAGTACTATCCCATCTGTCCACCAGTACTATCCCATGTGTTCACCAGTAGTACTATCTCATGTGTCCACCAATAATATCCCATGTGTCCACCAGTAGTACTATCCCATGTGTCCACCAGTAGCACTATTTCATGTGTTCACCAGTAGTAATATCCCATGTGTCCACCAGTACTATCCCATGTGTCCACCTGTACTGTCCCATGTGTCCACCAGTAGTACTATCCCATGTGTCCAACAGTAGTATCCCATGTGTCCACCAGTAGTATTATCCCATGTGTCCAACAATACTATCCCAAGTGTCCACCAGTAGTATCGCATGTGTCCAGTAGTACTTTCCCATGTGTTCACCAGTACTATCCCATGTATCCACCAGTAGTATCCCCTGTGTCCACCAGTAGTATCCCATGTGTCCAACAATACTATCCCAAGTGTCCACCAGTAGTATCGCATGTGTCCAGCAGTACTATCCCATGTGTCCACCAGTACTGTCCCATGTGTCCACCAGTAGTACCCCATGTGTCCACCAGTACTATCCCATGTGTCGACCAGTAGTGTCCCATGTGTCCACCAGGAGTACTAACTCATGTGTCCATCAGTACTATCCCGTGCGTCCACCAGTATCATCCCATATTTCCACCAGTACTAACACATGTGACCATCAGTACTATCCCAAGTGTCCATAGTAGCAGTATCCCATGTGTCAACCAATAATATCCCATGTGTCCACCAGTACTATCCCCTGTGTCCACCAGTACTATCCCATGTGTCCACCAGCAGTATCCCATGTGTCCACCAGTACGATCGCATGTGTTCACCAGCACTATCCCATGTGTCCACCAGTAGAATCCCATGTGTCCACCAGCAGTATCCCATGTGTCCACCAGTACTATCCCATGTGACCAGCAGTAGTATCCCATGTGTCCAGCATTAGTAGCCCATGTGTCCACCAGTAGTACCCCATGTGTCCACCAGTAGCATCCCATGTGACCACCAGTACTATCCCATGTGTCCACCAGTCGTATCCCATGTGTCCACCAGTAGTTTCCCATGTGTCCACCAGTAGCATCCCATGTGTCCACCAGTACTATCCCATGTGTCCACCAGTACTATCCCATGTGTCCAACAGTATTATCCCATGTGTCCACCAGTAGTATCCATTCCGTCCACCAGTACTATCCCATGTGTCCACCAGTAGTATCTATTCTGTCCACCAGTATTATCCCATGTGTCCACCAGTAGTATCCATTGTGTCCACCAGTACTATCCCATGCGTCCACCAGTAGTACTATCCCATGTGTCCACCAGTAGCACTTTTTCATGTGTTCACCGATAGTATCCCATGTACCAATGGTAGTATCCCATGTGTCCACCAGTAGTATCCAATGTGTCCACCAGTAGTACTATCCCATGTGTCCACCAGCAGTATCCCATGTGTCCACCAGTAGTACTATCCCATGTGTCCACCAGTAGTACTATCTCATGTGCCCACCAGTACTATCTCATGTGTCCACCAATAATATCCCATGTGTCCACCAGCAGTATCCCATGTGTCCACCAGTAGTACTATCCCATGTGTCCAGAAGTAATATCTCATGGGTCCACCAATAATATCCCATATGTCCACCAGTAGTATCCCATGTGTCCACCAGTAGTACTATCCCATGTGTCCAGAAGTAATATCTCATGGGTCCACCAATAATATCGCTTATGTCCACCAGTAGTATCCCATGTGTCCACCAGTATTATCCCATGTGTCCACCAGTAGTATCCATTGTGTCCACCAGTACTATCCCATGTGTCCACCAATAGCACTATTTCATGTGTTCACCAGTAGTATCCCATGTGTCCAATTGTAGTATCCCAGGTGTTCACCATTACTATTCCATGAGTCCACCAGTAGTACGATCCCATGTGTCCACCAGTACTATCCCATGTGTCCACCACTAGTATCCAATTAGTCCACCAGTATTTTCCCATGTGTACACCAGTAGTACTATCCCATGTGTCCATTACCAGTACTATCCAATGTGTCCACCAGTAGTACTATCCCATGTGTCCACCAGTAGCACTATCCCATGTGTCCACCAGTACTATCTCATGTGTCCACCCATAATATCCCATGTGTCCACCAATAGTATCCCATGTGTCCACCAGTAGTACTATCCCATGTGTCCACCAGTAATATCTCATGTGTCCACCAATAATATCTCATATGTCCACAAGTAGTATCCCATGTGTCCACCAGTAGTGTCCCATGTGTCCACCAGTAGTATCTCATGTGTCCACCAGTAGTATCCTATGTGTCCACCAGTACTATCCCATGTGTCCACCAGAGTACTATCCCATATGTCCACCAATAGTATCTCCTGTGTCCACCAGTAGTATTCCATATGTCCAACAGTAGTATCCCATGTGTCCACCACTAGTATCCCATGTGTCGGCCAGTAGTACTGTCCCATTTGTCCACCAGTAGTATCTCGTCTGTCCACCAGTAGTATCCCATGTATCCACTAGTAATATCCGATGTGTCCACCAGTAGTATCTCATGTGTCCACGAGTAATATCCCATGTGTCCGCCAGTAATATCCCATGTGTCCACCAGTACTATCCCATGTGTCCACCAGTAGTATCTCATGTGTCCACCAGTACTATCCTATGTGTCCACCAGTAATATCCCATGTGTCCATCAGTACTATCCCATATGTCCACCAGTATTATCCCATGTATCCACCAGTAGTATCTCATGTGTCCAGCAGTAATATCCCATGTGTCAACCAGTACTATCTCATGTGTCCACCAGTACTATCCCATGTGTCCACCAGTAGTACTATCCCATGTGTCCACCAGTAGTACTATCCCATATGTCCACCAGAAGTATCTCATGTGTGCACCAGTAATATACATGTATCCACCAGAAGTACTATCTCATGTGTCCACCAGCAGTATTCCATGTGTCCACCAGTAGTACTATCCCATGTGTCCACCAGTAGTCTCTCATGTGTCCACCAGTAATAACCCATGTATCCACCAGTAGTATCTCATGTGTCCACCAGTAATATCCCATAGGGGAAAAATCAGGTCGCGCCCCGTTTGGGGAGCAAATATCGTCTGGACGCAAAAATTAGCGCCTGGCGCTAATTATCGCCACTGACTGGAAACTTCACTTTTACCTCCCCGGGAGGTGAGTGGAGCGCTAAATCAGGCGCTGCACACCTGTCTTAAGGCGCAAAGGCCGAGCAGTGAGGCGCTAACTCAGCGCGCGAGCGCAGCGCAGGTGCTGCCAGTTAGCGAGGGAACACAGACACACTGGCGCCGGCCAGTTCTTAAACGGGGGGGGGCCAACTTGCTCCCCAGCCACACCCTGCTCATTGCAGCCTTGAATCTCGGCCTGGAGAGACCTGTGAATCCATTTTGCTGCCAAGGATGGAGAGGGTGAGAGAACGAGCTCAGCGCTTCACCGAGCGGGCCTTGGATGCTCTGGTTGGCACGGTGGAGCGCAGAAGATCTATACTCTTCCCTGAGAGTGGCAGGAGGCCTTTGCCACGCGAGTACAGAAGAGTGTGGAGGGAGGTGGCTCAGAGCGTCTCCTCCAGGAGCATGGTGCCCAGGACCCATGTTCAATGACGCAAAAAGTTCAACGACCTCACTCGGGTCGTCAGGGTGAGTGGCTTTTTCTCAATACCTCTCCATCCCTCCATCTCAACCTCACTCTATGGCCAGAGGGTCTTAAAACCCCAAAGCACAACACTCATCCAACACCTATGGCCCTTTCATGAAACACACACACACATTCCACACTTTGCATACAGTAAGGGCTATTCACCTATGGGAGGCACATCAGGCAAGACCATGGCTGCATACAGTAAGGGCTATTCACCTATGGGAGGCACATCAGGCAAGACCATGGCTGTATATTTACTCAGATGCTGTCCTTTTTCTTGCAGGCCAAGCTGGCGCATAATAGGAGACAGCAGCAACGGACAGGTGGAGGGCAGCCTCAGCTGCAACCCCTCAGCGATCTTGAGGAGCGCGTCCACAGGATTGTGGCAAGCCGGGTGATCGGTCCCGTCGCCACTGGAGACGCCGACCCCGTTCTGGACAGCAATGGTAAGGTCATCACCTTTTTGTCCTCTGTCCTTCCACTTGTCCCTCACAACACCAGCCTTTGACACTTTCAATCCAACTTGCTAACTCGCTGCACTTATTCCTCCCTTACTGCCACCCTGTCCTCACGCTAAAGCCACTCTTGTACCTCCCTGCTTTCAGATGGTGATTCACCAGCTGAGGAGACGGGCCCTGAAGCTGCCAGTGGGAGTGAAGCTGCAGCCGAGGAGGAAGAGGAAGCCGGAGCATCAGTGCCACCC
This sequence comes from Squalus acanthias, assembly GCA_030390025.1. Taxonomy (NCBI): domain Eukaryota; kingdom Metazoa; phylum Chordata; class Chondrichthyes; order Squaliformes; family Squalidae; genus Squalus; species Squalus acanthias. Next base: position 39,058,395 of record CM059436.1, read on the forward strand.
TCTCCCGAGGAAGCCCATGCCCACACTGGGAACACGCCTTCCCTGGAGGGGAGCAGGGGGGAAGGGTCTGATGAGGGTGAAGCTCCAGGACCCAGCGGGCTGCAGCAACGCCATGGGGGTAGGGAAGAACGGGGGCCTTCTCCCCAGAGGGAGAGTATGCCAGCGACTCCTACTGCAATGGACTCAGAGGAGGAGCGGCTGATCGCAGAAATGAACACCCAGGCGGTGGGCATGCACACTGAGCTCATGGGTGCAGTGGGAAGGGTGCCCGAATGCATTGAGTCACTGGCAAGGAGTGTGGAGCACTTCGCTGTAGCACAGGCGGATGCCACACTAAAGCTTAGTGCTGCAATTCAGTCACTGACTGCCGTGATCCCATCTCTGACTGCTCTCATGCAGACTCAGATTGAGGCCACGCGAGCACAGACTGCTGCCAACCTCGATGGTTCGTTCACATGTCCCCGGGGCTCTCACCGCGCCACAGCACGCCGGCAATCTGTGCTCCAGCAGATTGCTCCGGATGCTGAAGTGCTGCCCCGTGGGAGTGCCAGTGTGTCGGGCGAGCAGGGAGTTGCTGTCCTCTCTCACGATGACAACATTCCTGCTGCCAACACTGTCACTTCTCCACTGCACTTGCCACCGCCTGCAGGACAGACTGCTGCCGCCCATGCAGAGTTGGTGCAGTCTGCAGCCGGGCCCTCCAGGCCCAGAACTGGTCGAGGCCGTCCTTCAGGGGCATCTGCAGTGTCAGGGTCTGACGATCAGCAGCCTTCCACCAGCCTTGCTGCAGCCACTGAGGTCCCATTACGGAGGAGCAGTAGGGTTAGAAGGGGGGAATTGCGCAAGGGAAGGAGATCACCCTCGAAGGGCAAAAAGTAGCAGGTGTGACAAAATGCTGGTCATTTTTTTATTAAAGGCCGAGGTTCGTGGTCCAACTTTTGTCTAGTGTTTTGGACATTATCTCCAGGTTGTGAGAACCAGTTATGTTAATGACTGTTTTTTTGTATTTATTTCTATGAGTTTGTCATGAGGAAATGACACACACAGAGTTTGTAAAATAAATAAGTTTTTGTATTCAAAATATACATGTTTGGTGTTTGGAATCATTGGTGCCTTGGCCGGCTTAGGGGTTGTGTGCTGGGTTCATTGATGTTGTTAGCAATGGCAGAAGCCATTTCCACAGCAGGGGCCCTAGAAGCGGCTTGCTATCAGCCGTTGACGGACGGCCCTTGCAGTTTCACCATTGTGGGCCGCCCTCCCGCCTTGGTGCTGCTGATGATCATCCTCCTCGTCCTCTTCCTCCTCTTCCTCCTCCTCCTCTGGTAGTGCTCCAAGGCCTGGTGGCATTGGCTGGGTCCTGACGATTGCCATGTTATGCAACATGCAGCACACAACTACGAAGTTGGATACTCGCTCAGGCGAGTACTGCAGGGCTCCTCCAGAATGGTCGAGACAGCGGAACCGTTGCTTCAGCACGCCGATTGTGCGCTCAATGATGTTCCTGGTAGCTTGATGGCTCTCGTTGTACCGCAGCTCAGTAGGGGTGTTGGGCGTACGGAGCGGTGTCATCAGCCAGGTGCTAAATGGATACCCCTTGTCCCCGAGAAGCCAACCAACTGGCTGATGCGGTGCCTCGAAAAGTTCTGCCACAGTAGTCTGGCGCAGGATGAAAGCATCGTGGCAGCTGCCAGGATAGTGGGCATTGACAGCGAGTATCAGCTGTCTGTGGTCACAGACCAACTGAACATTCAAGGAATGGAACCCCTTTCTGTTCCGGAAATTCTCGGCATTCTCATGTGGAGCACGCAAAGCCACATGCGTGCAGTCAATGGCGCCCTGCACCATGGGGAAGCCCGCTATCCTCGCAAAGCCCAGAGCGCAGTCACGCTGCTTGTCTAGGGTCATGGGGAAAGAGATGAACTCTCGTCTCCTTTTAAAGAGGGCATTTGTGACCTGTCGGATGCAGCAATGCACCGCGAACTGGGAGATATTGGCGAGGTCCCCAGCAGCAGCTTGAAATGAGCCAGTAGCATAGAAGTTGAGAGCCACTGTGACCTTCACTGCCACCGACAGAGACGTCCTGGACCTCAGTTGAGGCTGCAGATCTGGCTGCAGCAGGTGGCAGAGCTCAGTGACCACCTCCTTGCTGAATCGCAGCCTTCGCAAACACAGCTCCTCAGACATATGAATGTAGGAGAGCTGTTCACGATATACCCTGGGAGGGTAAGCTCTCCTGTACATACGCCTGTTGGCCCTCCTCCGTCTGGCCATCATTGCCACTCTCTCTCTGCGTCTCTGTGTCCTCCGATTCAGCTGGAGCAGGACGACGCCCCCAATCAGTGCAGCCCCCATAGTCTCTTTGCAAGCAAAGTTATGAAGGACAGCAACCAAAGTACCAGCCAAGTTAGGATCAGTAGGCAAAACTACCTCACAAAGCGTTGACTCAATTCAGAAGTCTCTCTTTCTCTCTCTCCGAATCTCTCTCTCTCTCTCAGAACGAGTGGTGCAAAAATGTCAACCACAGAAAAAGACAGGAAGAGGCCCCCTTTAAATAGCGCCCCCCCCAGCCCCACAGCGATTGATAGCGTTCCAGTCTTCCGGTCGTTGAATGCACCAGGCGGTAAGGCAGGGGGCGCCACTCAATTTCCGCTCCGGGGCGCCACAAGGGCATTGCACCATGGAATAACGTCACAATCTGCGCGCGCAGGTGGTCGCGGCGGTAAAGTTTAGCGACGCCGCACAATGTCTAGTTAAGTTCCCGAGCGGCGCAAACATCGCTGCGCCCGGGCGCTAGCGGCTTTGCGCCCCATTAGCGCCCTCTTAAGGCGCTAACGGGAGGTGCAACCAACTGAATTTTCCCCCCCATGTGTCCACCAGTACTCTCTCATGTGTCCACCAGTAGTATCCAATGTGTTCACCAGTAATATCCCATGGGGTAAAAATTCACTTGGTTGTGCCTCCCGTTAGCGCCTTAAGAGGGCGCTAATGGGGCGTTAAGCCGCTAACGCCCGGGCGCAGCGCTGTTTGCGCCGCTCGAGAACTTAACTTGAGATTGTGCGGCGGCGCTAAAACTTACCGCTGCGACCACCTGCGCGCGCAGATTGTGACGTCATTCCATGGTGCAACGCCCTTGGGGCGCCCCGGAGCGGAAATTGAGTGGCGCCCGCTGCCTTACCGCCTGGCGCTTCCAACGACCGGAAGACTGGAACGTTATCAATCGGTGTGGGGCTGGGGGGGGCGCTATTTAAAGGGGGCCTCTTCCTGTCTTTTTCTGTGGTCGACATTTATGCACCACTCGTTCTGAGAGAGAGAGAGAGATTCGGAGAGAGAGAGAGAGAGACTTCTACATTGACTCAACGCTTTGTGAGGTAGTTTTGCCTATTCATCCTAACTTTGTTGCTACTTTAGTTGCTGTACCTCATTACTTTTCTGGCAAAGAGAATATGGGGGCTGCAATGGGGGCAACATGGTGGCATAGTGGTTAGCACTGGTGCCTCACAGCGCCAGGGACCCGGGTTCGAATCTGACCTCGGGTGACTGTCTGTGTGGAGTTTGCACATTCTCCCCGTGTCTGCGTGGGTTTCCTCCGGGTGCTCCGGTTTCCTCCCACAGTCCAAAAATGTGCGGGTTAGGTTGATTTGGCTATGATAAATTGACCCTTAGTGTTAGGGGGGGATTAAATATGTGGGGTTATGGGGATAGGATAGGATATGTTAGGGGGAATTAAATACGTGGGGTTACGGGGGTAGGGTGGGATATGTGTACTGTGGGGATTAAAGCAGGGACAGGGTACTGGACTTGGATGATCAGCCATGATCGTATTGAATGGTGGAGCAGGCTCGATGGGCCGAATGGCCTACTCCTGCTCCTAGATTCTATGTTTCTATGATTGGGGGCGTCGTCCTGCTCCAGCTGAATCGGAGGATAGTGAGACGCAGACAGAGAGTGGCAATGATGGCCAGACGGAGGAGGGCCATCAGGCGCATGTACAGGAGAGCTTACCCTCCCAGGGTATATCGTGAACAGCTCTCCTACATCCATATGTCCGAGGAGCTGTGTTTGCGAAGGCTGCGATTCAGCAAGGAGGTGGTCACTGAGCTCTGCCACCTGCTGCAGCCAGATCTGCAGCCTCAGCTGAGGTCCAGGACGTCTCTGTCGGTGGCAGTGAAGGTCACAGTGGCTTTGAACTTCTACGCCACTGGCTCATTCCAAGCTGCTGTTGGGGACCTCGCCAATATCTCCCAGTTTGCGGTGCATCGCTGCATCCGGCAGGTCACCAATGCCCTCTTCAGAAGGAGACGAGACTTCATCTCTTTCCCTATGACCCCAGACAAGCAGCGTGACCGTGCTATGGGCTTTGCGAGGGTAGCGGGCTTCCCCATGGTGCAGGGCGCCATTGACTGCACGCATGTGGCTTTGCGTGCTCCGCGAGAGAATGCAGAGGAATTCAGGAACAGAAAGGGGTTCCATTCCTTGAATGTGCAGTTGGTCTGTGACCACAGACAGGTGATACTCGCTGTCAATGCCCACTATCCGGGCAGCTGCCACGATGCTTTCATCCTGCGCCAGACTACTGTGGCAGAACTTTTCGAGGCACCGCATCAGCCAGTTGGTTGGCTTCTGGGGGACAAGGGGTACGCATTGAGCACCTGGCTGATGACACCGCTCCGTACGCCAAACACCCGTGCTGAGCTGCGGTACAATGAAAGCCATCAAGCAACCAGGAACATTATTGAGCGCACAATTGGCATGCTGAAACAACGGTTCCGCTGTCTGGACCATTCCGGAGGAGCCCTGCAGTACTCGCCTGAGCAAGTTTCGAACTTCGTAGTCGTGTGCTGCATGTTGCACAACATGGCAATCCTCAGGACCCAGCCAATGCCACCAGGCCTTGTAGCACCACCAGAGGAGGAGGAGGAAGAGGAGGAACAGGACGAGGACGATGATCATCAGCAGCACCAAGGCAGGAGGGCGGCCCACAATGGTCAAACTGCAAGGGCCGTCCGTCAACGACTAATAGCAAGCCGCTTCTAGGGCCCCTGCCATTGCTACAAACACTAATCAACCCAGCACGCAACCCCTAAGCCGGCCAAGGCACCAATAATTCCAACCACCAGCCATGTATATTTTGAATACAGAATTTATTTTACAAACTCTGTGTGTGTCAATTCCTCATGACAAACTCATAGAAATAAACACAAAAAAACAGTCAATAACATAACTGGTTCTCACAACCTGGAGATAATGTCCAAAACACTAAACAAAAGTTGGACCATGAACCTCGGCCTTTAATAAAAAAATGACCAGCATTTTGGCACACCTCCTACTTTTTGCCCTTCGAGGGTGATCTCCTTCCCTTGCGCACTTCCCCCCTTCTAACCCTACTGCTCCTCCGTAATGGGACCTCAGTGGCTGCAGCAAGGCTGGTGGAAGGCTGCTGCTCGTCAGACCCTGACACTGCAGATGCCCCTGAAGGACGGCCTCGACCACTTCTGGGCCTGGAGGGCCCGGCTGCAGACTGCACCAACTCTGCATGGGCGGCAGCAGTCTGTCCTACAGGCGGTGGCAAGTGCAGCGGAGAAGTGACAGTGTTGGCAGCAGGAATGCTGTCATCGTGAGAGAGGCCAGCAACTCCCTGCTCGCCCGACACACTGGCACTCCCACGGGGCAGCACTTCAGCATCCGGAGCAATTTGCCGGAGAACAGATTGCTGGCCTGCTGCGGCGCGGTGACAGCCCCGGGGACATGTGCACGAACCATCGAGGTTGGCAGCAGTCTGTGCTCGCGTGGCCTCCATCTGAGTCTGTATGAGAGCAGTCAGAGATGGGATCACGGCAGCCAGTGACTGAATTGCAGCACTAAGCGTTAGTGTGGCATCCGCCTGTGCTACAGCGAAGTGCTCCACACTCCTTGCCAGTGACTCAATGCAATCGGGCACCCTTCCCACTGCACCCATGAGCTCAGTGTGCATGCCCACCGCCTGGGTGTTCATTTCTGCAATCAGCCGCTCCTCCTCTGCGTCCATTGCAGTAGGAGTGTCTGGCATACTCTCCCTCTGGGGAGAAGGCCCCCGTTCTTCCCTACCCCCCCCATGGCGTTGCTGCAGCCCGCTGGGTCCTGGAGCTTCACCATCATCAGCCCCTTCCCCCCTGCTCCCCTGCGGGGAAGGCGTGTTCCCAGTGTGGGCATGGGCTTCCTCGGGAGAGGGTGGCACTGATGCTCCGGCTTCCTCTTCCTCCTCAGCTGCAGCATCACTCCCAGTGGCGGCTTCAGGGCCCGTCTCCTCAGCTGGTGAATCACCATCTGAAAGCAGGGAGGTACAAGAGTGGCTTTAGCGTGAGGACAGGGTGGCAGTAAGGGAGGAATAAGTGCAGCGAGTTAGCAAGTTGGATTGAAAGTGTCAAAGGCTGCTATTGTGAGGGACAAGTGGAAGGACAGAGGACAAAAAGGTGATGACCTTACCATTGCTGTCCACAACGGGGTCGGCGTCTCCAGTGGCGACGGGACCGATCACCCGGCTTGCCACAATCCTGTGGACGCGCTCCTCCAGATCGCTGAGGGGTTGCAGCTGAAGCCGCCCTCCACCCGTCCGTTGCTGCTGTCTCCGATTATGAGCCAGCTTAGCCTGCAAGAAAAAGGACAGCATCTGAGTAAATATACAGCCATGGTCTTGCCTGATGTGCCTCCCATAGGTGAATAGCCCTTACAATATACAGCCATGGTCTTGCCTGATGTGCCTCCCATAGGTGAATAGCCCTTACAATATACAGCCATGGTCTTGCCTGATGTGCCTCCCATAGGTGAATAGCCCTTACAATATACAGCCATGGTCTTGCCTGATGTGCCTCCCATAGGTGAATAGCCCTTACAATATACAGCCATGGTCTTGCCTGATGTGCCTCCCATAGGTGAATAGCCCTTACAATATACAGCCATGGTCTTGCCTGATGTGCCTCCCATAGGTGAATAGCCCTTACAATATACAGCCATGGTCTTGCCTGATGTGCCTCCCATAGGTGAATAGCCCTTACAATGTACAGCCATGGTCTTGCCTGATGTGCCTCCCATAGGTGAATAGCCCTTACAATATACAGCCATGGTCTTGCCTGATGTGCCTCCCATAGGTGAATAGCCCTTACAATATACAGCCATGGTCTTGCCTGATGTGCCTCCCATAGGTGAATAGCCCTTACAATATGCAGCCATGGTCTTGCCTGATGTGCCTCCCATAGGTGAATAGCCCTTACTGTATGCAAAGTGTGGAATGTGTGTGTGTGTTTGATGAAAGGGCCATAGGTGTTGGATGAGTGTTGTGCATTGGGGTTTTAAGACCCTCTGGCCATAGAGTGAGGTTGAGATGGAGGGATGGAGAGGTATTGAGAAAAAGCCACTCACCCTGACGACCCGAGTGAGGTCGTTGAACTTTTTGCGGCATTGAACATGGGTCCTGGGCACCATGCTCCTGGAGGAGACGCTCTGAGCCACCTCCCTCCACACTCTTCTGAACTCGCGCGGCAAAGGCCTCCTGCCACTCTCCGGGAACAGCATGCATCGTCTGCGCTCCACTGCGTCAACCAGAGCATCCAAGGCCCGCTCGGTGAAGCGATGAGCGCGTTCTCTCACCCTCTCCATGCTTGGCAGCAAAATGGATTACAGGTCTCTCCAGGCTGAGATTCAAGGCTGCAATGAGCAGGGTGTGGCTGGGGAGCAAGTGGCCCCCCCCGCTTTAAGAAGTGTCCGGCGCCAGTGTGTCTGTGTTCCCTCGCTAACTGGCAGCAGCTGCGCTGCGCTCGTGCGCTGAGTTGGCGCCTCACTCCTTGGCCTTTGCGCCTTAAGAGAGGTGTGCAGCGCCTGCTTTAGCGCTCCACTCACCTCCCGGGGCGGTAAAAGTGAAGTTTCCTGTCAGTGCCGATAATTAGCGCCAGGCGCTAATATTTGCGTCCGGACGATATTTGCGCCCCAAATGGGGCGCGACCTAATTTCTACCCCCATGTGTCCACCAGTAGTCTCTCATGTGTCCACCAGTAGTATCCAATGTGTCCACCAGTAATATCCCATGTGTCCACCAGTAGTCTCTCATGTATCCACCAGTAGTATCACATTGTTCCACCAGTAATATCCCATGTGTCCACCAGTACTATCCCATGTGGCCACCAGTAGTCTCTCATGTGTCCACCAGTAATATCCCATGTATCCACCAGTAGTATCTCATGTATCCACCAGTAGTATCTCATGTGACCACCAGTAATATCCCATGTGTCCACCAGAAGTATCTCACGTGTCCACCAGTAGTACTATCCCATGAGTCCACCAGTATTCCATGGGTCCACCACTAGTACTATCCCATGTGTCCACCAGTAATATCCCATGTATCCACCAGTAGTATCACATGTGTGCACCAGTAGTATCCCATGTGTCCACCAGTACTGTCCCATGTGTCCACCAGTAGTATCCCATGTGTCCACCAGGAGTACTAACTCATGTGTCAATCAGTACTATCCCGTGCGTCCACCAGTATTATCCCATGTTTCCACTAGTACTAACCCATGTGACCATCAGTAGTATCCCATGTGGCCACCAGTAGTATCCCATGTGTCAACCAATATTATCCCATGTGTCCAGCAGTAGTATCCCATGTGTCCACCAGTACTATCCCATGTGTCGACCAGCAGTATCCCATGTGTCCACCAGTAGTATCCCATGTGTCCACCAGTGCTATCCCATGTGTCCACCAGCACTATCCCATGTGTCCACCAGTAGTATCCCATGTGTCCAGCAGTAGTATCCCATGTGTTCACCATGAGTACTATCCCATGTGTCCACCAGTACTATCCCATGTGCCCACCACTAGTATCCCATTTGTCTACCAGTGGGATCCCATGTGTCCACCAGTAGTACTATCCCATGTGTCCACCAGTAGTATCCCATGTGTCCACCATTAGTATCCCATGTGTCCACCAGTAGAATCCTATGCATCCACCAGTAGTACTATCTCATGTGTCCACTTGTAGTATCCCTTGTGTCCACCAGTAGTATCCCATGTGTCCACCAGTAGTACTATCCCATCTGTCCACCAGTAGTATCACATGTGTCCACCAGTAGTCACCCATGTGTCCACCAGTAGTATCCCATGTGTCCACCAGTACTATGCCATGTATCCACCAGTACGATCCCATGTGTCCACCAGTACTATCCCATCTGTCCACCAGTACTTTCCCATGTGTCCACCAGTACTATCCCATGTGTCCACCAGTACTATCCCATCTGTCCACCAGTACTTTCCCATGTGTCCACCAGTACTATGCCATGTATCCACCAGTACGATCCCATGTGTCCACCAGTACTATCCCATCTGTCCACCAGTATCTTGACATGTGTCCACCAGTACTATCCCATGTGCCCACCACTAGTATCCCATGTGTCCACCAGTACTATCCCATGTGTCCACCAGTAGTATCCCATGTGTCCACCAGTAGTACTATCCCATGTGTCCACCAGTAGAATCCCATGCGTCCACCAGTAGTACTATCTCATGTGTCCACTTGTAGTATCCCTTGTGTCCACCAGTAGTACTATCCGATGTGTCCACCAGTAGTATCACATGTGTCCACCAGTAGTCACCCATGTGTCCACCAGTAGTCACCCATGTGTCCACCAGTAGTATCCCATGTGTCCACCAGTACTATGCCATGTATCCACCAGTACGATCCCATGTGTCCACCAGTACTATCCCATCTGTCCACCAGTACTTTCCCATGTGTCCACCAGTACTATCCCATGTGTCCACCAGTACTATCCCATCTGTCCACCAGTACTTTCCCATGTGTCCACCTGTAATATCCCATGTGTCCACCAGTAGTATCGCATGTGTCCACCAGTAGTATCCCATGTGTCCACCAGTAGTATCCCAGGTGTCCAACAGTACTATCCCATGTGTCCACCAGTACTATCCCATGTGTCCACCAGTAGCATCCCATGTGTCCACCAGTAGTATCCCATGTGTCCACTAGTAGTACTTTCCCATGTGTCCACAAGTAGTACTATCCCATGTGTCCACCAGTAGTATCGCATGTGTCCACCAGTAGTACTTTCCCATGTGTCCACCAGTTGTACTATCCCATATGTCCACCAGAAGTATCCCATGTTTCCACCAGTACTATCCCATGTGTCCACCAGTACTAGCCCATGTGTCCACCAGTAGTATCCCATGTGTCCACCAGTAGTAGTATCCCATGTGTCCACCAGTACTGTCCCCTGTGTCCACCAGTACTATCCCATGTGTCCACCAGCAGTATCCCATGTGTCCACCAGCACTATCCCATGTGTCCACCAGTAGTATCCCATGTGTCCACCAGCAGTATCCCATGTGTCCACCAGCAGTAGTATAATATGTGTCCACCAGCAGTACTATCCAATGTGTCCACCAGTAGCATCCCATGTGTCCACCAGTACTATCCCATGTGTCCACCAGTACTATCCCATGTGTCCACCAATAGTATCCCATGGGTCCACCAGTAGTATCCTATATGTGCACCAGTAATATACCATGTGTCCACCAGAAGTACTATCCCATGTGTCCACCAGTAGTATCCAATGTGTCCACCATTAGTACTATCCCATGTGTCCACCAGTACTATCCCATGTGTCCACCAGGAGTACTAACTCAAGTGTCCATCAGTACTATCCCGTGCGTCCACCAGTAGTACCCCATGTGTCCACCAGTACTATCCCATATGTCCACCAGTAGTATCCCATGTGTCCACCAGTAGTATCCCTTTTGTCCACCAGGACTATCCCATGTGTCCACCAGTAGTATCCCATGTGTCCACCAGTACTATCCCATATGTCCACCAGTAGTACTTTCCCATGTGTCCACCAGTAGTATCCCATGTGTCCAACAATACTCTCCCATGTGTCCACCAGTAGTACTAGCCCATGTGTCTACCAGTTGTACTGTCCCATGTGTCCAGCAGTAGTATTATCCCTTGTGTCCACCAGTAGTATCCCATGTGTCCACCAGTAGTAGTATCCCATGTGTCCACCAGTAGTATCCCATGTGTCCACCAGTAGTACTATCCCATGTGTCCACCAGTAGTACTAGCCCATGTTTCCACCAGTAGTATCCCATGTGTCCACCAGTACTATCGTATGTGTCCACAAGTAGTATCCCATGTGACCAAAAGTAGTACTATCCCATATGTCCACCAGTAGTATCACATGTGTCCACCAGTAGTATCCCATGTGTCCACCAGGACTATCCCATGTGTCCACCAGTACTAACCCATATGTCCACCAGGACTATCCCATGTGTCCACCAGTACTAACCCACATGTCCACGATTAGTATCACATGTGTCCACCAGTAGTATCACATGTGTCCACCAGTAGTATCCCATGGGGTAAAAATTTCAGTTGGTTTGCGCCTCCCGTTAGCGCCATAAGAGGGCGCTAATGGGGTGCAAATCAACTAGCACCCGTGCGCTGCGATGTTTGCGCCGCTCACAAACTTAACTAGGTGTATTGCGGCGGCGCAAAACACTACCGCCACGATCTCCTGCGCCGGCAGATCGTGACGTCAATCGAGTGCGCAACGCCCCGGTAGTGCCCCGGACCGGATATTGAGTGGCGCCCCCACCTTACCACCTGCTGCTAGCAACGACAGGTTGAGGGGAGCGTTTTGCAGTCAGGAAGGGACTGGGGGAGCACTATTTAAAGGCGAACACTTCCTGCCTTTTTTTGTTGGTGAGATTTTTGCACCACGCATTCTGAGAGAGAGAGAGAGAGAGAGAGACTTCTGGTAAGATTCAACGTTGTGTGAAGGAGTTTTGGGTACTGAGCAGCACTTTGCAGGTTCATTTTGATTTTCCCTTCCTTGTATCGATTTAGAAGAGATTGTGGGGTCTGCACTCTGAGCTCTTTCCCTGGTTCTCTCCATTGTTCTTTGCAGCAGATTTGATGTACAGGTCTCTCCAGGCCGAGATTCAAGGCTGCAATGAGCAGGATGTGGATGGAGAGCAAGATCAACCCTCCCCTTTAAGAACTGGCCAGCACCATTGTGTCTGTGTTCCATTGCTGACTGAGATCACATGAGCTTCGCCAGCACTCTGAGTTAGCGCCTCGCTCCTCGGTCTTTGCGCCTTAAGACAGGTGTGCAGCGCCTGATTTAGCACTCCAATCACCTCCAGGGGCGATAAAAGCCAAGTTTGCAGTTGGAGGTGATAATTAGCGCCAGACGCTAAAGGTTGCGCTCGGCCGATAATCGCGCCGCAAATGGGGCGATACTGAATTTCTCCCCCCGTGTGTCCACCAGTAGTATCCCATGTGTCCACCAGTAATATACCATGGGGGAAAAATTCAGCTGCTTGCGCCTCCCGTTAGCGCCTTAAATGGGCGCTAATGGGGCGTAAAGCAGCTAACGCCCGGGCGCAGCGCCGCCCACGCCTCCCGAAAAATTTAGTGGGAGGTTAGCGGCGGCGGCAGCCGGTAGCGCCCTGTGGCGCTGCGCCGCCGGCGATGACGTCATCGCCGTGCGCAGCGCCCCGCTCGCGCCCCGGCCGTGATCTTCAGTCGCGCCCCCTGATTTACCGCCAGACGCTATGTCCGACGGGTTCAGGGGGGCGTACGTGCGGCCGGGGCGGCGATATTTAAAGGGGAGGTGGCAGGCGGCCATTTTTGTTGCTGGCCGCCTGCCAGCACCTGCCCCCGTTGCTGTCCCCGGCCCCCGCGAAGCCCCCCCACCGTGAAGTGCCGGCTGCGCTCCAAGAGCCCGGCACTTCTCTTGAGTGCCGGGCTCTTTTGCCGGCACTCCCGATCCCTGGGAGCCCAGCTGGGCCCCGGTTCGCGCTGCGCAAGGCCCCTCCCCTTTAAGAAGGGGAGGAAGGCCTGCAATACCGCGGCGCGACGTGCCGCAGCGCGTGGCGCTGCGGCACGTAGCGCCAGGATATTCACTCGCAGCGCCCCAAGAGGGATGCGGGGTGCTTCCAGTTGCGCCCCGCTTCCCTCTTGGGGCGCAACCACTGAAGTTCCGGCGCGGGGCCGCTAATTTTTTCGGGGCGCTAAAAGTCGCGCCCCGGCGAGGTTAGCGCCCCAAATGGGGCGCGACTCAATTTTTACCCCCATGTGTCCACCAGAATGACTATCGCATGTGTCCACCTGTAGTATACCATGTGTCCACCAGTAGTACTATCCCATGTGTCCACCAGTACTATCCCATGTGTCCACCAGTACTATCCCTTGTGTCCACAGTACTATCCCATGTGTCCACCAGCACTATCCCTTGTGTCCACCAGTACTATCCCATGTGTCCACCAGTACTATCCCATGTGTCCACCAGTAGTATCCCATGTGTCCACCAGCAGTATCCCATGTGTCCACCAGTACTATGCCATGTGTCCACCAGTACTATCCCATGTGACCAGCAGTAGTATCCCATGTGTCCAGCACTAGTATCCCAGGTGTGCACCAGTAGCATCCCATGTGTTCACCAGCAGTATCCCATGTGTCCACCAGTACTATCCCACGTGCCCACCAGTACTATCCCATGTGTCCACCAGTCGTATCGCATGTGTCCACCAGTAGTGTCCCTTGTGTCCACCAGTACTATCCCATGTGCCCACCAGTATTATCCCATGTGTCCACCAGTAGTATCCATTGGGTCCACCAGTACTATCCCATGTGTCCACCAGTAGTATGCATTGTGTCCACCAGTTGTATGCAATGTGTCCACCAGTA